>JAAXCT010000538.1:0-446236 GCA_012490785.1 Eragrostis nindensis | reverse complement strand
GTCTCGTTCTTCCACTTCCACGCCCGCGGCTCGGGGTGCCGGCGCCCCCTTCTTCTTCCGCGGACTTCTGGGCTACTACGGGATCGAGGTCAGCACCTCAATCCCAACTCGATCGGCCACATCGCCGGCTTCATCACGCTGTGCCGAGGCCTACCTCGGCATTCCCCCCAACTTCGATCTGTGGAGGTACTTCTCAGGGCGTCGCTCCAGCCCGTCGGCGGGCGGGTCCCGCTCATGGGCTCCGCGAGCTTACGTCTCCGCGTGGAGCGGGCGCGGGTACATCACGTGGGCATATTCCTCCACCTCCGGGTGGCATAACCGGTGGTTCTACTTGAAGAACGAGCCCACCGGCCCGCTGCCCAAGTTCACCAACGCCCGTTTGTCCGGGCCCCCCGATTGCTGGCACTGGGGTCTCGGAGCGAGGGAGATTGCAGCAATCCAACCCCTCCTCGACGCCGTGGCGGTGCTGCGTGACCGGGGGGTGTCGATGGTCGGCATCACGGCCACTTCCACAGCATCCGCGTGCTGCCGCTGATGCGCCGCGCGCTCCCCATGTGGGAGATGACACCGGGCGCGACCTCCGAGGGACGGCGATGGTGATCGACGAGCCGCTGAGCCACCGCGAGATCGGGGGCGCGGCTGTCGGAGGCGGCCGGCAAGTCCGCCCCTGCACTTCGTCGACAACGAGTTCGAGTGGCCCGTCGCGGGCCCCCCGCTCTGCGCTGCCGCACGCCGACGCCATTCGCTTCGTAAGTCCTTCCCCCGCCTCTTCTTGATTGATTGACATTCTTTGTTTGTGATAAATGATTGCAGCATTCTTACTTCTCCCTTGGGTGCAGCCGGTTTAGCCGTTCGGTGCTCCACAGCCCCGTGCCTGAGGACGCGGACCGGCGGGCGGTAAACCGTGCCCACGGCGAGAGGACAAAGCGGCGAAAGGATCGCCGCAAGGCCCGCAAGGACGCCTACGAGGAGAGGAGGAGAGACCGGGCGCGTCGCCGTCGGAGAGGCGAGCGGTCGACACTGAGTCCGAGTTCGACACGGACTCTGCGCTCGACCACAGCAGCGAAGAGGCCGGCGATGGCGGTCACCACGACGACGCGTGGATGACGACGTCATCCCGGACGACGATGGCGCGCAGCCTGTTCGGCCGGCGGTGTCGCCGGCGAGGGCCAGGGGCCCCGTTGAGCAGTCCCGGTGAGGTGGTCACGGTCGCCGCGACGTCGACGGCGGCGGCAGGGAGCCTCGAGGTCCTTGTTGCCGTCGCCGCTCCGGCCGGACTTCTTCCTTGCCGGACGGCTTCCGCGTCGCCGACCGCCCCCGACACCGGCGCGCGCGGGGACGACCGAATCCGGGATCGCGCGGGAGACGATCCCGCCCGAGGGACCCGGCGTGCCTCATCCGATGCCCGATGTGGAGGCGCGGGGTGGCGAGGTGCCCACTCCTGAACAAACACTCGTGCGGGCCGCCGGACAAGGCTCGGTCGCCGGCCGACGAAGCCCGCGCGGAAGCGCAAGCGGTCCGACATGTGAGTTTGCTTTATCGTGTCTTTTGCAGTCGTTTGATTTGTCTTTGTTCGCCCTTCTTCTGAATCGCGACGTGCACCCTTGCAGCCACCGCCCCGAAATGGGACGGGACCCAGTTGGCCCCTCACAAGGCGCTGCGTCTCGCCGCCGAGCAGAGTCAGAATCAGGAGGGCTCCGCTCCGCGGCAGGATGACACCGCGCGAAGGCAAACGGAAGTCGCCGCAGCGTCGGAGGAGACGGGTGGGGAGCGCGACCGCCGAGGGTCGACGGCGCGGCGACGCGACAAGGTTCCGCAACCCGTCGCGAGTGCAGCCCCCGACTCCGAGGTCGGGCTGGCGAGCCACGGCCTGGTACCGCCCCACCGCGTGCACAAGGTGTCGCCGGCGCAGGGGGTCGGACCGCCGAGGTCCGTCCGGCGTCAGGCCCGTCATCGTCGAGGGCCGGTGGCACCGGTAACGTTGCGGGGACTCGTCAGGGAGCCGCCTCGCAGCCGGGGACTGCGGCCGGTGATCCGCGGTGGGACGCGGCCGCCGCCGGTGTGCCGCTGATCCAACGTCTGGCACGGTCCGGCTGGGGGCCGGATGTACTGGTGAACACGCCAGAGGGTCCGGTCCCTGTAAAGGACTCGGCGGAGGCGAACGCCTGGTCGTACATGGCCCAGGAGCTCTCCCACACCTTCAGCAGGCTGGAGACAATCAAGACGTCGGTCACGGCGGAGGTCGACGCCGCGAAGGAGCTGATGAAGAACGCGCGGGTTCCCATTGACGTGAGTGGGAGAATTTTCCACCCCTTATCTTTTTTGCTTTGGGAGTTCGTCGTACTTGCCTTTTTTGCCTTACGGTTTTTTCCTGCTTTCCGCAGACTTTGCTTGCAAACAGCAAGCTTAAGTCGAACCTCATCCGGCACCAGCTGAAGGAATACGTCGCGCGAGGCGACGAGCTGGCGCGCGCGCTGCGCGTCTCCGAGCCCATCCGCCGCCGAGCCGAGGCCGCCGAGGCCGCGACGAAAGCAGCGGAGGATGCGAAGAAGAGGGCCGCGGACGCGGAATCGGCGCTGCGCGGCATGGCCGAGCGCGCCGAGACGGCGGAAAAGCGAGTGCAGGCCCAGGAGCAGGAGCTGCAGAATGAGCGCGGACTCCGGACCGCCGCCGACAAGGCGCTGTTGGAAGCCACTCAGCGCGCCGAGGCCGCCGAGAAGAGGGCGGAGGCTGCTGAGACAGCGCTAAGCAGGGAGAGGGAACTCAAGGTCGCCGCCCAGTCGTCGTTGACCAACGTGACCGGTGAGCTCCAGAAGGCACAGAAGGAGCTGAAGGGTAAGTTAATTTACCTGTTCTTTGATCATCCCGCCGTGTCGGATTTTGTTGTTTTTAGACCGAGCGAGTGACCCGTTGTTTTGGCCAGACGCACAGGAGCTCCAGGTGCAATCACAGGCGGCGCTGGCGGATCTTGACCTGCTGCGGCAGGCCATGGAGATTGCTTGCAACGAGATCGGTGTGCCGCGTCCGCCAGACGCTACATCTGTGATCCCGCAGGTTGCCGCGCTCCCCGCCTACTTCCGCATACAGGAGGAGGAGTGCCTTCGGACCGGAGTCCAGATCGCCTTTGCCGTGTCGAGGAGTCACTACGGTGACCACTACAAGATCGACGTGCTGGCGAGAGGTTACGAGCCTTCCTGTAGTGAGGCCGACTTGGAGCGGATCGAAGAAGAGGTGATTCCCTTTGCGCGCCTTCTTGCCGATGACAACCTGGACATGATCCCCTCGCGCCGTGGCGGGGGTGAAAATCAATAGATTAGGCGGTGATAGTCGGAGTCGGGCCCGTGTGGGCCTTATTTTGTAAACAACGATGTGGGCATGCGCGCCCGTTTGTTTATATGAATTTTCGTTTCGCTTTTCGCAAGATTTTCGTTCGTTTAACTCTTTTCGTGCGGCGATTCGCCTCGAAGACTCGTGATCTCGGAAGATTAACTCAATTCCGACCAGCCGCTCGGGCCGACCCTATCCACTGGGGCGTCGGGTGCCCTTGATCGAACTGGCCGAGCCTTAAGCCAATATCCGGGGCTCACGATTTTCGCTGCGATTCGTCACACTTCGAGTTTTAGGACGTCGGTTTTGCGTTCGCGGAGGCCCGCTCTTAGTCGAATTGCGTTGTTTCTCTTAAGAGCATCGCTCCTGGCGCATACAAAATCAACGCGGCACAAAGCCACACCCGCCGGGTGGAGCCTCCGAGGGGAGTGCACCCAGGCGGCTGCCCAAGAGGTGTGTAAAGAAAACACCGAGTTCGTTTGATGTTGATGCATCGGCAGAAAGACAACAAACGAATTTGCAGAGCTAAGGATAGAAGCGACGTAGCTGCTCAATGTTCCAAGCGTTGGCGACGAGTTGGCCTTCCGAGTCCATGAGCTTGTACGTTCCGGGACGCAGCACCTTGGCGATGATGAACGGTCCCTCCCATGGCGGTGACAGCTTGTGTCGATCCTTGTTGCTCTGCACCAGTCGGAGAACCATGTCTCCTTCCTTGAACTCGCGGCCGCGCACTCGTCGTCCGTGGTAGCGGCGCAGGGCTTGTTGGTATTTCGCGGACCTCATCAAGGCGACCTCTCGGTCCTCATCGATTTGGTCGAGGGCGTCCTCGAGAAAGCTTCTGTTGGCTTCCTCGTTGAAAGCACGAACCGAGGAGCGCCGTACTCGATGTCAGTCGGAAGCACCGCCTCTGCTCCGTAGAGCATGAAGAACGGCGTTTGCCCAGTCGCCCGACTTGGTGTGGTGCGCAAGCTCCATAACACCGCAGGTAACTCTCGCACCCACCGGCCAGCGTGAACTTTCAATTTGTTGAAAATTCTCGGTTTGAGCCCTTGTAGGATCATTCCGTTTGCTCTCTCGACCTGACCGTTGGCCTGTGGGTGCGCGACTGATGCCCAGTCGACCCGGATGTTGTAGTCGTCGCAGAATTCGAGGAACTCGTTGCCGGTGAATTGAGTCCCATTGTCGTGTGATGATGGAGTTCGGCACTCCGAAGCGATGGATGATGTCGGTGAAGAATCGAACGGCTTCTGCTGACCGGATCTTCACGAGGGGTCGTGCCTCGATCCACTTGGAGAACTTGTCGACGGCCACTAACAAGTGCGTGTAACCCCCGGGCGCCTTCTTCAGGGGCCCGACCAAATCCAATCCCCACACGGCGAAGGGCCAAGTAATGGGTATGGTTTGAAGGGCTTGCGCCGGCATGTGGGTCCTCCGAGCGTAGTATTGGCACCCTTCGCAAGTGCGTACTATCTCGGTGGCGTCGGATACGGCCGTGGGCCAGTAAAAACCATGCCGGAACGCCTTTCCGACTAGACTTCTAGGGGCCGCGTGGTGACCGCACTCGCCAGCGTGGATGTCGGACAGTAGCTCTTTTCCCCATTCGATGGGGATGCAGCGTTGAAGCACTCCCGAGTGGCTCTTTTTGTAGAGCTCGCCGCCAACGATGACGAATGACTTAGCCCGACGCGCGAGGCGTCTTGCCTCTGTCTGGTCGGCGGGGAGCTGTTCTCGGAGTAGGCAGTCGAGAAATGGGGTCCTCCAGTCGGGCACCGGGTCGGGCACAGCCCCCGAGCCCCCGACCGCCTCGTCGGCAGTCGGACTCGAGCCCCCGACCGCTTCGTTAGCTATCGGGATGGCGAGAACGGCTCGACCCGAGTCTTCTCCGAGAGGAGGGCGTGTACCTTCTACTGCCGAGAAGTCGACGCCGTCTGGTTGGGTTGTGGAAACGTCCGTCATGGGTGTGGATGGCGCCTCACGCACCGATGGCTTCTGTTGGTCGTGGGAGAAGACGCCGACAGGGACGGGGTCCCGGTTGGAGGCCATCTTCGCGAGGCCGTCCGCCTCTTCGTTGTAGCGGCGAAGTACATGGCTGACTTGGAAGCCTTCGAACTTTTCCTGAAGTCGCCGCACCTCAGCGCAGTACGCCGCCATCTTCGGGTTCGAGCAATTTGACTCGCTCGTCACCTGATCGGCGATAAGCTGGGAGTCGCCGAAGACTTCCAGCCTTTTGACACCAAGCTCGATCGCCGCCTTCATCCCGTTGACGAGTGCCTCGTATTCTGCCACGTTATGGGACGCAGGAAAGTTGAGTCGGACCGCGTAGCGCAGTCGGGACCCGAGTGGCGAGACAAGAACAAAGCCGCTTCCGGTACCTCTTTTTGTCAGCGAGCCGTCGAAAAACATGTTCCAACACTCTTGCTCGACGGGCGCAGGTGGCAGCTGGATCTCGGTCCACTCGGCAGCGAAGTCCGCAAGCACTTGCGACTTGATCGCGGTGCGCGGGGCGAACTCGAGCTCCTGTCCCATGAGCTCGAGGGCCCACTTCGCGGCCTTATTTGTGGCCTCTTTGCTCCTTAACGCCTCGCCGAGAGGGAAGGAGGTGACCACAGTGATCGGATGCGCGTCAAAGTAGTGACGTAGCTTCCTTTTGGTTATGACGACCGCGTACAACAGCTTCTGCAGCTGAGTCCAGCGGGTCTTGGTGTCGGACAAAACCTCGCTGACAAAGTATACCGGTCGCTGGACTTTCAGAGCATGTCCGGGCTCGCCTCTCTCGACCACCAGCGCCGAGCTGACTACCTGAGTGGTTGCGGCGATGTACAAGAGGAGAGGCTCGCGCTCTGCAGGGGCTGTCAGGACGGGTGCGTTCGACAGCACCGTCTTAAGCCGATCGAGCGCGGTCTGGGCCTCGGGGCTCCAAACGAAGTGTTCCGACTTCTTGAGCAATCGGTATAGGGGCAGACCCCTCTCCCCGAGTCGGGAGATGAACCGACTGAGAGCCGCGAGACATCCCATCACACGCTGTACGCCTTTCAGGTTCTGAATGGGGCCCATCTTAGCGATGGCCTCAATCTTCTCGGGATTGGCTTCGATGCCGCGTTCCGAGACGCAAAACCCAAGTAGCATACCTTTCGGAACTCCGAAGACGCACTTCTCCGGGTTCAGCTTTATGCCGCACGCCCTTAGCTTTTGAAAAGCTCGATCGAGGTCGGCGACGAGGTCGTCGGTCTTCTTGGACTTCACCACGATGTCGTCCACGTATGCTTCGACGATCCGACCGATGAGATCGCCGAAACATTTGATCATGCACCGCTGGAACGTTGCCCCGGCGTTTTTCAACCCGAACGGCATCGTTACGTAACAATATACGCCATACGGGGTGATGAACGCAGTCGCGAGCTGGTCGGACTCTTTCAACGGGATCTGGTGATAACCAGAGTACGCGTCGAGGAAACAGAGGGTTTCGCACCCAGCGGTCGAGTCTACGATTTGATCAATACGCGGCAAAGGAAACGGATCCTTTGGGCACGCCTTATTGAGATTCGTATAGTCAACACACATCCGCCATTTCCCATTCTTCTTTTTGACAAGTACAGGATTGGATAACCACTCGGGGTGGTACACCTCTTTGATAAACCCAGCAGCTAAGAGTTTCGATAACTCCTCACCGATGGCCTTGTGTTTCTCCTTGTCGTAGCGGCGCATGTGTTGTCTCACCGGGCGAGAGCCCGGCTTGATACACAGGGAGTGCTCGGCGACGTTCCTCGGGATGCCCGGCATGTCCGAGGGCTTCCACGCGAATATGTCCTGGTTGGCTCGGAGGAAGTCGACGAGCGCGCTTTCCTATTTGTCGGAAAGCGCGGTGCCGATGCGCACGGTCTTGCTGTCAGGGTCGGCCGGGTTGAGCGGGATCTCCTTGATGTCCTTGGCCGGGTCGAACGACCCGGTCGTGCTCTTGTAGTCGGGCCCGGCCTCCTCCGCCGCCGCAGCGGCAGCCGGGAGCTCGTCCTTGTGCAGGAGTGCTTCCGCGACCTCGCAGGCCTCGCGGTCGCACTCGTAGGCGCGCTGGATGGATGTACTCACCGTGATGACCCCCTTTGGGCCCGGCATCTTCAATTTGAGATAGGTGTAGTTGGGGACGGCCATGAACTTCGCGTAACATGGCCG
Organism: Eragrostis nindensis; assembly: GCA_012490785.1. Classification (NCBI taxonomy): domain Eukaryota; kingdom Viridiplantae; phylum Streptophyta; class Magnoliopsida; order Poales; family Poaceae; genus Eragrostis; species Eragrostis nindensis. Next base: position 438,742 of record JAAXCT010000538.1, on the reverse strand, counting down.
CCCAAGAACAGCGTGGTACGCCCCAGGGAAGTCCACCACCTCGAAAGTCAGCGTCTCGGTGCGGTAGTTGACAGCGGTGCCGAAGGTCACGGGCAGATCGATCTGCCCGAGCGGCACCACATGCTTGCCGGGGACGATCCCGTGGAATGGCGCCCGAGTTGGTCGGACACGATCCCGACCGATCCCCATGGCGTCGAGAGTTTCTCCGTAGAGGATGTTGAGGCCGCTGCCTCCGTCCATGAGGACCTTGGAGAGCCGCTTCTTGCCGATGATGGGGTCGACAACAAGCGGGTAGCGCCCCGGGCGAGGCACATGCTCCGGGTGGTCGGAACGGTCGAACGTGACCGCGGAGTCGGACCACTTCAGAAAAGTGGGGACGGCCGGCTCCGCGGCGTAGACCTCGCGGCGGACGAGTTTCTGCTGCCTTCGCGGCGCGCAGGCATCCGGTCCCCCGAAGATCATGAGGCAGCCATCAGGATGGGGGAAGGCATCGTCATCCCCACCCTTGGCATCATCGCCGCCCTTGGGCGGCGGGTCGTCGCGCTCCGCCTTCTTGGAGTTGCCGGCAAGAAACTTGCGGAGCAGCCCGCAGTCCTTGAGGGCGTGCTTGACGGGGTACGCATGGTTCGGACAGGGCTCCTCGAGCTTCTTCTCGAAGTGGTTGGACGCGCCTTCCGCAGGCGCGCGCTTTTGCTTGCGCTCCGCCGCGGCGACAAGAGATGCCTCCTGTCGCGCGACGTTGCCCTTCTTCTTCTTCTTCTTCCTGGGCTGGCTGGAGGGGCCGGCCCCTCCCGTCGACTCCTCCCTCTTGGCCTTGGCCTTGAGCTTAGCTGGAGTCTTGGTGAAGATCGCCCCCACCGCGTCCTCGCCGGACGCGAAGTTGGTGGCGATGTCGAGGAGGTCCTTGGTTGTGCGTGGGCTGCTGCGCCCCAGCTCGTGCACCAGGGTCTTGTTGGACGTCCCGGCGAGGAACGCGCTGACGACGTCCGCGTCGGCGATGTTGGGCAGTGCATTGCACTGCTTCGAGAACCGCCGGATGTAGTCGCGCAGGGTCTCGTCGGGATTCTGGCGGCAGTTGCGGAGGTCCCACGGGTTCCCGGGACGCTCGTACGTCCCCTGGAAGTTGCCGATGAAGACGTCCTCCAAATCCTCCCAGCTCTGGATGATCCCTTCCGGGAGGTGCTCAAGCCATGCCCGCGTTGGGTCGGCGAGGTAGAGAGGGAGGTTGCGGATGATGAACTCGTCGCTGTCAGCACCGCCTGCCAGACAGGAGAGTCGGTAATCACCCAACCAAATAGCCGGGTTCGAGTCACCCGAGTACTTGGTTATGCTGGTTGGTGCGCGATATCGCTGCGGGAATGGTGCGCACCGAATGTGACGCCCGAAGGCGCGTGGCCCCGGAGGCGGAGGGCTCGGACTCCGGTCCTCCTCCGGGTCGTAGCGTCCACCTCGTCGAGGGTGGTAGCCGCGCATCTCGGCTTCGCGCCGAGCGCCACGGGCCTGGTCACGCCTGCGCGCTTCGAGGAGTATGCGCGCATCCCGTACTGGTCCCACGCGCTCCTTGATGGGAGGCATGTTGCGTCCGCCCGATCCGCGCGTCGGCTGCGCTACAGACACCTCCCTGTCGTCGCGGCGGTCGACGGAGCGTTGCAGGGCGCCCAGAACGCGCTGCCGGGACAGCGAGCTCTCGGCCTGCTGCTCCGCCGCTACCTCGAGTAGGCGCAGTAGCTCCTTGCGCTTCCGCTCGTCCTCCGGAGTCGCAGGCTGCGGAAGGTCTCGCGCGAGGGCCGCGGCCGCCGCCAGATTTTGGCTGGCTCGCGGGAGTTGAAGCGGGGTGCCCGCGATGTCATGCACGATGCGGTGCTGTACATCGCGCGCCATGGCGCGAGCCCGCCCCGCGGGGGTACGCCGCTGGGCAATGGCCTGCTCCAGGAGCTGACGCTCCCGCTCGATGCCGCACTTCATGTCGGCGAGCTCCCGCCTCCGCGCGAGTAGCTGCTCCAGTGCTGGCAGGTCCTGCGGTGGCGGGTGTAGCGCCCCCTACCACGGGCACTGGGCGCGGGTCCGTGCCTCCATCGTCGGATGGCTCGTTCCGTCATCACCTTCCCCATTGCTGGGGTCGGCAATATCCTCGTCTCGAATCTCGGCCATGAGACACTCGCGGGATGGGTCGAACGTGAGAGCGTCGAAGCACTCAGCAAGGAGGTCCTCGACGGAGTCGTGGTCCTGGGTGTCAGCGGGCTCCGCGCCCACTGACGAGGAAGCGCCAATGGCGGGACCGGGGGGTCCAGTCCGGCTTGGCGGGAAGCGGCACGCGAGCTCGTGCTCCAACGCCTCCATGGACTCCCGTAGCCGCGGCGGCAGGGAGGCTCGACGCTCCCAGGCCTCGTAGCCAGGCGGGAGTGGTGGCTCCTCAACAAGGCAGTTGTTGAGGAGTGCCAGCGCGTAAAAGATACGCCGGCATTCATCTGGCCGGGGTTCGCACCGAGGTACGCCTCGATGCGCACAGGCAGTGCCCGGGCCCCCGGTCCACGCGAGAGGTAAACATCCGAAGTGAAAACGCGCAGCGGCTCCGCGCCGGCGCTGCTGCGCATCCGCTGCAGCTCGGCGTGGTCCGTCAAGAAGTCCACGTCGCCGAAGCGGAAGACACGGTACGGAACCGTGACTGGGGTGTAGAACCGGGAAGAAGGCGCGGTGGAGCGCCTCCGGTCCCTTCCGCGGACGCTCCCACGAAGCGGGAGACGACCGCGAGATGTTGGCGGCCACGAAGCCATCAGCTGGCGATGTGGTCGTCGTCGAACGCGCTGAGGTCCCCTACCTGGCGCGCCAACTGTCGGCGTTTGGTAACCGGCCGACGAGTAGATTTGTGCGCGATTCGACGGCGACCAGATGGATTGTGTTTGACACGGTGGGTTATACTGGTTCAGGCAAAAGAAGCCCTACGTCCAGTTTGAGGTTTCGCTCGTGTTGCTCGTAGTAGGGGTTACAAGCCGTGGCGAGAGAGGGATTCGCTCCCAAGTCTCTGTCTCTGCGTTGCGTGCGAGTGTGTTTGTTCGTGTGAGAAATGAGCTGTTGTGTGAGCCCAAAAACGAAGTCTCCTCTCCCTCCTGGGCCCAATTCTCCCTTTTATACAACAAGGAAGAACGGTACAGATGGAGGAAAGAAGAAAAAGAAAAGAAGAGAAAGATAAGTGAGAGGGCGACGGAGGCGGAGTCGGGCCGTCCTTGCTGGCTCCGGTGTCTTCCGCCGCAATCTCCGCGCCAGGTGGTATGATGATGTCATCCGGGTCTTGTCTGGGCGCTGTGGAGCGCCCATTTCCTGATCCGCACTGTTGATCGCTGTTGGTGTGCTGTTGATACCTGTGGAGTTGGGCGACGGTCACTTCGCGCGCTGTTGCTACTGTGTAGCGTACTTGGTGCATGCATTCCCCGTTCCACGCCTGATCCGGATGCGACGCCCCCACGCGGCCGTACGTCAGGCATAGTGTACCTTCGCACCGCCCAGGAGTGGATATGGAGCGTCTTCTTATCCAAATCTGGCCGGCCGTACACTTGGGTTTGACCAACGCTTCCATGTCGCCGCCGAGCTTGCTTTCCGGCCGCGGTGGTCGGGTTCGCTTCGGGTCGTGTCCCTTCGCCGATCCCGACCACCTCCGGGGTACATGGGCGGCGGACGGTGGCTGGCCGGAATTCGGTAGGAGGCGTCGCTCGACTCCGCGGCGCCCGACTCCTACAGCGGGGAGTCGGGCTCGTTGCCACGTCCAAGGCGGGCTCCTCTAACGCTGGACCAATCGCGGTCCAGGGTGGGGGGCTGCGCTCGTGCAGCCACGTGCGCCCGGTCCCTTAACGGGCCGTGAGGAACGGAGGCTCTGCGGGCCAAAGGCCGTTGTTGTGCCTTCCGCCCGACTGGACCACTCCAGGGGCCCAGCTTTCCATCTCTTAGCTATATACAAGGCCTTTGGGTCTCGGGCGGCTCCCGTACCACGTTATTCCGCGTGTATACCGTATAGAGTACCTAGAAAATAGGTACCCGCGTACTTGGTGCATGCATTCCCCGTTCCACGCCTGATCCGGATGCGACGCCCCCACGCGGCCGTACGTCAGGCATAGTGTACCTTCGCACCGCCCAGGAGTGGATATGGAGTGTCTTCTTATCCAAATCTGGCCGGCCGTACACTTGGGTTTGACCAACGCTTCCATGTCGCCGCCGAGCTTGCTTTCCGGCCGCGGTGGTCGGGTTCGCTTCGGGTCGTGTCCCTTCGCCGATCCCGACCACCTCCGGGGTACATGGGCGGCGGACGGTGGCTGGCCGGAATTCGGTAGGAGGCGTCGCTCGACTCCGCGGCGCCCGACTCCTACAGCGGGGAGTCGGGCTCGTTGCCACGTCCAAGGCGGGCTCCTCTAACGCTGGACCAATCGCGGTCCAGGGTGGGGGGCTGCGCTCGTGCAGCCACGTGCGCCCGGTCCCTTAACGGGCCGTGAGGAACGGAGGCTCTGCGGGCCAAAGGCCGTTGTTGTGCCTTCCGCCCGACTGGACCACTCCAGGGGCCCAGCTTTCCATCTCTTAGCTATATACAAGGCCTTTGGGTCTCGGGCGGCTCCCGTACCACGTTATTCCGCGTGTATACCGTATAGAGTACCTAGAAAATAGGTACCCGACAAAAATAGTTGCAATAATCTACTATAGCTACAAAATTTATTTCGTGGGCTGTCGTGGCAAGTAGTAGCGTGACAAAAGGCTTAGGCAACTTTTTTATTTTTTGGTTGCAATACCTATGTTTATTGCCACGAAATAAAACGTTGCGAACAGCAATTGGGAATGCTGCGATCTGTGTAACTATAGTCCCGATCAACGCAACCTTCTTTTTTTTATCATGTAACACATGCTTGCATCAATGGAGTTAAATACAACTACTGTAATGCACTCGTGGCGAACCTATCTATTTAGTGCACAACACAACACATTTTGAGAAACTACAAACATCCTCAGGTTCAGTGAACAACCTATTTCCAATACCTCTCATACCTGCTAATGGAGACCGAATGATCGAAGCAGTTGAAACATGCTTTGTAAACTATGTGTGTGTATCATCTTCTAATGAAAGTATCATATTTATAGTGCTCTTGGAGCTCCATAATGCTCTCATGTTTCTCAAGTGCTAAAGTGGAACTGCGTGTAAGTGACATCCACATTTATAGGAACCTGATGCTCTCATGTTTTTAGCACATCCGTGCGATAAATTGGACTTCCATTGTAACAAACTGTAGCAATTCAAATCCGGATGTTTCCCAAGCTCATACTGGTCCACCATACCTGCATTTCTAATGTTCTTTATGATCAGCTAGTCCTTTTGGTCGTGACGAGGAGCTACCAAAAGTTTATAGAATGCAAGTTCAATTTATTGCTCCTGGACAGCAAAGCTAGGGGGCACACTTCTGTGAGATTGAAATATTTATATAAAGGGACACTTGGCATAGTTGACGAGCTTGATATATTGGCACGGAGATAGATATATATTATGCACATGGTTGCCTAGCAGTAGAAGTTAGATTGTGACTAATTTCCATCTACCGGGTTTGCTTCCTTGATTTGACCACTCAGGATATGGGATACAGTGGCAAATCTGAATTTAGCTAGCTATAAATTAAAAGGCTTTATTTCTATTTTTGAAAGATTGATATAAAACTAAATATATTCCCCCCTAGAATATGTATAAGTCGTCGCTTCACTAATTGCTAATGCTCAGTTAAAGTTCTCAATAACTGTACACACTTTTCTCACGAAATAGTGAAGATCCCTTTATGTTAAGTTTAACATCACTTTCTGGGGCATCATAAATACTTGTTGGATCCAAAAACGTTATAATATCATTAAAACTTTAGTAAAAGAGAAAATCATCATGCATACCATAAATTTTTATGTGTATTCAAACATTTGAGTGTTTCTTCTTTTTTTTTTTTCTTATGAGAGAACCGGAGAGGAATGCCCCAATAGATTATATTTATATCAAATACTACCTTCATCTAAAGTAAAAAATTTCAACTTGGATGGAGAATATATAAAAATAAACTTTTGCACGGTGTTTCTGATTATTCATAAGCAGCTGGGACTTTTAAAAGGCTGAACATTACTGGCGCCTTGGGCAACCCAAAATATGTGAGCATTCTTTTAATTTGGAAACTGCACAGTGCAATAATTTTCTTTCAAGGAAAGGATCTGATGTCCTTTTCAAAAGAAAAAAGGTTAAAGACCTGATCAAGTAGTTAAGAGCGCAGCTGACTGAATTTTACGATGACATTTCCAATGACTCGTCACAGGAGTTTCGGCTATCAAGCCAACATAGAGAAGTGAAGCAACACCTAGAAGAAATTCTCGCTACAAAGGCATGGGAGCAACAAACAACCAATTCCGAACACCTCTCATACCGACCAATGTAGATCGAATTATCTAGTAAGTGGCACATGCTTGGGAAATTAAAGCAGGTATACATATTTTCTATTTCATGTATCATATATATAGAGCTCTCATGAATTCCGAACTCCTTCATTTTCGATGTTGTATATGTAGTAGAGCCTGGAGAAAGCATAGCATATGTATAAATACTATGGTGTTTGTACTCCAGTAATTCTAGATGTATAAATATCCAGATCCTTGAGCCAAGAACAAAAAAACTGAAATGTTCATTCACAGGCTTGTCGACGATGGCCTTGTGCTGTGCTACCTGTCCTGTCAGAGCACATATGTAAAGTTCAGACCAAAATAGACTGAATTTAAACACTTTGTTTTTATATGTTCGGACAAAAAACTTGAACGAAGTATTCAGTAACGCTACATCAGCATTCGGCAACAAAAAGATGGTAATTCGTTCGGCAAATTATTGGTCAAAATTAAAGACATGCATTTCGCTTGAGTGCGCAGCATCAGCTAGGGATCGGGTCTTCAGTCAAGGTCCATCGTTCCAAGCAGAGCGTAGGAGAAAACAGAGCATCGAACTCGTCGCGTGGCCGGTGGCCACCCGCACCGTATCCGGCCACCGCTAGCTCCCTGTGTGACTGCGTTGCAACCGTAGCACCTCCAGACTGACAGCAAGCCCAGCCTGCCCCCATCCGGGGTGACATGATGCAGTTCGGAACTCGACGACGCTCCGGTGGCAAGCCATGGCGTGCAGCGGAGCCATGACGAGGCTAGATCCTACCTGGAAGTCGTTCGATTTGATTCGTGCGGTTCCGGTCGACAGGGCGTGCAGCCAGAGTTATCGTCGATTCGACGGCGTCCGCACGGCTACTCATGGCGGCGCTTCGAGCAGTTCCTTGTCCGCCACCAACGACTCCAATGATATTCCCAGGGCCCGCGACGCCAAGGACGGCGGGCGCTCATCGCCAGCCGCCCGCTGTGCCGGCCTCGTCGCCCTCGCTCTCCCAGGCTCTCAACGTTGGCCGTGGTTGTGCAGTCTTGTGCTGCTGTCTGTGTTGCGGACCACGCTTCTGTTCCGGCTGAGCTGCACGGCCCCGAACATTGTGCTTCGGTCTGTGTAACCTTCTTTTCTTGTCATGTAACACATGCTTGCATCAATGGATTGTCCTAAATGTAAGTCTCTTGTGGCAATTAATTTCTTCTCTCTTAGCAGTTAAATCCAACCACCACAACTCACTCGTGGCGAGAACCCGTCTATTACAGATGCTGTGTGAAATATAATGACAGTTGTAAGTTTAGTTGCCACAGTCACTAGTACAAAAAAGGCCTTTAGTGGCAGGCTTTTTTGGCCTACAGTGGCGGACAAACAGTCCGCCACTATATTTCCGTCACTGCTAGCTCGAAAGAGCAGTGGCGGACAAGGCGTCCATCACTGTTGAAGAAGTGCAGTGGCGGACGCGCTGACGTCAGCGTCCGCCACTGCTGTTGTGGCCACTAGTGGCGGACACACATGGGTTCGTCATGCCCGCCACTACAATGGTTTTTCCGAATTAAAAAAAAAATCCCCTGTTCCCTCTGTTCTTCCACTTATGTGTTGCTTTGAAACAACAATAAGCAGAGATCACAGAGGTTCAACAAATGCTTTGGATTAGCGCAGATATAAAGTAACATCAGAGCAAGCCTTCATGTTTTTTCAGAAAGCATAAACAAAAAGTTACATCACAAACACCGAGTGTTTCTCTCCTCAAAATCCAACTGGATGCATCGAACTAAAGAAATGTGCTAGACAAATGCTTCACACACTGCATGCACTAGTCACCTCTGCAACATCGCACAAGGTCAAGCTTGGCATCTGCGTTCTGCTGATCCGAGCCCACCCATTGCAAAGAGCACCACAGCCTGAAAAGAAATGATGTGAAGTTGAGCATAACATCAGATAGAAACACTGAAACAAAGCTACATGGTTTGATCTCTTTACGCTTGTCTTGTTCAGTGAAACAAAGCTACACTGAAACATCGGATAGAAACACTGGAAGACATAGAGTTTGATCTCTTTACGCTTGTCTTGTTCAGAAACATTGCAACATTCAAGAGTAATCTTTTTTCTACTGATTTTAATATTATTTGGCAACGGAAGAACTCGAGACCGTGAACAAGTAGTGGAGACGCACCATGTTCTCGGGTAGGGCCCAGCACCAGCAGGCAGGATCCGCCACGTACCTCGACGCAGTGACGACCTCACGACCCTTGCCGCTGTGCCCATCAGGATCCCGCCGTCGAGCCCCCTGGATCCCGCCGCCGCACCCACCGGGAAGCCGCGCCCGCCTGGATCCCGCCGCCGCGCCCACCGGGAAGCCGCGCCCGCCTGGATCCCGCCGCCGCACCCACCAGGAAGCTGCACCGGGACCGGATCCGCGCCGCCGACGCCGCTCCGCGCCTCGGGCCGCCGGATCTGCCCGCCGACGCCGTCCCCCGCCTCGGGCCGCCGGATCCGCCACGCCCCGCCCCACGCCGCGCCGGATCTGCAAACACGAGAGAGAGAGAGAGAGAGAGAGAGAGAGAGAGAGAGAGAGAGAGAGGGAGAGAGGGGCGTGAGGTAGGGAGAGGGGCGTCGGACCTTGCCGAGCTGCTCCTCCGCGTCGCACCCGAGGGAGAGAAGGGAGAGAGAGAGAAGAGAGAGCGGCGGCTGGGAGAGGAGAAAAAGAGAGAAATGAGGACGCGACATAGGGTTCGGTCCTTTTAATATGCTGAGGGATGGGGCAAACTGGCTGCACGATTTCCAGTGGCGGGCGGCTTGACGTCAGCCGCCCGCCACAACTATCAAAAATATGTAGTGGCGCTACAACGAGGTCAGTATGTCCGCCACTGCTGATGCGTTTCCGGTGACAGACAGTGCTGACGTCATTTTGCCCGTCATTGTTTCGTGCCTCTGGTTCTGTAGTGTTGCTAACATCATCACGTCCGCCACTGCTGTCTGCTACAGTATCTTCGCTCGAGCTTGCAGCGACGGATCGTTGTGTGTCTGCCACTACTGTAAAATTTGAAGTGTCATATTAAACTCTTTTTGTACTAGTGAGTTTTCACCACACGCAACTATATCTAGTTGCCTTATTATTCTGCCGTCTCCTTCGCATTTGTCTTCTTGACGCACGTTTCTTCGAACTGTAACCAGTACAAGAAATTGAGTGCTTACTAACAGCTTTAGTTTTATTTTCCTGTAGCATTTTTAGTGAACGGCCCACGGATTTATAGTACAAGTTCATATCTTTTCAAACAGTTTTGGTAAATTACCAACGGACATGCAGCATGTATTTCATTAAGAAGAAGAAGAAGAAGAAGAAGAAGAGGAGGAGGAAGAGTTACATATTACACATGACCGGAAGGCCAAGCATGAAAAACAAAAAGGAAACAAGGAAAGTGAGAAGGCAATAGCTCTACAACCTATGTCGTCTACAGGGCCTAAACATCCTCAGCGTGCTTCGACGAGATGACAGATCATCCTCAGCAGCTTTGCATCTTCAAAAATTCCCAGAGATGAGCTTCATCTTTCCTGGGAGAGTGCGATCTGTTGGAGAGCGTGGAAGTGCACAACACAACGAATATTTAGTGCACAACACAACACATTTTGAGAAACTACATCTGTCCTCACGTATGGTGAACAACCTATTCCTAATACCACTCATACCTATCAATGGAGATCGAGTAATCGAAGCAACTGAAACATGCTTTGGAAAGTGGAAACTATATGTGTGACAGAGCTCTTCGAGCTCTATAATGCTCTCATGTTTCTCAAGTGTGGGTTTGCCATCCACATTTATCAGAACCTGATGCTATTGGTGTTGGTTATTTTTTTTTCCCCTAGGCGTAAGTACATGGCTTTAACTATGTCGTTTCTCCTGCGGTCATTCAAGATGTACAAACGTCCAGAGTTTTCAGCCCATGCAAGGACAGTGAACTAAAGCATTCATTCAGAACATCGATCACATCGGACACAGCCATACGATTAAATTGCACCAATTGTGTCATTCGTTTCCAAGGGGACGCTGAGACAGATTGAGCATTAGTAGCAAATTCAGTACAAAGTGGTCTGAAAGGCTTATCGACGGTGAACTTGTGCTCCTCGTCTTGCCAGAGAACATATGTAAAGTTCACACAAAAGGACTGAAATGAAATGCTTTTCGTTTCACATGTTACAAAAGCACCAACTGTAATGATGGGTTCTGTATCAGCAGTCTGCCGCAAAGTTCGGTTAAAATGAAAATATATTTCACTCATGGTCAGCTGGTTGTTGCCAGCAGAGCAGAGCATGGTCGACCTCCAGGGCCCATGACGCCGAGGACATCAGGCGCTCATTGGCAACCGCACCTGTGCTGGCCTCATTCCGCTCGCGATGGTTGTGCGTTAACTTGTTGTGGCGCACGTCACTCTGTTCGGGTGGAGCGCGCGAGCGCGGCGCAGGCAGCGGCAGAGCTCCACGGCGGCAGCCTTGCTGTTGACAGCGCGTCCATGGGTTGCGACAACAGAGTCTGCAAGGGCGAGGTTGTCGAGTACTAAGGCGGGGGATGTGCATGGTGTCCGAGGCTCCTAGGTCGTCACTCGGCAAAGTTGCAAGTTTTATAGACAGATGTTAAAAACAGCCATTAACATCAGGGCTAGCTTGTGCATGCGTGTATGTGCATAGGGGCGCATGATTGATACTAAGTTTTTAGAGCACATCCATGCATGCGACAAATTGGGAACTCTGGAAGAAACAAATTGTAGCATTTCAAATCCCAATGACTCCCAAGCCCATACAGATGGTCCACCATATTTCTATTGTTCTTTATGATCAACTAGCATCGATTGATACTTTTTGATCCTATAAGAGGAGCTACCGAAAGTTTATACAGGAACACTATGCATAGTGGACGAGCGAGATATATTGGCAAGGAGAAAAATATATCACGGACATGATTGCCTAGCAATTGAAGTGAGGTTGTAATTTCCATCTACCCGGGTTTGTTTCCTAGATATATTTGGTGTGTTACATTTTCATTAAGGTGTACAAAAGCGCATGTGTTCAGTGTGAAAACATTTGTCCCTTAGTACTTCAGTTCAGAGAGACAATGTAATTGTGCACACCGTATCCATGATGTTTGTGCAACTTTGATTGATACAGATTACCATGGCGGTCGACCGCCAAAGAAATATTTACAGACGGCTTCCCTCCTCGATGAAACAACTTTCAATTTGGTAGCATTACAAATCCCGATGTCTCCCAAGCCCATACTAGTCAACCATACCTGCATTTCTACTATTCTTTATGATCAGCTAGCATCAACTAATCCCTTTTGGTCGCAAAAGGAGGAGCTGCCAAAAGTTTATAGAATGCAAGTGTAGATTTCTTGCGCCAGGATAGCCGAGCTAGGAGGGCACACTTCCATGAGATCGGCAACATTTATATATAAGGACACTTAGCATAGTTGACAAACTTGATATATATATATATATATATATATATTGGCAAGGAGATATATATCGGCAACATTTATATGATTGCCTTGCAGTTGAACTGATATTGTAATGTCCATCTACTCGGGTTTATTTCCTGGATTGATCTGGTTTGTCCATGTTCTTCAAGGTGAAAACATGTGTCCCTTAGTACTTCAGCAAAACAATGCAGTTGTACACAACGTGTTCATCATTATGTTCATACAATTTTGATCAGTTGCGTTAAAATCTGAAATTGAACTTTTGATTTGACCACTCAGTATATGGGATACAGTGGCAACTCTGAATTGAGTAGCTATTAATAAAAATATTTATTTATTTAAAGATAGCTATAAAAGTAAAAATATACCCCACTATAATATGTATATACATCCTCACTTCACAAATTGCTAATGTTCAACTGAAGTTCTCTTTACTCCCTTTTCTCATGAAAGAGAGAAGATCCCTTTATGTTACTTCATCACTTTCTGCGCTGCATCATAAATACTTGTTGGATCCAAAAAAATTTATAACATCATGAAATCTAGTAAATGGCAAATTTTGAATACATATAATGCATGTTCATAGCCCAATGTGAATGATGGAAGGGGGTACAAGTACTCAAACAATAATTGTTGCTGTTTCTTTTCAAGAACTAAAAGGAAATATCTCTACAGATTATATTTATACAAAATACTTCCTTCCTCTACAAAAATAAGCATTTTGTGGGTTTGGTGAAAATAAAACATTTCACACTTTGATGAAAAATATATATAAAATAAACTTTTACAGAGTGTTGTTGATTATTCATAAACAACTAGGCCTTTTAAAATTAAGGATGAACATTAATGGTGCCATTCGCAACCCGGCACATGTGAGCGTTCTTATAATTCAGAAGGTGCACAAATGCAATAGTTTTCTTTCAAGTTAAGGACCTGATACCCTTTGAAATACAAAGTTAATTGACCTGATCAAGTAGTTGAGTGCGCAGCTGACTGAATTTTATGATGACGTCTCCTATGGCATTAGACCTCAAATATATATCCAAGACCTTGTGCCTCATGCGCTGTTCTTCCGCTGTACTTACCTTTTAGGTTAATGCTGAGACAAGGACTAGGATTCTTTTCTATACTTAGCAATGAAGGTTGGTTATGGTTTCCTGTTCTTATTAGAATGAAAAAGGGTTCTTAATTGTAGGTATTTTTGATCATTTGGCTCTGTCTCTGTGTTTTTGTTTCACAATAAATGTTTCAAGTGTAATTGTTAATCGGTTGCTAATTACCTCGCTCGTCCAATGTCTATAGTATAAGTCAATGGATATCTTTTCTGAACAATGGGAATAATTAAAAGTTTCAGGAGAGGAAACATATGTCACATGTCACCTGTTTTATGTAAATTGTCAAGCACTTGCGTAAAGCATGCTTCTTCTTCGAGAGAGATTGAATATGTCGTAGGAGTATTAGCTTTTTTTTTTGTGAAGGTCGGGAGTTTTGGCTATGAAGCCAATGCAAACGAGAGAAGCAATGACTGAAGAAATTCTCGCTAAGAAGGCTTAAAAATTCTACTACACATGGGCACTTGTAAGACAGCAAAGATCATTGGTGCTGAACAAGCCATTCCTAATACCTCTCATACCCACAGATGAAGATCAAATTAATTATCTAGTAAGCGGTACATGTTTGGGAAAGCAGGTATGCACATGATCTTCCAATTCATGTGTCATATATATATAACTCTCAAAGCCCCCACAATGCTCTCATGCAAGTACATTGAGCCACGCGTGTATCGATCGGAGTGATTAGTGTCTTTTAGAATTTTTTTTCCCCTCCCCTTTAGTTCAGAATTAGCACATGGCTTTAACTAGTGTCAACAGTACATGTGATCTCTTGTACTTGGTACGCGTTGCTATGGTGGGTGGAAAAAGTCAGATGCAAACTGAAAACTCGTGCAGTCATTTTAGATGCATATATAGAGAGCTCGAAGAAATCATACCGTTGGTGCTTCTCCTGCCGTGATTTTAGATGTATAGATGTCCAAAGTCTTTAGCCAAGAATCCAAAAAATAAAAAACAGTCTTGTGCTGCTCGTCCCATCAAAGCACAAATGTAAAGCTCAGACAACAAAACTGAAACAAAGTATTCAGTAACGCTCCCTCAGCAGTCTACAACAGAAAAGGTGGTTCATAAATATTTCAGTAAAACAAAAGGCATCAGCATGATCCAGTCATGGCCGACGGTTCCCAGCAGAGCAGAGGAGAGGAGAAAACAGAGCCTAGAACGCGTCGTGTGACCGGTGGCCTCCCGCACCGCGTCCGGCCACCGCGCTCCCCGTGGGATTGGTTGCAGCCGTAGCACCTCCAGATCAGCAGGGGCCGCGCGCGGTAGGCGTCAAACTAAGAGAGGCATGCGCGGCCGCCAAGGTCGGCGGCGCCCCAACCCTCGGACATCTTTGCCGGAAACCGTGAAAGGCCAGCCTGGATTGAAGCACAGCCGGCGTGGAAGCACGCAGATATACAGCGAGAATCACCCGGCCGGCCAAGTCGTTTGGAACTCGGCGGCGAGCCATGGCGCGCAGCAGAGACAAGGCGAGGGGTGGTCGTTGTCCTGAAAGTCGTACGATCTAATTTGTGCGGTTCGGATTGGGCGAGTCAACCGGTCGTCGGGTGCCGTAGACTCGTAGTCAACTACTCGTGCAGCCGGCGATGGCGTCCGCGCGCCACCTCATGGCGGCGCTTCGAGTATTTTCTACTCCAAGCAGAGCAGAGGAGAAAACATTGTGCTGCGGTAGTCTTGTGTAACCATCCCCAAACATGATAAACTTCTTTAGCTCTTTTGTTATCATGTACAGTAACACATGCTTTGCAACTAAATCCAACTGCAATTCACTCGTGTCGAACCTGTCATTTACAGATGCTTTTTACGTGTGCATTACTAATGACAGTAAGTTTAGTCCCCACAGTTTCCACCTTAGGCAACGAGTTGCCTCATTTTGATGCTCTCTCCGCATTTCTTTTTCTTGACGCACGTTTCTTTTTGAACTGTAATCAGCACTACAAGAAAATGAGTATTCACCGACAGGTTTAGTTTTATTTCCCAACAGTATTTTAATGAACGGCCCACAGCTTTTCTAGTACTAATTCATGTATTTACCAACAGTTTTGGCAAATTAAACCCGCAGTAATTCCCCACGAAAAAGTCATCACATACAGTTATGAAAATAACTGACTAAATATATTAAAATTTGTAGCCGCTTCCAAAGAAAGGAAAGAGTCTTCCTTTCCATTTTGTATTGAACTTTTGATCAGCTCTGAGTTTGGATATAATACTTGGTTAATACATTGATTGCCTTTGTCTTATGCTATTCAATGTATTCTTAAGATGCAGTTTGACACGCTCTTACCTGATAATTAAGTAAGAAAACAAGAAAATTGTGTTGAATTGGATGGAGGGCTACTAGATTTTTTATTGATGTGACCTTTTGATATTATTAAATGTATTGGGTCGATCAGTTTGGCGGTAGATTTCAAAATACTCGATCTTTCAATGTCAAAAAACCATTTTTGTTGGACTCTTTGAAAAAAGATCCAACATTAAAATCAAAATTTATATAGATCGAAGAGTGGAGCTTAGCTTCATATTCTTTGATAACCAAGTTTTTATTCCATCAAATTTGCTGCTAAAATTTGATCTCTAATAAATTCGTTTTCTAGCTAAAGATAATAGCAGAACATGTTGACTTTCTGCAATTCTACCATTTCGACCAGAATCCCTCGTATCTATCAAATGAAAAAATTATTGAAAAGGCCCCAAAGGTAAGCTCGAAAGCGCAAGAAAGGGAAAGAAAAACCAATTTTCCATGTAAAGTAGTCTTAACGTTTTAGGAGGTTCCAACACCTAATGTTTCAGTCATCTAATTTTGACATCTATGATCAATTAGTTCTAACTTTCTAATAACAATAGCATGAATTTTTAGACCTAACACCAGAATTTTTATTATACCAATTACTGATAAAGTTAAACAAAAAAAATCAATGAAATTCTTTTGTAAATATTAGCTCTTGTGCAAACGAGAATTCAGGTTTCGGGGAGCTTAAAACACATAGATGTTTCTTATCCTATATATTGTGCTTGACATATGTGGAGCGCAAACCTTGACATAAATTTTGGCTATTAATTAAAATTCAGATGTTGGGCCCTCTTTAAAACACTCACAGATGAGATCGAACTTCACACCAAATTTCTTTTGCCATAAAAAATGGGAGAGCTTGGGGTCATCGAGTCATATATACTCGAGCTTTCAATGTGAAAAAACAATTTTTCCCTTTCTTGCAAAAAAAATAAATCCCTTCTATTTATTGTTGGACCTTTTAGCAAAGATCCAACTTTAAAATTTAAGTTTATATGGATCTAAGAGATGCAACTCTCCTTAACGGGTATAGTTAACGTAGTCAGCTTTGTTTTCTTTGATAACCAAGTTGTTATTCTACCAAATTTGCTCTAAAAGTTTGATAATAAATTCCATGTCTAGCTAGATAATAGCAGAACATGTTGGCTTGCTACGATTTTTCCACCATTCCGACCGGAATCCAATGAATCTATTTTTAAATGACATCATTACTGCAAAGGCCCACTAAGGCAAGCTTCCTCGCAATAAAGGGACAAAAAAGAACTCCAATTTTCCATGTAAAGTAATCTTAATGTTTTAGGATGTTCCAATCCCTAAATTTTTCAGTCATCTAGCTTTTGAGATCTATGGACAATATTAGTTCTAACTTTCTAATAACAAAAAATCGTTGTGATTCTTTCTATAAATATTAATTATGGTGCAAACGAAGATTCAGGTTTCGGTGGAGCTTAAAACACCACTCTCACATCTTTGAAGCGCAAAGCTTGACATAAATTTGGGCTATTAATTTAAATTCAGATGGTGGGCCCTTTTAAAACACTCACCGATGAGATCCAAGTCTACCCCATTTTCTGTTCGGCCATAAAAAAAGGGAGAGCTTGGGGTCATCGGGTCCCATGCCATATCTGGTTCGCTAGAAAAAAAAAATATCTGAAACGGTTGATACAACATTCGAGCTGGTTCTGGATCATGCAGGTTTGGGTGCGTACTGACAAGACAAAACTAGTGAGCCTGCTAGCTGTGCTCCTTTGGATCAATAGAGCATCTGAGATACGTGTGCCAAAGTACTCGTCTCTAGTAATGAGATTATCAATATAAATGAACAAGACATCGGTGAAAACTAAGCTTCGGGCCACCGATGGACCCATTGCAATTTTCACCCTCCCCACTCCCACGCCTCCAACCCCGGGAAACCACCATCGAGCAAATCAACTGACGGTGAATCGAAGTTGAAATCGCCGCGCGTACGTATATAATTACTATGTCGTCCTAATTGTTTGCGTCAGTCCTGATCGTGTGGAGCGAGTTACTGAACACGCCAAGCAGCCTTGTTCTTGACTGATGGATGGGATATCTGCATGGCAAATCATCACTAATAACTGCGAACGCGTTTGGCTTACCTATCGTCCCCATCATACACGTCAAATAAACCGCATGGTTTTCATCACGGTTGTGTTTTTTCTTTTCTTGCTCCTGAATCTTTGTGGAGATATATAACACTACCACAGAATGGAATTTTCCCGTAAAATGTATTCATGCGTCGCTCGCTTCAAACAAAGTCTGCCTCAAGAGTTTATATTATTGTTTACTGCGCATCACTTTCTCTCGCAAATTCTCAATGCGACAATGTCTATATATACGTATGTACTTGCATCGCACTTACATGTACCAGCAGTCTAACACATACAACTTGCTTAATTAGATACAATAAGTGACAGAGAAAGGAAGGCAGAGAGAAATGGAGGCAGCCGACTTCTTCAGCGTGAGCGAGTGCAAGGGCCAGAAGACGATCGACGGCGAGCAGGTGCCGCTAGTGCTGACGCCCTCCGCCGCCGCCGGCGACGACGGCTACGAGGCGCTGGCGGCGGCGCTGAAGGCGAACCGCGAGTGGGTGGAGGCCAAGGTGGTGGCCAACAGCGGCGTGCTGCTGCGCGGCTTCGACGTGCGCGACGCCGTGGAGTTCAACGCCCTGGTGGAGGCGCTCGGGTGGCCGGACATCCGGTACGTGGGCCCGGCGCCGCGCACCCACGTCCACGGCCGCGTCTGGACCGCCAACGAGGGGCCCCTCGAGGAGTTCATCTACTACCACCACGAGATGGTCCTGGTACGTACGTCATCCATGGCGCCGTACGTCGATGTCCTCGTCGTTGCCATTTAGTTCATGTCGTCCTGATCGATCACCATTCATCCTCAGATCAAGGAGTTCCCGGGGAAGGTGATCCTGTTCTGCGAGACGCCGCCGCCGTCCGGCGGCGAGACGCCGTTCGTGCCGAGCTTCCGCGTGACGGAGCGCGCGCTGGCGGAGTTCCCGGAGATGGTGGAGGAGCTGGACGCCAGGGGCCTCCGCTACACGTTCACGGCGCTGAGCAAGAACGACACCAAGTCCATGCGCGGCCGCGGCTGGGAGGACGCCTTCGCCACGTCCGACAAGGCCGAGGCGGAGCGCCGCGCGCGGGCGCTGGGCATGGACGTGGAGTGGCTCGCCGACGGCGGCGTGCGCACGATCCTCGGCCCGCGCAGCCTCACCCGCGTCTTCCCGGGGCGGAAGGGGCGGCGGATGTGGTTCAACACGGTGGTGGGGATGCACGGCAAGGAGCTCAGCTCGGCGACGTTCGCCGACGGCGGCGAGATCCCGGCCGACTTCGTGCGGCGGTGCGGCGAGATCATCGAGGAGGAGAGCATCCAGTTCCGGTGGGAGAAGGGGGACGTGCTCGTCCTCGACAACCTCGCCACGCTCCACGGCCGACGCCCCTCGCTGCCGCCAAGGAGGGTGCTCGTCGCCACATGCAAGTGAAGAAGCTAGCCGGCGAGTCCTCCCTTCGTGGTGTGTTAATTAAGTGCTGTGAAAATAAGAGGCTATTGAAAAGTGGATTGAGCCGATCGTCGATCCGCTTAGTGCGGGATATATAGTAGTATTATTTTCTCGTGTGTGATGTCGGTACGCAGTTGTCATGTTGTTTATGACATGACGTGCGTGGTTGTGTGTGTAAGGTTACCTTAATATTAGTAGTCAGCTTGCTTATGTGCTGTATGTATGCGAGCATATGGGTTAACCGCCGTGTTAACACCTGGCGAATATGAAATAATAAGAACTGGGTTTATCATGATGTGGTTCAGTGGATTTAGTAGCCAGGAAGATACAACCAAGTATCTTGGGAATCAACTCCCAAACATTATGTACGGCCGTTCTAATGATATAGTATACAAACGGGAGGGGGGAAAAAAACGATTGTATCAGTTCTAGTTCCCCGATAGGATCACTAAGATTACTTCTTAAAATAAGGGACATGTAACAATAGCAAAAGAACAAAGACGGAGCATTCAGCATTTCAGCTTCAGTTGAGTGACAGCAGTTCTGGTCAAGCCCAAATGGCAAGAACGGATGCCTGACATATGCTCTGCAACAAGACAACAATGAAAAGCTGGCACAACCTCACTTATTTGACACAGCAGGGAAATGGGCACACCAGGTCAATCCTGGTGTTGATAAGCACCTAATAAACAATTGTTCATCCAAAGCAGTCACTATCATGGACAGGTGTCAGAGTTAGGCAGTTACAAAGATAACAGACTATCCTTTGACAAAGCGCACAGCGCGTCATGAGATTACTACAGGCATAGTCAGGAACTAGATCTCTAGCCACTGTAGGTACATCATCAGTAACTAAAGGCTTCAAATTATTAGCAACAGGGTAACTGCAATCATACTGGATTTACATTGTACATGAAGCACGGAAACCTAAGGCAGGGTCTAACAAGTCACGGCTGGCACATATGTTCCTAGTAAATGCCAGCAAAAGTGCCTGATTTTCTCTTATACTGGGGCTACACAACACTGAGTCTCTAGCTATCAACGCCATGTTCAGTTTGCACCTGTGGCTGCGTCTGAGCTTGTGGTTGATTTTGCAGCGGCACCTGAGGCTGAGAGAGCTGCTGTGGTTGCACCTGAGGCTGATGTGCTTGCGCCTGTGGGGGCTGCTGTGCTTGCGGATGCAGCTGTGTTTGAGGTTGAGACGGTTGAACTGGCAAGGGATGCTGCACTTGTGGGGACTGCTGTGGTTGAGGCTGCGAGGGTTGCTCTGGTAGAGAATGCTGCTGCAGTTGTGGGGGCTGTTGCAGTTGTGCATGCACCTGCGGTTGAGGTTGGAGGGAAGGCTGTGGTGGCTGATGGAGCTGCAGTTGAGATCGGACAGATTGCTGTGGTGGTGGATGCAGCTGCAGCTGTGGCTGCATAGGATGGTGTGGTGCGGCATGCATCTGAAGTTGAATTTGTGGCGGCTGTTGTGGTTGCTGCTGTGGCTCTTGTTCTGGCTCCTTTGGCTTGGGGGCTCCATTATTCATCCTTGCTCGGGCCTCAGCAAACATCCTTTGCTGCTCAGCAACAGCTTCTTCCTCTGTCATCTCCACCCCAGTGAACTTGCCAGCTTTTGGAGAATCCTGCTCAAGAAAAATATTGGTGTCAATGTTTAGCACGCAAGGTTAGAATATAGGGAATAATTTGCATAGAGTTGTGGGTGACAAGCAGAGCATACCAGAGTATCCAGTTTGTGCTGTTCATATGCAGCATACACTTCATCAATGTACTCCCTGAAGCCAAGGTCCTAGAAAAGGAAGAATTGTAATAAGGTAAGGAAATTCACATATTGGCTTAGCAATATTGAGAGCTCGAAGCAGAAAATAATCATATAAACTATATATATCCAGTTCAACAATCAAGTTCAAATTTAGTCATGGTTAGTCACACAAGATAACATGAAATTCAGTATTTAGCCTACAAATCATTTTCTGAAAACAGAATGCTCACGTGCTCATCATTCTGTCTTTCACAGTCCACAAGCATGTTATTATCTTATAGTGTGCAAAATACTGAAGCAATATAGATATGCCCTCTGTATTCATCAAGCACGCATATGGGAAAAAAGACTTGCATAAAACTAAAACCAAATGATAGAAAAGAGTACAGAGCCCCAACAATATCAAAACAGCACCAACAGTCTAAGAAATTTGTTCTTCGGACTCCAATTTTAAAAGTGCCTCCATGTCCAAAAATTTTAAGCATTTTCAACTTAATAGAAAATTTCTTTTGTTAGTTCCAAACAATAAATTCATAACTGGAGAAAATACTAACACTTAGAGCCTTGAGAACATGCTCTGGAGCAATCGTTTTCTTCTCTTCTCGGCTGCACACTTCATTGGATTCAGAAGACAGGAGATTGATGAACTCTGAATGTAAAAAAAAATTGTCCATACAAGTGGTTAGACAGGGAGTGGAGAAGAGAAACTCAAGTCTATATATCTCAAATAATCAATATGTTAGGTTCAATGTGAGACTGCGAAAGATGCCCATGAAAGGAGTGTAAATCATTTGAACAAAAAAGTTACCAAGTAATGAACTCATAATACCAAGAAAATGGTATGAGCATGAACCTGCTAGTGAAGACAGGAGAATATGATATATTAACCTAATAAATCTTACAATGCTAACCTTAGATAAACTCAATTTATCTTGCATCATTCACAATCAGGTATCTAGATTCTAAACAGAGCTAGGTGAAATAACAATATTTCAAACAAATCAAATAGTCAACCCAAATGTTATGATAGTCTGCCTGTGCAGTAGATTTCGCATGCTGTCTCTTTGGGAGTGCAATAAGAAAATTTCACTCCAGCACAAAATGTATAAATATCCATATAAGAGGGTAACAACTCTTTCTGATTGTATGTTGTGGGACAATCATATTGTAATAACACTATTTGCATTGTTGAACACAGATGTATGATATGCTAAGATATAACCATCCGCATAATGTAGATCATTTGCTTGCCTTACCTACACAACATTCAACAAGAAGATCCTGAGCATCTCTTGCCACTCGAACATCAGGAGGAAGCATCTCCTTAATGATCTTAAACATTGTTGCTGAAGCATAAAGTACAATGTTCAATCAGTCCATGACTATAAACAGACCCACAAACTGAAAAGTATCAAATGCTTCCATCTATGTGCAAGAAAATAATTTGTAAATCCAATAGTAATGGTTTGACAGAACATAGTCCTGTAGTTGTAACTTGCAACTTATTATTCTTATAGTTGTTCATTCAAATTTCATGGCACAACATGATTATACAAAATATAAATATATTATCTACAGTGTTCATCATTAAACTTTCCCAGTGCAATCAGCAAAATATGTGATTAGCTTTCTGAACATAACAAGCTATAAAACAAAAACAAATCTTCTTTCTGTGCAAAACAGCTAGATAGGCCACATACAGACAGATTTCATACACAGAGCTGCAAAAAAGTGAAGTCAATCTGTAAGGTAAAATTGATTCCATTTCCATCTGTTGGAGATTCATAATTGACCAACAAGTAGCTGTCAAAATTAATACAAACTTCAAACAAGATAGCCTTATGAAACACTGGCAATTTAGTCATTACATGACCATACTATGGACTCAACATTAGGGACCAAATCAATTAGAAATAACCAAACAAGACTCCTACACTGACACAAATAGCATACTCCACTTTGATTGAGCAAAACTACCACTAAATCATGACACCATAGAAAAGGATTACCAGATTCAACCATTCACAATCCATGGAAAAACACAATCATGGTTTGACACAGACCTCAGGGCAATAATCCTCTACCGAATAATTCGCACAAAATACCACCTATGCAAACGACACTTCTCCTACCACATCGAGTTCAATACGCCAGTTTCACAGCCTATTATCTAACAGAAACACATCGCATACACAAGCCACAAGCCCCCAACGAGATTGTTTGAAGGGGCAGGGCGAACACGCCGACCAACGTACACAAGACTTAACACCAACCTATCACAAGCACCAAAAACCAACAGAATCCTACATCTATAAGGTGATTCGAGGCAGAGGAGCTCACATTTGGGGAGGGAGACGTCCTCCTTGGACTTGCCCACGATGTCCATGGGATCCATCTGCGGGCGCGACCCCGAATCAGCGTGAGAGGAGACCGGAGCCACGGGAAGCGGGCTTCCCCGCGCGCGAATTCGGGGTGAAGTCGACTCGCGCAGCGTGGAATCGGGGAGCTAGGGTTTCGAGGCCAGCGGAGCGGAGGGAGACGAAGACGAGGGGAAGGGTGGAGAGGCGAAAATAAACGCTCTTTTTTCACAAGGACCCCTGGAGTTGCTCTGTATTAACTAAATAGCACCACGTGCTTTATTGCTGTCTACGGGCTTTATTGCTAATTTGCTATTCTATCGTGCATTCGTGCGTAAGACGGGCAAAGAAAATATAGCGTACGGTCCCTAGAGTGTGTTTTATTTAGATATATTGTCACCTTGCTGCCGAGAACGAACTCACTTTTACCTTCAACCCGTAATAATTTATATCATGAGAATATTTCTATTTAAGATTTATTATTAATTTCTTGATTTAGAGAAAAAATCACATAATTTCAACACATCACAAGCTCAAAGTGTCACATAAAAAATGATAATCCAACTAGTTTCACAAAATAAAATAAAAACAAGTAATAGCTCAAGTGGCTAACCGGGCCTCCAAAACTACAAATGATGATCCCACTAGTGGCGTCATTCAACGGCAGGATGAAGTGTTGTCAATTACAATCGATGAGTCCTAGAGCAAGAAGATAGTATGACCCTAGTGTTAGACATAGTATATTTATCCACTCACTAAATTCTAATACCCAATGATTTGCTTATGCAAGAGTGCGTTCGTCTTGACTAATTTGTAGGCTTCTGATATGTATGCATTTCACAGGTATTTGGATGTCAGTATGCTTCATTATAATCCAAATAACCCTAAATCCAAGACTATAATCTGGTAATCATCTCGAAGAAACAACAAACAATGTTAGCAATGTCCCTTCAAGGGGCCTAAAAAGCATAAACATAATAAAAAAATACTTAAAAATACCTTTAGATTATAATAGAATCTTATGACATTTTAAGTGCAAGATATATAAACTTAATAAGTTTTAAAAAATACATTTTGTATTCTAATGGAATGACATACCACTGCGACATTACAGTATAATCGCATGTTATTTTTTATTAACATAATTTTTCTTACTAGACACTTTCTGCGATTCTGCCCTAAACGTGTTACAAAAAAGGAGTGTTGGCGCTTAGTCACACATGACTCAAATATTCATTTTTAAACTAGAAATCCATAGCTGAACTTTTATGGCGGCTGCAATACACACGACTGCGATATCGAACACGGTTTACAATTGACATGCAGTGTTATTTCCTTTTTCCTAAATTTACAATAGAGAAAGCACATGCATATCATAAACACATGAATAATCATAGTTCTTTTCTAAATTATTATTTTAGTTATTAAATTAGACACATCAAAAGCAGTCAAACAACGACTGTCACAAAGGAGCAAGCGCCATCCAATCTCCATCTGGGAAATGTTAATGGATTTTGAAAAACACATTGTTTTTTATAATGAAATATAACTCCCTTGACAAGCTAACATATTCAAGATCCACTGTTTATGGATGCGGGTTATGATCTCAAAGCTGAAGCCTTTGAGATTGCCATTTTTTTTCTAAAACGAGAGCATGTTGCACAGCACAAATAGAAATTCGGATGTTAATTTCACTACTCGCTACTCTATACTTCTTGTACCATAATTTGATTATTTGCAGTCAAGGGGCACACAATTTAAAATACTCATTAGGTTTTGCATATCAATGGATCCTTGCCACGTGGAAACATAATAATAATATTCATCTCCACTTAGAAAGTATCTTTTATATTTGATTTTCTATAATATTCTTTCAAGTGTTTAAGTTCAATTTTCATAACTCTCTTTTACATGTATCAAACATTTCTAACCAAAAAGGATACAAACTTCTTCATATTTTTCTGAAGATAATTAGCGCTCCTTTCTCCTCCAGTTTCGGTCAAAAGGATACCTAGCACTCCAATTACTTCTGAATTATTTTTACTTTCTTGGAATTATTCCCTCGAAGCTCGAATTACTTTCCTAAGAGCCCATAACTCTCGTGGGCCTATGCGTCGTCAACTCACTCTGGCCATTGAAACATTCACCCACGCCACAACATCAGAGCCCACGGCCGCTCCGCCACCACTGGCCTGCCTCCTCCGGCACCCCTTTCTCCTTGCCGCCCACACGCGCCCGCTCGCTGGCTGGCGGCAGAATATGCGACACGTCGAGCTTAACTTTCTCAACCATCATCGGAGCAACGCCACCTCCAGACATTTCAATTATTTTTCTTTACAATTTAAATTATTTTTCTATCCAAATCTTAATTGAGTGGGACAGACCAATATTATGCATTACAGTTCAAACTCTACATGGCATTAGCATACGAAAGCTATGAACAACCCAGAACTTCCAATGAATATTGAATTATCACATGGCACGAAACAGAACCTCAGTAACAAAAGAGAAAGCTATGAGATGAGGTTAGAAATTACAGCGCTTTACATCAATATCGAGATAAAAAGACAACTCTGTGGGAAGGGGCTCTGATAAGAGACGTGCATGATTGTTATGGGAAAAATCTCGTGTATGCCACTGGCAAAAAACCTAAAATTCTTATATGCCACTGTCAGTAATTGTGGTGGGTGTCATATGTAATAGACATATCGATGACATACGAGCAATTAAGTTTTACCAATGTCATATAAGGAAATTCCCCATTATTATCCTACTATCTTGTAGCTGGGGTTGACGAGGTTGTCCAAGCCAGAGACAACCTGGATCGATTCAATGACATCCCCAACCTTAAGGTCAGCCAGGTAATCCTCGTTCTCAGTTACGTATCCAAATACAGCATACCGCCCGTCCAATATGTTGGCGTTGCTTGGTGTCAGCTCGCTCTCTTTCAAGAGCCAAAAGACTTGACTAGAAGCAGAATTGGCATCAAATTCCTGTTCAACATGTCTCACGTTAGAATATGCTCGGGATGTAAATATCTGCATAGGTTGATATGTTCAATCTACATGACACTTGCCTCTCTAGCCATTGCCATCGTTCCAAATGCGTTGAAAGGGAGTTTTGTTTGAGCTTTGTAGCGACCAAGATCCTGAAAATGCATGATTACATTTGATGTAAGAAGAGGCATATTCAAATATAGCTGTCAAACTTCTTTTCTGTGATGAAATGAATTAATGAAGAGGGACATTGCTGTTGCGCACTTCAAGTGTTTCACCATAGACAGGAGCCTTATCACCGTCAACCATTATCTCAAGAGGTACGGTACGAGGTTTTCCAGTACCGGGATCAATAAACCCCTCAGCTGGTCCCTCAGGATCGCCAGTTTGAACAACAAAACCATCAGCTGCAAAAGAACCAAAATAGTTCAGAAAAAGCTTGCTGTATCACTATGGTTCCAAATAAATAGATACACAATAATAGAGGGCATCTAGTCATACTTGCTAATTCATTGTGAAAAGTATCTACAATGATCAGATAGAGTATATGTCGACGAAATTCCAGCAAAAGCAAATACATTCCAGTATAAGAACTGTGAAAGTATATAGTACTTCAGAAAATCAAACATATCTAATAGAACTTATGGATTTCAAATTGTAATACGATAGAAAACAATGTTCAGTAATGCAAATGCAAGAAAAAGAATACAGTCATTAGTAAGCACCCACAGATTGAATTACCTCTTTGGATTTCCATGCCATCATAGAATTTCCGTTCCACCAGATCTATGAAGTTCCCAGCAGTCACAGGAGCATTATATCCATCCAGAACTATGCGAAATACACAATCTTCCAAGTTGGGATTATCCTTGATTTTAACCTTCATGTCCACAGCAGCTCGTCCTTTGAGAAGAGGCATGTTGCTGAACTCTTCTGGTACTTCAAAGGGGAAGCCATCCACCATGTCTTCTTCTACACTGCAGAAATGCAATGTCCCAGGAAGATCTCAGCTGCAGAGTCAATGACAAGGTATAAATGAGAACAGTGGTTTCATAACAGTTCTCACAGCTATTTAGAGGCAGGTATGATTCAGTTCTCTAGCATTAAATAATTATTTGTCAACAAAACATTTTGCTCACTGAGAAAGAATATTATATCGGCTTGACATCATACTTTTTTCACAACCTCACCACAAACTTTCACTTGGGCTCCCGAAAACAAGTTATCACTTATCAGAACTATTATTGCTTTAGCACTAACAGCACAAAAATATGATGGTTGTCGAGGAGAAGGTTTACTCACGTTCCAACATACTGGAGAAGCTCTTTCTGCTTTGGAGCTACAGCATCCCTGTTTCTGTCTTCAACAATTCTTTGAAGCTCCTCGAGTCCAACAGCCAATTTATCCAACAATTCTTCTCCATTTGCTCTTTTTGATTCAGCAAGACCATCAAGAATTAAGTTCCTCCCATTGCTCAGTGCTCTTGATGCTTGTCTGACATTCTATAATTAGGATGGAAATTCATAAGTACCGGAAAAACAGGTTCAAAGCAGTTGAAGAGACATGGGACAGAAGGGCAGCTGCTTTCAGTAATTGAATGCATTGTGTTACGCAGATCTCTGCTGAAGGGCACTTTCGAAAGCGTGACTTACTCTTTCAACTGAATCCAAGGCCCTAACGCCAGCAACCTTGAGGCTGTCTGTGATATCCTCCAATGGCTTTTGAACTTCACGAATAGCTTTATTATTGATTGGTAAAGCATATCTCAATAAAGCACCCGGATCTTTAATAGGAGGTCCAGATATCAGAACAGAAACATCTGGGACAACAGGTTGAAGAGGAGAAGCATGGGCCTCCCATCCTAATGTTGGTGCACTAGTAATTAATCCAACTGACAATGCTACAGAAACTGCACACTCTTTCCAACTGAATGAGTTTCTTTTCTGCATAGGTTGTAACAAAAGGGTGAGAAACTAAAAGAGGACAGTGTGCCAACTAAGTAGAGTTCACAGTACAAAACTTTGGTCAGCAGAACTGGCAAAATCCTAAATATCATTAAAATTACTTTCAGTCATATTGCATATTCTTGGAATAAAGATTTTCGTAAATTGTGTGCGCACTTAACGGCGGTAGATTACCTCAAAAAGAAAAGTACTTCAGTTCAGCAAACTAGTTTTTGACACTTCAAATCTCTAGGGTATACAATTAGGGCTAACATAACTTTCGTGTATCAAATGAAGTCATTTCACCCACAATGATTTTCAGAACTTTTGATAACATTACATGTCGTTTCAGTATTTGCCACCCCAATATCTCAGTACAGACTAGTTACGAAGCGGCAAAACACCAACTTCCCATAAGTTACGCAACAGAAATTCAATATATAATCAACAGTATAGCTACAAATGAGACCATTTCTACAGGATTTCGAATTGCAACATTGAGAAGCACACAAACAGGCCATTATGGCATGGGCAAAATCTGAGTGTCACTACTCACTACTACTACTATCCTAGAATAAGTTGAAAAATCCTTTTCCTCCGGAACTCTCTGTCATCCTGGGGCTCACTACGCCTAAACATAATTAGAGCCAGTATGGACACATTCGTCACCAATTTACAGGTTGGAATGAGAAATCCCACCCGTACAATTCCACGCATCACCAATTCACAATTCCAATCGTTCACTCTGCGATTTCAATCAGGACCAGGAAATTTTCGGTATACTAAATCCTCTCGCCAGCAGCCAGGCACCAACAACCTTTCTCACCCGATTGAAGCTGCAGCAACGCTCGCCGCACCAAGCTACATTGCTACACAACCGTCGAAGCAACATCCCTATCCCACACATGAAACGAGAAGCCGCACCCGGAGTACCGAGACCGCCTAAGAGCCTCAGGAAGAAGAAGAAGAAGAAGAAGAAGCTCACCTGTCCCGGGAGAGCGCAGCGGACGACGGACCGGCGGCGGCGGGTGGGGAGCGGCGGCGGCGGCGAGAGGCGGCTGCAGCAGCAGTGGGAGGAGGCGAGCGCCGCCGCCATGTGGTGGGATAGTGGGGGTAGGGTACTTCGGGGTCCCCGGCGCGGGCGGGAGCGGGGGCAAAGAAGGGAAAGCGCGAGACGCGCCGGTTGTGGTGGAGACGAGATGGTTCGCGCTTGGTGGTGAGTGAGGTGGATAAGGCGGAGGCGGGCTGCGATTGGTGGACGCCGCGCTGAGGTGGATAACGCCACGGATAAGCCTCCACTTCGAATGATCCTGCTGGTATCAGGGCATCTTCTCGATGCAACTGCCATCTTGTGTAGAACATGAATTTCTGTACTCCTTGAACCATACATTTGAAGTCAATATTTAGCCCGAATGTGAGTACTGCGGTGCTGGTTTTTTACTGGATTTGCCGTTGCTAAACAAAGGCACGGAATTTGCAATGACGAATTTGCTGCCATCAACTCCTTTGACGGGATAGACATGCTAAACTTCTTTGACTGTCCTCGCCGGAGGTCCACGCTTTACAACCACATTTGTGATTGCCAGCCAGTGATTCACGGAGGTAGGTTTTCAATGAGGTCCTCGAATGTGCAAGATCTGCACGTTGGTAGATCGTCAAATAAATCCACTAAAGATTTCTGCATAAACAACTTCACACGATATTGATCAGGTGCTCCAACGTACGTGTCGCATTACCAAATCCATAGGAGAGCTGATTCAAGGGAACCCACAGTTGCGTAAACATATCAGGTGAATAATTGGTTGGAATCAAAACTAGAACATATCTTGATAGGGAAAAAACACAGAAAAAACTGATGATAAAGTCCTTATGGAAATAAAGGGACCCCTCGCTACCCGCTCAATGCTGGCATGAAAGCTCGTGATGAAGAGGCCCACTTCCTTATATTTAGATGATTTTTCCCACACTAAAAAATGATGGTCCAATAATCATATTTGGTGTGCCAACATTTTCTTTTATTTATCCAATATTTTCATTTGTCGGTCTAATTTTTTTATTTATTGGTCCAACATTTCTCTTTGATAGTCCCACATTTTCTTTTTGTTGATCCAAATGTTTCCTTTTGTTTGTTCAATATTTTCATTTTTTTGGTTCAATATTTTTATAAGTTGATTTAATCATTTGTTGGTCCAATTTCTTTTTTTTGGTTCAAAAGTTTCTTTTGTGTTGCAATATTTTATTTGAATTAATCCAACATTTCCTTTTTTTTGAATCACCAATTCTTGTATTTTGAGAAAATTTTCGAAATATAGTCATGTGGGTTCTAGTTTCAAAGATTTCATCATAAAAAAAGGGCAACGGTGCAATGGATTTGTAATTTGGACATTCGGTTTGGAAGCTATCATTTTTGTCATGGTTTTAACCATGAAGCTTTGCTTGACGTGAATATGCTTCCATATGCACCTAAACTTCAGTCAATTTGACCAGCAGTGCATTTGTCATCTTTCACCTTTCATTCAGTTTATTCCCACGACTTATAGTTACAACTTAAGAACAAGCTTTTAAGTACTTTTATGGATGGCGTACCAATAGTTGCTAGAGTTTATATGCACAGAACAAGCTTTTAAGTACTTTTATGGATGTTTCTGAAATGATAAACCGATCTGAATTTTCATCACAAATGTTTCACTTCTTCTCTTTCATGATAATTTTATGGATAGATCGAGCTACCTTTGATTTATTGAACTTTAGTTTCACAGAATGAAAAAATGGAAAATAATATCCGCTTAGATGCGCTTTGCCGGCAGCATCCATGAAAAATTGATCCATATATGGTTTGTGTCGCGTATTTGACTGAAGAACCTAATCAGAATGCTGGGTGCATCCGGATCCGAAAATGCCAAGCACAAACTGACCCGCCCAAGAAATAAAACGTTACAAGAGTAAGAGCATTTCCACTTGAGCCGCGCTTCTCAAAGGGCCAAGAACCGCCTTTTAGGGGGCTAGCTGGCGTTTCGACTTTCGGAGCCCAAAGGGTGTGTTGTGCTACATGTGACACGCAAACTAGTACATGTCTTGGACTCGGCAACGGTTTTTCTGCTACTCAAAGCCTCAACGGGGACAGGTAGAAAAGAAAGAGTGAGAGTGGCAAAGATATTGCCTGTCATAGTTGTGGTATCTTCCCAGATGCGTCCCATTCGCAAAGGGAGTATCCCTAACTCTGTTTACTTTTCATCCAAGACTAGCCACATATATAAAACAACATTTTCTCTTTTCCTCTGAGTTATTTGTACTGGCAAGTCAGACTGATAATCATTTTTGGCAGGGGTGTGTGCAGCGCAAACAGAGAGCTGGAATTGAATTTGGGCAATATCTGCAATGAAATGATATCATCACAGAAATAAAGTGGACCACATGCTTATTTCTCCCTGTTTATGTTTTTGTCTTTGCACAGTATCGACATAATAATTGCTGAAATGGTGCAGTTTTCTCCTGTAAATGCAAGATAAGGTGTACGGTTTTTTTTCCCCGAATGAAGGGGGATTATATTAAAAGGTGTACAGTTTTATTTCCTCTGTATGATCATCATATTTCTTCGCAAACACTATCATTTTTTTTTCACATTCTTACATCTCGATTTCAGCTTGTTTCTCGGATGCAAGGGAAATCACTATTCAGACGTCAGTGAAAAAAAATCAAAGGCACTGTTAAAAAAAAAAGGGAAACCATTATTCACACCTCGGTGACAAAAGCAGGATCTGAGGACCACATTGTTCGTCTTACATGTTTAACAATCACAGCAACACTATACACAAGAATATTGCAATGATTGTCAAAGAGGTTATCTCACATGGCAGTTTACTTGCATGTCTGGCCGAACCAGATGGCAAACGCGCCCATAATTGCACTTCACGTCATGCCAATCATGGATATACACACAGAATTAATGTGGCTTAATCCTAAGCGCTGTCTTCCTCTTCCATGTTATTGGCTAGACGGTGGTTCCCGAGAGAATGAGAACAAGAAGTTTTGAGAGGCTAAGCACCTACAGGAAGCAGCCATGGCTCCGAAGCTAAGAAAGGGTTCCGCTAACCTACCTCAAGCATCGATTGGTGGTGCACATGGCCAACTCCCAACCTTCCTCCATTGTCGTCAAACCGGACAGTCCGAACAATGGTGCGGTGCTTAGAAGTTAGAACTACATGTACCCAACTCTACAACAGTGTCTCCGGAACTTAATGGAGATTGGTGAGACAAGAGGGGCAGAGACATGGCACGCCAGGGCGGTGGCCGGTGGCAGCATCCTCGATGACTCCCATTCGCAATCCCTCCCTCTCCCTCCATCCTACTTCTTTCATCGTAGGGGACTTGTGTTACTTGGCCACAGTATAGTGGCCCCACAACAAGTATATTGGACAAGACATTTTTCTCTTTGCCCCGAAGTTATTTGTAGCTGTAAATAGAAAGACAAGTTGCTGAATTTTTGCATGATGTGAAGTGCATGCATGAATTGAATTTATTCTGCCCTTGTCCTACTCAAAAGACAGAACGAGAGCACATCAGAGGAGAAGAAACTGCAACACGATTATATCGCACAGACATAAAGAGGGCCTTGACGCAATTATATTTCCTTGAGAGCACCAAAGAAAGTATTGTTATATCATCAGTTTTGAATTCAGTGGTCCCAACCATATCGCTACAGCTGCATATATAGGCCCAGCGAGGCAGCGACCATTGGAGCACATATTCGCACAAGATATCTTCCGTGCGAGTCATTGTCGAAAACACCAACCACATGCATGCTCTCTCTAAACTTGCAGGCAAATTCACCTCCCCACCAAAAGGACAAGGTTACCGTAGACAAGAGAACGCTAGTTTTGGGAGAGGGGCGAGGCAAATGCTGTAATGAAAGTGACATGTACGGCAGAGTGATCCATAGGGAATTGGAGGCATCGGGAAAGAAGACAACACGGAGCTTGTATCTCAAAGCACCGGCACTCCGTAGGGAGACACTGCCGGGTACTGGAGGAGAGCCCAGACGTTACTTTGCAGCAGCACGTCGCAAAGCTCTGGATGATCGAGGGACCTCTCCCGTGAGCCCTTGCTGTGGCCTCACATCTGCCCTTTGAAACACGCGCCACTGCCCAAACTTCAGTCATCGCGGCATCGCCGTCACATGCCGCTGCGAAGTCATCTTGCGTCGTCTCTGTCCCTGACTGCTTGCATCTCTGCCGCCTCTACACACTGCTGTTTCATCAAAATGCAGTGCTCTGCAGTCATCTGCCCAGCGTCTTTGGTGCATGTCAGCTTAGGCGTGCACCAAACGTTCGACAAAATGCTCCAGAGCACAAAGATTGCAGTTGCTTTGAATAACCTGGAAATGTTATGTTTTGATTCCCCTGCTCATCTCATATGCCAAGGATTGCGGTTATGAACAAAATCAGTTTCTTCTGATTTTGAATAACCTGGACATGTTCGACAGAATGTTGTTGCACTATTCTGTCACAAATGTATTGTCGAAATTTCCATTTCTTTTCACATATCCTGCTGAATCTTGCACTTTAGGTCACATGGTATGCTGCTGGAGCATAGCGCTGCGCATTTGATGCCAGAAACATTTCATTTCTCCACAAAAGTTTTGGGCGCGCCGATGTCTTTGCTGCACCCATCGATAGGTGATAAACAGTGTGTCATTTCCATTGATAAAGAACAAGAAGAAGAGGAACTACTGATTAATCATCCTCATGTCTTGGCCAAGGGAATGAGCATGGGCTCAAGCTCGATCTGTCTGAATAAGGCATTCAAGTGAACCAGGATTGAGTTTGCCTTGCAAAGGGCCGTCCAGTGTGCTGCGAACCTGTGCATTCCTATCTCGCCTCATAGTTTCAGCACTCTGAATTTCCGTTCCAGATTTTTGTTTCTGAATTTTTTTTTGGGCATTTATGTTAGTCCTCGTGAATATTATCAAGTATACCTCTGTGTTTACGGATGACGATTTGGACAAAGAGTTCACACTAATTTTAGTGCAAACTTCATGTCATAAACGTCATATAGAGAAATGGAGGCAGTAGCACTATCACAGCATCCAACCATGTTCTTTCTTTTGTTCTTTCTTTCTTGTAACAGAAATTTTGACTAATTTCAAAAATTCTTGGAGATCAAAACTTGGACTGACAAATTTTGCATATTTCATATATAATAACTTTTGGATAAATATATAACTAAAATTTGATAAATTCGGATAGGATTCGTATAGTATGTTAACACTACCTGCGTGCATATTGAGGTACAAATAATATATAACAACACGTAGGGCACACTCTTTTGCTGTTCGATAAAAATACCAACATGTCGGGTACCTATTTTCGGGTAACCGGAGATTAGTGGCTAAATAAGACCAGATCATATTGTGCAGCATATATTGAATTTCTAAGAACCGGTCTTTATGGTTCAGACTGAGAGGAGAGGCTTTAGAATAACCAAGAATATGTCATCCGACCCCATGACAGGTCTACACATTTATTTTTATTTTTCTTGTTTTTAATTAGTATTAATGACTAACTTTCATCCTTAGTCATAAAATGCTTTATGTGAGCGCGCGGGTTCCATCTCCAATGCAAGCTGTGTTTTTTGCTACTTTTTTAAAGGGTGGTGGGACCTATAAGCCACTTTTGTTTTTGATTTAAACTAACTTCTGAAAATATACTTGCATTTTAACAAATGGTTTCATTGCTCTGAAAATATACTTGCATTTATACCAAAAATAGTAGTCGTGGGACCAAGAAATCCTACCAGTTAAAACAAACTGAGTGACGAAAATTCATAGCATTGACGATTTTGGAGTGAAAATTGACCAAAACGTCAATGCTATAAAGTCGTTGCAGTCGACGACGACGACCGGCAGCCCCAGAATGTTGATGAAGACGAGCATGTGGAAACGATCGAGCAATCACTATCCCGGTCCTTATAGAGGGGGAATAGCTACGATTAGAGGCCGGAATTCAGCATACCATTCACGTAGGTTTGGGAACAAACAAAAACTTTGCATGTCAATTTTATAGAAGAAAGAGCTCAAAATGAGAGGAATACATGTGCATGTAGGCCGTGCGTGGTCGGCTAAGGATTATGTTGTAATTTATTCTTAATAAATGTAATAAATCGGAAAGAATTTAAATGAATCACCCCAAGAAAATGAATCCCCAACCGCTCAATGCTGGATAAAAGGTGGGGAAGAAAGAGAAAAGGAACCAACGAATAATTCCAGTTGTGGCTAGTTTCCCATGGTTGCATGTCTTATTACTTATCCCCAGTTTTATTTTCTTCTTCTTTTAGAAATTAGTTAGACTAGTAAAGGGTTTTGGCTCCATTTTATTGCATACATAGCCTCCGCGGATATTGCTTTACATGGCCACGAGATTAGCGAGTAACCATTAACATTGAAAGTAGCATCAAGCCCAGCCCTAGTGTATGGGTTTTATGTTTAATTATTTAATCTTGCCTCAATTTCTCCGCACACGGCCGAGTCAAATGAAGTTGTAGAAGGAGAAAACGCTCGAGAGCTAGCGAGGGAGAAAATTGGAGCACACAAGACACGAGCTTCCTTCAATCATCAAATGGTACTTGTATATGTACATGAGGGAGAAATCAGAGACTAACTGTCTGCCCTATTCCTAAGCGAGTGACTGTCCTAGAGTGGGGGGAGGACGTGCGCGTCATGCAGCACAGACAAAGCAGGGGTCGCGGTGATCAATCACCTAACAGAAGGCCAGCAGATTTCTCCGACTTTGGATGCATGAACCAGATTCGGCTCAACCGCACGAAAAAGAAATGCCTACATGCGCTTGCATCCATGCTTTGTTTATCGCCAAAGGCTCTAGAGAATCCACTGTGTCGGCTGCGTTCCTAATGTGACATCCTGGCTCAGGACTTAATAGGATTGATAGAATACTCCTACCAATAATTTGCAACTTCTTTTCCAGGAACTCATCTTGAAAGAACTCCGAGGTTAAGCGTGCTTGGCCTGAAGCAATTTCAGGATGGATGACCAACCGAGAAGTTCTTCCCGGGTGCGCATAAGTGAGGACAAAGTGCTGTTAGTTTGTGAGGACAGTCTTGAGATCTTAAAGAGCTGCCAGGTGTATGCGAGACACCTAATGCCTCCCATTCTCAATCGATTTCCAACGTCCGGTCCTTACTAGCATAGTACCGTAGAATCTATGCCATCCCGTCCGTCCTATACTCTTTGTCCACTCACCCCGCTCTAGCTGCTGCACAAGCCTGACTAGACTAACATAACTTGCATTATATATCCAATAAGACTGACTCCAACAATAGGAGGCAAACCCATTTTTGCCTCCCCAAACCCTCCTGTTCATTGGGCAACCGTCTCCAACAGATGATGCAAAGAGGAAACGCAACTTGCATCGGAGGAGAGAGACGATGCAAAGATGCCCTCCCTCTCTCCTCCGAACGCATTCGCTCGCGACGGGGAGAACGGGGAGGCGTGGGGCGACGGCTGCGAGGGGCCGCGGCGGGGAGTAGCGAGGGTGAGGCGGCCGGGGCCGTGGCCGGTCCCGCGAGCTCCACCAACCCCGCGACGAGCTCCACCTCTCCCCGTACCTCGCGTCGCTTCCGCATCTCCTCGCCGCCTCCTTCGTCCTCGCGCCAGAGCTCGCGTACAGGGACAGGAACGGAGGGAACGACGGCGGAGGCGGGGTGCGACCTTGTCGGCGGGCGCAGGAGCGGAGGCGGGGCGACCTCGTCGGCGGGCACTGGCGCAGAGGCGGGCACAGGCCTCGCGCGCTCCAGTTCCGTGACCCGCTGCAGGTGCTCTGCGTCGTGAATGAGCCCACGGCGGCCGCCCTCGCGTACGGCCTCGACCAGAACCAGAGGGAGGGCGCCGACGAGAAGAAGGTGTTGGTGTTCGACCTCGGCAGCAGCACGTTTGACGTGAGCGTGCTGGCCATCGACGGCGGCGTGTTCGAGTTGCTGGCCACCAGCGGCGACACCCACCTGGGCGACGCCCGTGCGCTGGCCACTGGGGAAGCTGTGGCGCGAGCGCGAGGGCGCAGCATCAGGCGCGCGTGGAGGTGGAGGCCCTCGCCGATGGTGTCGACCTCTCGGAGCCTCTCACCCGGGCGCGGAGGCGGGCGCAGCGGAGGGGATGGCGGCCGGTTGTCCTCCTCTGTTCCCATTCGCCATGGCCGCGGGGCGCGGGGCGATGCATTCCGGCTGAACGGCGACGAGGTAGGGAAAACGGCGGGGAGCCATGTGCTGAGGGTGACGAGGCGACCTCGAAGCACTAACACGTACACGTGAACGGTCGCCGGAGCACGACCGACGACGAGCGGCGACTATGGTGCGGCGGCGTCCAGGTGGCTAGGGTTGCCGGCGACCTAAACTTGCGCGAGCCCGAACTTCTACGAACCAAGGAGAAGCTCACCTGGGACATATGGACGTGGAAGATGGCCGGAAAGTGGACTTCGTCGGAGAGGCGGCGCGGTTCCGGCGGACGGCGGCGGGGAAGAAGCGATTTCCGGTGGGCTTGTCAACGTTTCTGCGTGAAGAGCAAGTCTGGCGAGTGCGGGGTGGAGTGGGGAGTTCTCCTGCGCGAGGAATTGCGGAACGGCTCACCGTGCGGTGCGAATTCGGCGGCGAGGTCAACGGTGGTCGGAGCAGCGGCGCTGCGCGCGGGGCCAGCAGCGACGCTGCGTGCGGGGCCAGCCGCGGCGCGGGACGAGCAGCTGCGGCAGCGCGCGAGGTCAGCTGTGGCACGGCGGCGCGCGACACGGCGTTTGGGGCGGAGCGTGCGCAGGGCGGAGCGGCGCGTGGAGCGCGGCGTGCTGCTGCTTCTGGCATGGCTTGAACTCGACGCTGCGGTGCTCGAAGCCTCAAACTCGACAAGCCAGGGGCAACTGCGCCTCTTCAGTTACTGTACGCACGAGCCAAACCGGGAATGCCTATCAAAATTGCCCATCGGCTGTTGGAGTCAGTCTAACTTAACAAATACTTCTCTAATGCTACACGGTATTGTTTATATATACACATGCATGCGCACTGGTCTCCGAAATTATTTATGTGGGAAAGTGGTTGAATTCATTGGTCGCCAACCAGATCGTTGCATGCAACCAACCATGCATGAAGTGATCATTTTGCAATTCATGAGAGATATACACGGGCCCTGTGACGACAGTAACAAATCATCATTTCACTATTAACTACTCCCTCCATTTTTTAATATATGATGTTGTTGACTTTTTTCATAACGTTTGACCATTCGCCTTATTCAAAATATTTGTGTAAATGGATAAGTGTATAAGTTAACCTTAAAGTGCTTTTGATGATGAATCTAATGATATTCATTTCACATTCGAAAAGTAATTATTTAAATCTATATTATTGATCAAAGTTTAAAGAAAAAGTCAATGGCGTCATATAATTAAAAAGGGAGGGAGTAGGAATGATACGCTTCGCTCATAAAATTCTGCACTGTCGCGACATTAGCCTCACTTCTCCCTCCTTTCTAACACCAACCGTACTCGGCATGCTCTCTACAGTTGCAAGCAAAAATTCACCGTTCTTTCACGATGTTCGGTTGCTCAAACTAGCCAACATTTATAGTATAAATTAAGATCAGTATGATTTTGGGTGACAAATGCCAAGTCTCCAGCCATCTAGAAAAAAAATCATACAATATTAAATGCAAATCATACATTCATGCCTGCAAGTTCTAAGCATCCAGGTGCCATGCTTTTTTTTTTGCGAGGAATTCACAGTGCTATGTAGGCGGTGTATCAATAGGTGCTAGAGTTCAGATCTATGGAACGACCTTTCAGTACTATTATGTATCACTTCTTCTATATCATAGTGATCTCACTGATCAATCCAAATGGTTTTTATTCATCCACCTTTACAGCATGATTTTTTTTAAAAAGAAAATGTACTATAGCACACTGTGAGCGCACCCAAGAAGCAAAACCTCTCCTCTTTGTTTGGGCGAGGGCAGCCCTCTGCGGTAGGTAGCTGGCATTTTCATGCCGCAAGTGTTGTTGTGTTACATGCGACACAATGGAGTGATTCTTAGTACTGTGTTTCTCGGGACTATGCCTCCGCACTTCACCGAAGAATGGTGAGTGGTGCAAGAATGAAATTAAGGCGGAGACGTCACGCTGATGGTGGTATCTTTTCTGACGCTCCCATTCACAGTCCCTCCCTCCTTGGAAGGAATTCCACGGCTACTTCTCATTGCAAGAGACTAGAAGGAATTTGTAGTTGCAGCTAGCAGGCAAGACAAGTTGCTGAATTTTGACAGGATGTGCAGTGCAAATAACAGGCATTTTGAATTGGCGTTTTGCTTTGTTTTGCTGAAAACACAGAAACGATCGAGAACACATCAAGGGAGGCACTGAAATGAAATTATGTCATCACGAAAATATCACAAGTACACCTCCTTGCAGTTAAGGGTTTTGTCCACGTTATCAATTCAGTTTGCTGAACACGTCGATCTTTCCCTTGACAAACCCATGCATGTCTGCAGCAAACAGAGAATACACAGCCATAGGATTCAAGAGACTTTGATGCATGCGACGGTTTTGTCCTACATGCCTCCCATTCGCAACTGATCTAGTGGCATCCTTCCCATTTTCTACTCTGGTCCCTCCACTTAGTAACCAGTACGACTCACAATATCTATTACTTAACTCTCCTACATGAGGGACGACACATATCGCTTGATGTTGTAATATTTCACTAGTACAAATGAGCCTAATATGACTCAACAAAAATCACAGTAGTGGCGAACACATTGCGATGCGTCACTGCAGTGTTATACATACAAATGTATATATGTACAAGTTTCTTCATATATATATATCAGCAGTGTTGAATTCATTCGTCCCGACCATATCACTACTACCAGCCATAAAGAAGCAGTGATCATTTGTTTGATGCGAGATATACATAGGCCCAGCAATTATCAGAGCACATAATCGCGGAAGATATATTCCGTGCAAGTATTCATTGTGGGAAACACCCACCACATGCATGTTCTCTCCAAACATGCAAGCAAGTTCACCTCCCTTCCAATGGACAAAGCATACCGTAGGCAAGAGAGCGCTAGTTTTAGGAGAGGCAAATGCTGAAATGAAAGTGAAATGTACAGGCAGAGGGATCCATAGGGAACGGGAGGCGTCGGGGAAGAAGAGAACCCGGCGTTTATCTCTTGCTGCACCAGCACTCCGCAGGGAGACACTGCTGTGGGCAGAAGGAGAGCCCAGCCGTCAATTTGCAGCAGCACGTCGCAACGCTGTTGATGAATGACCTCTCCAGTGAGCCCTTTCTGTTGCCCACATCTGCCCCTTGAAACCAGCATCACCGCCATCACATGCCGCTGAGGGGTCGTCTTGCGCCGTTTCTGTGTCTCTAAATTACTGCTTGCATCTCTGCCTCTACGCTGCTCTTCATCAACACGCAGTGCTCTGCAGCCCTGTACAAGTGCCTTTGGTGCATGCCATCTTGGCCGTGCACCAATCGTTCGATGAAATGCTCCAGAGCACAAAAATTGCAGTTACTTTTGAATACCCTTGAAATGTTATATTTTGATTCCCCTTCTCATCTCATATGCCAAGGATTCTGGTTATGATCTATATCAGTTTCTTCAGGGCCTGAAGAATGTTGCACCATTGTGTCGTCATATATGAGTTGTTGAATTTTCCATTTCTTTTCACTTATGCTGCTAAATCTTGCACTTTAGGTTACAGGGGATGCTGCTGGAGCATATGCCCTGCACGTTTGGTCACCGATGTTTGTTGCTGCACCAGTTGGTCGGTGATAAACAGTCATTCATTTCCATTGATAAAGAAGAAGAGAGGGACTACTGATTAGTCATCCCCATGTCTTAGCTAAGGGAATGA
Source organism: Eragrostis nindensis (assembly GCA_012490785.1). NCBI lineage: Eukaryota > Viridiplantae > Streptophyta > Magnoliopsida > Poales > Poaceae > Eragrostis > Eragrostis nindensis. The sequence continues at coordinate 397,954 of JAAXCT010000538.1, read as the reverse complement.
GCGTGGGCTCAAGCTCCATGTGTCTCAATAAGGTATTCAAATGAGCCAGGATTGAGTCTGCCTCGCCGGCCGTCCAGTGTGCTGAGAACCTGTGCATATTTCGTATCCTGTTGCTACATAATTTCAGCACCCTCTGAACTTCCGTTTCATATGAAAAAAAACTCGACCTGCGGGGGGTAAGACAGCCCCCGGGCATTGCATTTAAGAAGAAGACCTTCTCACGCAGGTCGAGAAAACCCCCGAACCCCTGCCCCACCCTTACACAGCGGCACCGAAGCCCATGTGAGACGACCAACGACCTGGGTCGGGCCTTAGACCTGTGCTTTGGTTGTGGGACAGACGAGGGGATTTTTTTAACCTCAACCTGAAATTCGCTCCCACCGGGAATCGAACTCAGGACCTGAGGAGTGCTACTGAGACCACCTAACCAGTTCAGCTAGAGGCCCTTTCGCAACTTCCGTTTCATATGATTGTTTCTAAATTTTTCTTGTGCAATTATGTTAGTCCTTGTCAACATTATCAAGTACTACCTTTATTTTGTATTATATGACATTTAGGACAAGGAGTTTACAGTAATTTTAGTGCAAACTTCATGTCCGGTAGCTGGAGTTTCCAAGCCGAGAGGGCGTGCTGTGTAAATTGTGTTACATGTGATGTAATACAGTGATTCTCCCAGGACTAGCCAACCGGATCTCTGCAGCTCACCGGAGCCAAGTGGTGATTGGCGAAACAACAGTGAAAAGCAGACGCTTCATACACCACCGTGTTGGTATATTTCCGAATGCCTCCCATTTGCAATCATCCCCTCCTTCCATGGCTATCTCTCATCACAAGGGACTAGCAGTGTTATTTGGTCACAATAACCAGATAACATAACTACTTTTTCTTTGCCTCGGGCTTATTTGTAGCCGTATTGTAAGTAAGACAAGCTGTTGATGAGTTTTGGCAGAACGAGAATACATCCAGATAACATAACTACTTCTGGTAGCCAGTTGCAAGTATCTCATTTTGCATTGAATCAAATTGATCTTGTCGTGGGCCAGGTCTCCATCAGTGAATAGTGGTAGCTTCACCGCATTCCGCATAGTACGTCTTTGCTGTGAGAGCAAAGAGTGCGCCATGCATCCTCCACCGTCTAGATCCTACACGAGGGAGGACCATGCCATGCTCCACCTCACGAGGCACAGAACCACCAACGAGGGCGACCAGCTCTCCGATCCGCCCCCTGACGCAGGCGTGTAACTATCGCCGGCTAGCCCCTGATCGATGTCGTGCGCTTCGTCCTTTTTTTTAGATACCGGAAAAAAGTTCCGCTTGCGCTTCGTCCTTGCAAGGTCTGGACACCATGCTCCTCCACGAGGAGGGCACAACATCATGCCAGCACTGCCTACGGCGGCGTAACAACCTGGGCCGCCGCACTCGCGCCCATCATGCGACGAGCCCCCGGCCAAATCGTGTGACACTGCCCATCAACACTGATAACTGGAAAAGAAGGGATTTCAGTCGGGATGATTAAAGAATGATTTTGTTGAACTATTGCCCTACCAGATGCACAAGATCACTTTCATGCCACTGATTTCTTTTATACAGTACCCTCGTGCTCTTTATACTAATCTAAAATACTATCATAATATATAGTGGTAGAAGTTTATGTAGTACAAAGAATATTTGAATCGTTCGATTGAAGAAAATAGATGGCTGACGTTGAAATCTTTATATAAGTCTCAAATACTATCATACTATCCGAGTTACAGTCCAAAGCATCACAATAATATGCAGGTGGTGTATCACTAGAAGCTATACTTTCTCATACTTTATTAGACGCAAAGGACGATACTTTGTGGATGTTCCCAAAATGAAAAACCTATAATAATTGTCATCACAAAATTTATCACTTCTTCTATAGCATAGTGATCTCACGAATTGACAGCGTAAGGAAACATAATTATCCACGAGTATAAGCAGACCCGCAGCCATGAAACAAAACAATACAACAGGCATCTTCAGTCAGACGAGAGTGTCCAGTAAGATAGGTAGCTGCTGTTTCAAGGGGAGAGGAGATGTTGTACTAAATGTGACGCAATAGAATGATATCTAGAACTGCACATCTTGGTCTCACCAACAATGTCTCTGCAACTCAAAGCCTTAATGGGGACCGATAGTGAAGCAAGAGTGAAGGACACTGACATTGCACGAAAGGGTTCTGGTATCTTCCACGATGCCTTCCATTCGCGAAGGGAGTATCCCTAACTCCATGTCTACTTCTCATTGCAAGGGATTAGCTTTTACTAGGGCACAACCACATATATAACACAACATGGAACAACCACATATATAACACAACATTTTTCTCTTTGCCTCAGAGTTATTTGTAGTTTGCAAGTGTAGCAGGTAAAAGATTGGTTATGCAATTTTGGCAGGGTGTCCTCGCAAACGTACATAGTTGGAACTGAATTTTGTCCATGTACGTCATCCTGAAGGACAGATTGAGGCAACACCATATGAGGCACTGCCACCACTGTAATGAAATTATATCATCTATAGAAATAAAATGGACCTCACCCTTATTTACTCCTTCCGGATTATGTTTTGGTCCTCGCATAAAGTATCGACTAGGGCCGGCCCAGTGTTTTGGAGGCAGGGGCGGGATAATATAGGGCCTTGTACAATAGTTAATCAATGATCTAAAAAAAAGGTACTAAAAACTTATTGTTTTATTGTACGATTAATATTCCACTCAACAAAATGAGCATTTAATTACTTGTAGACATTGTACTATGCTAATAAAAATATTGAAGTATTCCATAGCAATAAAATTAAGCTTTCGTTGTAGACTTGTATGGGCCACGGTTATTAGTTGTCACAGTGGTAAACATGCTCACGCTGATCACAGAGCCATATAAATTTCCTTATTTACCATCCAAAATTACACTTCTTTCTTATTTACCATTGAAATGTTAGGTTCGCTTTATCTGCCATCCAATCCAAAACTGATGCCTTAGTTACCATCCTCAACAAAATTTTCTGATAATGGCGAAAATTCATCTGCCCTTCACGTTCCTTTCAGTCTTGTCTCTTCACCCCCAGATGGTAGCGTCCTCTTCCTGAGCCCCTTCTGGTCTTCTTGGCGGCAGATTGGCAGGTTTTCTGCCCTTTCATTAAGATAGAGTACAAGAAAACATAGTTGACTGAATAAAACAGGTTTCAGACTGAAAAACAAAGAAAAATGAAAGCTAGAGGGGACACACTGGCTAAGGAGAATAATGAGAAAATTAAGTAAAGAAAACATTTGCAAGCCGACACCTCGCAACGGAAGGAAGCCACTACTCCAACTGTACTATTTAACAGCTTTGCCTACTTCCCTAGCATCGGTGTGCCAAAACATATAGGTCAATGTCCTCCTTTGCCAATAGCGCAATCTGTGTACTTCCATCTGCTACCCCTCGGAAACTCTCCTCTTTCGTTCCGTGCAAATGTTCCACCAGGCCTAAATGCCGAAAGGGCATGTGTTGTATTACATAAATACATACTCCACGATACAGTGTGTCGGTGTATTGGGAACCAGGGTCCCCACTCCCCCGGTCAAAAGGCCGGCCTGAGTCCATCTTGGGCCGAGGAAGACAGCCACGCGCCAAGCGGGCCGAAGCGGCCCAGCAAGGGCGCGGAGCGCCGGGCTCCCGAGCGGCTCGCAGCCGCGAGCCGTGGGGCGTTGCCACGTGGCTACGCCCTGCGACCTCCGCGACCCGCCGCGGGACGCGGATAAGGGCGGGGCCCCGCGAGCCTGTGGGAGCCTGGCACGTGGCGACGGTGGTTCGTGGCGCCTTAATAGCGCCGCGCCTCGACGAGACGCCCCGGGATTTCGTGCGGCTACGGTGCGCGCGGATCCGGGGCGCGGGGATTTCCTCGCGGAGGGGTCCCACTTGCCAGCGACTGCCCGCGCGGCCGCGCGGGCGGGTCGCTGGACTTCAATGCGCGTGCGCCTCACGCAGGGCCGCGACTGATGGGTGTGACCCGACCAGTCGTAGCCCTGTAGCGCACTGTTCGGCTGACAGGAGGGCGTGGGCTGACGAGCGCCGCCTGCCGCCGTACGGCGCGTCGTTTGGACCGGGGGGTTGTTCGGTGCATCCGCCCCCTTTCCGCGCCTCACCACTCCGGGCGCCGCGCGCGTGCTGTACGAGCGATGGGACAAGACGACGGGAGTCAATCGAATGACGAAGGCAGGCGAGTGAAGCCCGCTGACACTGGACAAGACGCCCGGCATCTCGGGCGGAGAGGGGTCGCCAGCCGGCGTCCCCATAACGGCCCATGAACGGGTCTGGCCTCTCCTTGCACTATAAAAGGGAGTGCCTTGTACATGAAACCAACACACAACACTTGAGCAATACCAGACAAGCAGGACGTAGGGTTTTACACCTCTGGTGGCCCGAACCTGGGTAAAACTGCTTGCGTTCTTCCTCTTTCCCGTGCGCGATTCCAACACTTAGAACCGTTCGCTCCCCTCCGAATCTCGAAGGGAGGCCGTGCTAGGCCCCCATTTGCCGTGGTTTCCACACCTCGACATTTGGCGCGCCAGGTAGGGGGGCGTCGTAGTTCCGGTGTTCTTCTTCGCGTCCGCTCCTCCTCGCCATGGCTGGGCGAGTCAGTCGCAGGTCCTCGAGCAGCGAGGACGTGCATCCTCGGCGCCGCTCCGTCTCGGAGTCGGTGGACGAGGAGATCATGGCGGACCAGCCGCCTACGGCGAAGGCGGCCAAGGGCCCGCGTCCTCCCCGACCTGCTCGGCTGAGCGGGGCGGAGGGCGCGCGGTCCCAGCGCCGCACTCGCTCGCAGACGGGTTCCCAGCGGCCGTCCGGCGGACGGACCGCTTCACCCGAGCACGAGCAACGCCGCCTCTCCTTCGACAGCTTGGCCCCACCAGCAGCACTAGACCGGGCGAGGGACCTGCTGCGCAACCCACCGCCGGAGCTGGCGGAGGGCTCGCCAGCGGGGCCCTGGCTTCGGGACGTCGCCAAAATGGTGGACACGGCGCGGCGCCAGGCGAGATCCAAGTCGGGTCCGTCGCGCTCGCGCGCTAACTCCTCTTCGGAGGGCCCCACGTACGTGCCTACCGAGCGCACGCACACGGGCACGGAGGACTACTCTTTCTCCGCGACAACTCCCCGTCGTGGCCCGGACGACCTCCGGCGGAAGCTGGGGGGACGCCGCCGCGACGGGAAAGACGCTCGCATCAGCATCGAGCGCTCCCGGGAGCGGCGCCACGAAAGGCATCGCGCGCAGTCGTCCCGCTCGACGCGCGCGCCATCGTCCGGCTCGTCCGCCTCACCGTCTCCGGACAGGAGACGGCGCGCGGAGAGCGAAAGTCGTCGCGTCGCGTACTCTGGTGGATGCGCGGCCCTCTCCAAGAGGCTGCGCGCCGTGACGTGGCCCAACAAGTTCCGCCCCGACATACCGGAGCGATACGACGGGACGGCGCCTCCCTCTGAGTTCCTGCAGATCTACTCCACCGCGGTGCGGGCGGCCGGGGGCTCGGAGGACGTGATGGCCAACTACTTCCACCTCGCGCTCAAGGACTCGGCGCGGTCTTGGTTCATGAACCTGCCGCCCGAATCGGTCAAGTCGTGGAAGGGGTTGTGCCGCGACTTCGTCGTCAACTTTCAGGGCACCGCCAAACGCCCTGTCACGCAGATCGACCTGGACAAGGTCATTCAGTGGAAGGACGAGCCGCTGCGCAAGTTCGTGCAGCGTTTCAGCCACGTCCGCAACACCATCCCCAACATTGACCCGGCGCGGGTCATATCGGCGTTCGCCCACGGCGTGCGTGACAAGGACGTGTTGGGCGAGCTCGGGGTTCATGAGCCCCAAACCGTCGTGGAGCTCTTCGGGTTGGTTGACCGGTGCGCGCGCCGGCAGGAAGCGCAGGCCTGGCACGACTCCGACCCGGAGAAGGAGGACGAGGACGACGACCGTCCTCTATCCCGTAAACAGAAGAAGAAGCTCGCCAAGAAGCGGAAGGCGGGCGAAGTCCTGGCCACCGCGCCGACGGGTGCCAAGGGGGGCAAAACCCCCACGGCCCCGAAAGCGGCGAAAGGTGACGAGAGGTCTCCCCCCACAGGGAAGTTCTGCGCGTTCCACGATTCCACGTGGCACGACCAAACGGAGTGCAAGTATATCCTTGCCAACGCGGAGAAGCGCAAGAAGCGCAGAGAGGAGCGCGCGGGAAACGAGAAGGGGTCCCAGGAGGACGGGGAGGCTCTCCTCTTCCAGGACCACGAGGACACCGTCGCGGTCATCTGCGGCGGCTCCGCGCCCATCACCTCCAAGCGGCAGGTGAAACTCCTGCGCCGCGAAGTGTGCGCGCTGAGCACGGGGACGGCTCCCGCCCGCCCTGTCAAGTGGTCAGAGGTCCCGATCACCTTCGACCGAAGCGACTTGGTCGGTCCCGACAACTCGGACGGCCGGCTCCCGCTCATCGTCGCGCCGACGGTGTGCAACAAGAGGATCGCTCGCACGCTAGTCGACGGCGGCGCGAGCATCAACCTCATCACCCCGTAGGTGTACGAGATGCTCCAGGGCAGCAAAACTGACCTGGAGCCCTCGAGGCCCTTCCACGGGGTCCTTCCGGGACGCGCCCAACCCTTGGGGCGGGTCACGCTCCCGGTCACGTTCGGCACCAAGGACAACTTCCGCACGGAGGTGGTGTTCGATGTGGCGGACATCGACCTCCCGTACAACGCCATCATCGGGCGCCCGGCCCTCAGCAAATTCATGGCGTGTGACCACTACGCCTACCTCACCATGAAGATGCCGGGGCCTAAGGGCGTGATCACCGTTCGTGCCGACTACAAGAGTGCCATCGCGTGCACCGAGCTGATCCTGGCGGCCGAGAAGGCGGCGGATGCGGATCCGGAGCTTGGTGGCGTCCCGGAGGCGGTCAAGTCCGCCCCCAAGCGCTCCAAGATGACGGCCGGCGAGCCGGTGAAGACCAAGCAGGTCGCCGTCAACGCGGACGGCTCCAAGACCGTCACCATCGGGGCCGAGCTCGACCCCAAATAGGAACTCGCGCTCGTCGCCTTCCTTCGGGAGAACGCGGACGTCTTCGCTTGGGAGCCGTCCGACATGCCCGGCATACCAAGGGAGGTGATCGAGCACGAGTTAAAGGTCAACCTGGCCGCTCGGCCGGTGAGGCAAAAAGCTCGGCGCCAAGCCCCGGAACGAGAGATGTTCATCCGGGAGGAAATCCGCCGGCTCCTCGAGGCCGGCTTCATACGAGAAGTCCTACACCCCACCTGGTTGGCGAACCCGGTGGTCGTCCCCAAGAGCAACGGCAAGCTCCGCATGTGCGTCGACTACACCGACCTCAACAAGGCATGCCCCAAGGATCCGTTCCCGCTGCCACGCATAGACACAGTAGTTGACTCAACCGCAGGTTGTGACCTACTCTGTATGTTAGATGCGAATTCTGGGTATCACCAGATCCCCATGGCTAGGGGAGACGAAGAAAAAACCGCATTCATGACCCCGGCGGGGTGTTATTGTTATGTGACCATGCCTTTTGGATTGAAAAACGCGGGCCCTACGTTCCAACGAGCAATGCGCAAGACGCTTGATGAGCAGCTCGGGAAGAACGTAGAGGCCTACGTCGACGACATCGTGATCAAGTCGCGTGAGAGCGAAACTCTGCTGTCCGATCTGAAGCAAACGTTCAACAACTTACGCGACAAGCGGGTCAAGCTCAACCCGGCGAAGTGTGTGTTCGGTGTCCCTGCGGGAAAGCTCCTCGGTTTCCTGGTTTCGCACCGGGGGATAGAGGCCAACCCGGAAAAAATTCAGGCCATCGAGAACATGCGCCCGCCCACCCGCCTCAAGGACGTCCAGAAGCTAACAGGCTGTATGGCCGCGCTCGGCCGTTTCATCGCAAGACTCGGCGAGCGCGCTCTGCCCATGTTCAAGCTGATGAAGCGGAAGGACCGTTTCCAATGGACTCCGGAGGCCGAGGCCGCATTTCAAGAACTCAAGGCCTACCTCTCCTCGGCTCCCGTCTTGGTCGCGCCCCGGGACAAGGAGCCGCTCCTGTTCTACATCGCGGCAACACCGGCCGTGGTCAGCGCCGCGCTCGTCGCCGAACGCGAAGAGTTCGTGCTCGACGAACCCCGGCGGAAGAAAAAGCGCGTCGACGCCGCGCCGAACCAAGGCGAAAGCTCGGGGGCCGCGTCCACGCCCGTCCTCGATGCTCCGGCTCCGACGTCGACAAACGACATGGCTCGCCCGGGGGCTGCAGCACCGCTTTCGGACGAAAGCTCGGGGGCTGCGCCCACGGCCGACCCGGGGGCTCCGGCTCCGACGTCGACAAACGACATGGCTCGCCCGGGGGCTAAAGCACCGCTTTCGGACGAAAGCTCGGGGGCTGCGCCCACGGCCGACCCGGGGGCTCCGGCTCCGACGTCGACAAGCAGCACGGCTCGCCCGGGGGCTGCAGCACCGCCGTCGCACGATGGCTCGGGGGCTGCGCCCACGGCCGACTGTTGGCGGTTCTTATGCGATAAAATTAAATTCATTAATTCCGCAAGCGCACGGATCACCATTGTAGCATTTCACCTTGGAGTATTCCAGGGTTATCGTATTTATATTTCCGCAGGGAAGTAGAGCAAAAGGAAGCTGAATAATAGCTATGCATTGGATAATTTGGAGAAAGAAATAATGTATCAACTATACTTGAGACGGGGGTAAGATAGGCATGATATATATGGGTGGCACACACATCCTCAAATCCAAGGTAATAAAATAAATCATAGTATACAGTTGGGAGAGCAACGAGATAGAGTTAAGGCTACCTGTATGTTTATCTATTATTTACTTTTCTAGCAGTCAATTCTACAAAGGTTATTTACTCTAGTTAAGCTCATACACATACAAGTCATGTCGTTTCGGGGCACGGAAGTGCCAGGGCAACCGATGCTGCTAGTTCACCCTGGGGATCCATCCGCTATAATTAAGACCCTGCTGAGTCCAACCCGGACGTGGTGGATTACAGAGACCGGTGCAGCTGTCACATACACTCGCGGCTACCATCCTCCGTGGGGTTGGGTGCCAAACGTGCATAGGCCAAGATCTAAGCGCCACGCTTACAACCCGCCTAGAGGAGCTACTCTTGATCAACGGAGCAGTCCTATCTAAGAATGAACAAGCACAGATTTCACACGACGTCATCTCCGACGACGGCACTCTCTCGTACTCGCTATTCCAACAATCACGAATCCCACAACAAGACTCCTACGAGCACTTACTTAACGAATAAATAAACTAAATAGAAAAGAATTACTAAAAGAAATAAATAAAGATAAAACTAATTATATAATAAATAAAATAATATCTCAAGAGTAAGATACAAAGAACTATACCGAACTCCGAGAATACTCCGGAAGCCCGAGAGAGCTCTCACTCTACTCTACTCTACTCTAACTCCCAAAGCTACTACTCAACTAAACTAATGAACACTTGGATGAAGTGTGATGGTGCGAATTGATTCGGAGGCCGAGGGGTCTCTTTTATAGCTTGTGAAGGCGGTGGAAGCACCCTGGCCGACTTTGGAGAGGCGGCGCCGACAAAGTCGGCCGGCCGGCCTAGGGGGGTGGCCGGCCGGCCGTCCCTTCGGTCGGTTGGCCACCGTCTTTTGCCTGAACGCTCCAGATCCTCTCCTGATGGCGGTCCGAAGGTCGGCTACTTCGTGGGGTCGGCAGAATTGGATTGAGGGCCAAGTAAAGGCCCAAATAGCCCACCTTCTAGAACGTCGGTGGAATCCTGCCGAGCTGGGCTTGAATTGCACGTTGAGGATTATTTTCCAGCCCACTGGAGAAAGCCTGGGGCCTGTGGCCACCAGGTGGGGCCGGCCGGCCTAGGGTGGGGCCGGCCGGCCAGGGAATTTCCCTGACTGGGCCCACTTTTCTCCATTATTCACTCCTGCATCCAAATATCCACCAAAACTTGTGGAGTAGCATTATTCCTATCTACTATGCACAAAATCTTGGTGTTATGTATTTATTTACCGGTAGGGTGGCGGTCAAAACATGGTTTAACGACCGCCAACACCGACCCGGGGGCTCCGGCTCCGACGTCAATAAAGAGCGCAGCTCTCGCGCCCGGCGTCGATACGAGCGACGCCGAGATGAAGAAGCGCATGGTGCAACGCCCTGTCTACTTCGTTAGCGAGGTCCTGCGCGACGCCAAGACGCGCTACCCCCAAGTGCAGAAGCTCCTCTACGCGGTCCTCATAGCGTCAAGGAAGCTGCGGCACTACTTCCAAAACCATCCAATCCGGGTGGTCACCAGTTTCCCACTGGAGACGGTGTTACGCAACCGCGAGGCCACTGGGCGAATCGTCAAGTGGGCGGTGGAGATGTCCGAATTCGAGCTCGAGTTCACAACCTCCAGCGCAATTAAGAGCAAGGCCCTCGCGGAATTCGTGGCAGAATGGACGCCCGGTCCTGTAGTTGAGCGAGAAGAGCTCACCGCGCGTCCAGCCAAAGACGAACCTTGTGAAGGCGACGACATTTGGACCGTATACTTCGACGGGTCCCTCACCTTACAAGGCGCCGGCGCAGGAGTGTTGCTGGTGTCTCCCACCAAAGAGGAGCTGCGCTACGCCATCCAGCTACGCTTCAAGGCCACCAACAACATGGCGGAGTACGAAGGGTTGATCGCGGGGATGCGGATCGCCGCAGAACTCGGCGTCAAGAAACTCCTTGCCAAGGGCGACTCGCAGCTTGTCGTTAACCAGGTCTCCAAGGAGTACCAATGCTCGGACCCCCAAATGGCGGCGTACCTAGCGGAGGTCCGACGGCTAGAAAAGAACTTCTTCGGCTTCGAAACACGCCACATCATGCGAAGCGACAACACCGAAGCCGACGCCTTGTCGCGGATTGCCTCCTCCCGACAAGACCCACCGTCCGGGACCTTCGTGGAGCAACTCGCTCAGCCCTCAGCATTGGTCCCGGACATGGCGGACGGCGTAGATCACAACGGCGCCACTACGGCAGAGCCGCCCGCGTCGGCCGACGCGGGCCCGCCGCCAACCGACGAGCCTCACGTGCTCGTCACGGACGTCCCGGGTACCCCATGGATGGAAGAACTTGTGGGGTACCTCCGCGGTGAAGTCCTACCCGAGGACGACGAGCCCGCCGAGCGCCTCGCCCGGCAAGCTAGGCGCTATGCCCTTGTAGACGGGCAGCTGTATCGCCGGGCGGCGAACGGAATCCTCCTCAAGTGTATCCCGACGGAGCAGGGCAAGGAAGTCCTCCACGCCATCCATGAGGGCGAGTGCGGGAGTCACATGGCCTCCCGCACGCTGGCCGGGAAAGCCTTCCGCCTAGGCTACTACTGGCCGACAGCCCTCACGGACGCTATCGAGTTAGTGCAACGCTGCAAAGCGTGCCAGTTCCACGCAAAGCAGACGCACCTACCCTCACAAGCACTCCACACCATTCCCCTCTCATGGCCTTTCGCGGTCTGGGGCTTGGACATCGTGGGACCGTTTCCCGCGGCAGTGGGAGGCCACAAGTTCCTCTACGTCGCCGTGGACAAATTCACCAAGTGGGCTGAAGCAGAACCAGTCGTCCACATCGACAAGAACTCCGCGGTCAAGTTCATGCGCGGCATCGTGTCACGCTTTGGCGTACCGAACAGACTGATCACTGACAACGGCTCCCAATTCACAAGCCATGCCTTCGAGGCGTATTGTGAGGAGGTCGGCATCAAAGTCTGCTACGCCTCTGCGGCACATCCACAAAGCAATGGTCAAGCTGAGCGCGCTAACGCCGAAATCTTACGCGGCCCCAAGACCAAAGCGTTCGACCCCCTGAAGAAACGTGGATCGAAGTGGACCGCTGAACTACCCGGAGTGCTATGGTCTCTCAGGACCAAGGTGAACCGCGCCACCGGCGAAACACCTTTCTTCCTGGTATACGGCGCCGAAGCAGTCTTACCGGCCGAAGTGGCATTCGCGGCTCCGCGAATTGCCCTATATGACGAAGCAACCCAAGATGAGCATCGCATGGACGACATCAACTTCTTGGAAGAATGCAGGCATCGCGCTAACATCCGGAATGCCCGGTACCTCTAAGGCCTACGTCGATACCACCAGTCCCGTGTCCGCCCCCGATCCCTCGAACTGGGCGACCTAGTTCTACGCCGCGCGCTCGACCGCAAAGGCAAGAACAAGCTGTCCCCGATGTGGGAAGGTCCCTTCTTGGTGACTAGGGTGTCGCGAGGTGGCGCGGTGCGATTGGCTACGGAAGACGGCCGTCCGGAGCAAAGCGCCTGGAACATCCAGCACCTGCGCAAATTTTACCCTTAGCGGCGTGCATGTCTCACTCGGCGGCTCACAACCAGAGACACCATGCCTCTCTGCTAGTGAGCCCGGGGGCATCGCACTTGTATCCACCATGTATCGTTATTTCTACGATTTTCGGCTAACAATAAAGTCTTGTTTTCTCCTACTATGCGTTTTTTGTTCTCTGCTCATAACCTTTTCTCGCTGATGAACCTGCGCTTTGCGGGCAACAAGGCAAGAACATCACCCATGTCAAAAATCTCGTGCCAAGGTCGATCGGCTCAGCCAACAATTCTGCAAACACTTGGGAGGGCAACCCCCGACCAAAAACGCGGATGCGAAAGGCCCAGGCTATCACCAAAACACAGATTAAAAGCATGGTGATGTTCGAACCAAGGCCGAAGGCAGGACGGATCATCACGAGATAGGCAAAAACACAGGGAGCAAGGAAGAAAACCGCGAAACTTAATTTACAAACTTAAAACACTTAAGTCATCATCGCCCCCTACTTGCCGGGGCACCAGTTCTGTTGTCGCAGGAACGGGCGGAAATCAACCATTACATGGGGCACCTCCCCTATGCCGGGCTCGCAGGCCCCTCATCCTGGTCCGGGACGTACGCCCTCACCAGCCCCTCAACCACCGGTGCCACACGGTCTTGGTGGCGCGTCGCCTCGGCGGGTTCGGGGCCGGCCAGCAGCAGGTCGGTCGGGAAATCGGGGACGCGCTCCAAAACGACGGTCAGAAGATCGGAGGCAACGGCTCGAATGGCGGCCTCGCCCTGCTGCGCAAGCCGGCCGCGGACGTCAGCACCAAGCCTCTCGAAGAACTCCGCGAGCGGCATCAGCGCGAGGAGGATCTGGCCAAGGGAGGGCTCTTGGTTCCCGGTTCGGAGCCGAGCCATGTTGGCCCTCTCCAGGCCGCCATTGATGCGGCGGAAGATGTCGTGCGCCATCGCCGAGAGCCGCCGGCGCTCCGAGTTCCAGTCAGGATCAGCAACGGCCCCGGGCGGAGTGGCCTCGCTGGAAGCGGCGCCGGAGTCGCGCAACCTCTGGTTCAGGTCCTGGACCTTCACCGTGAGGTCGCGGATCTTGATCTGCGCGTCGTAGAGCGCTCCCGCCCTCGCCTCGAGCTCGCGAATCCGCTCCAGCTGCCTCCTCTCCTGCACCGCCCAGCCTTCAGCGCGGTCCTCCAAGGCCTTGATGCGGTCGGCCGACTGGCGGATGAGCTCGTCGCGCTGGTCGGTCGAGCCCTGCATCTCCTGCCGCACCTCCGCGCGGATCCTGACGGCTTGCGCGCCGGCCAACCCGCGGGCTTCCTCCAGCGTCGCCTGCGCGCGGTCCTCCCTGGCCTTCATCGACTCCTCGTGGGCTCGGACGGCGGCGGCATGGGCGTGCTCGCGGTTTCCCAGGTCCCGCGCCCGGGCGGTCAGTCGCTCCTCCTCGCGCTGCAGCTCCTCGCGCCTGGTGTCGAGGCCGGCCTCAGCAATGTCCAGTCCCTGCTCGCGCCGCGCGATGGCTTGCTCGCGCGCGACCAGCGCCCCCTCATGCGCGTCCAGGTCGGCGGATCGGGCATTCAGCTGCTGATCGCGCTCCCGAGCGCGGTCCTCGCGGCGCCGAACCTTGTCCTCGCAGAGCTTCACGACTTGCTCACGGTTGTCGAGGCGGGTCGCCCGCCGGCTGTTCTCCCGGAGCAGCTCCTCGGCGGCAGCACGGTCACGGGACAGCTCCTCCATGCTCTCCTGGTGCTGGAACTGGGCCGCACGCACAGCACGACGGAGGTCCTCCTCGGCGGCGGTGACGGCGGCCTCGCGCTCGGCCAGTCTCCTGCTCTCGTTCTCGGCGGCGTCGCGGAGGGACTCGGCCATGCGCATCGCCTCGGCCACAACGCGGGTCATGGGCGGCACCGGTCTGCCCCCACCAGCAATCACCTCCTCGACGGCGGCCGTTGCGGAGGTCGTGGCGAGCCTTGAGCCGCGAGCGCCATACGCCGCGCGCGACGGGCGCGGGCCACCACCAGGAGCAGACAACGGCGGCGTTCGGTCGGGCGAGCGCGCCTCGGAAGAAGGCGCCGCTGGGCCCGGAACGCTGCTGGACGACGGCAGCCCGCGGGAGCCGCGGAAGGGAGTGGGGGTCGGACACGCCGGGGCAGACGGCTGCGCCTCCGAGTCCTGGACCCCCGGCCCGGAACTTGACGCAGGCGGCGAAGCGGGACGGAGCGGCGATGGTACCCTCTCCTCCTCACGCCGTGCCGCAGGCGAAGCGGCACGACATTCCTCCGGCTCCGACGACCTGGGGGCACCGGAACGCGCCTCGGACTGAGGATCCACCTCGGCGCGAGAGGTGGGCTCCACACGAGGGGCGTCCGCGGCCGCAGACAGTGGCGTCGCCGCCCCCGACCCGTCGCCGGCCTCCGCCTGGCCGTCGCCCTCAGAACGGGGCACGCCGTCGGCAGTCGCGGGGTTCGGGCGCGGTCCCCTGACACAGAAGCAGGAAAAATTCAAGCCCAATGCACACCAGACCTAGGGCAAAGGAAAAACCCGGAACAAGCATGCAACGCTTACCGGCGAAGACGCTTGTACTGTGGCCGAACTCCGACGTCCGGCACCTGCAGCACGATGGCAGGAGGCGTCGGGCTCCGGTCTCTCTTCGAGCACCCGGTGTCGCCGGCGTCCCCACGGGCGGCGACCGGGCCGGTGGTGGTCGAGGACGGCGGGCTCGGCGTGGCAGGCTTCTTCCCCTTGTCGCCGGTGGCTGGAGCGGGCCCCTGCGGCTCCGGACGCGCCGTCGAACCTTGCGGAGGGCCGGCGTTGTCACGAACCTGGAAGGCTTGCTGCGGCGCCGTAGTCTCGATCAGCCCGGCGTGGTTGATGTTAGGCATTGCCGCCAAAATGTCACGGCGCCGGGGGTCCAGATGCAGCGGCTGCGCGTCATCCGGATACCTCAAGGTATCCGGGGGATTGGCGTCCGTCAGGGCGCTGTACGCCGCCCTCTCCTCCGACGGCGTCAGATCGGAGCCGGGCCCCCGGCGGGTCCGACCAACGAAGTTGAAGTCGGAGTACCTCCACGTCAGCTGGGGACGGTCCCGCAGCGGGGCAATCCTCCTCCGCAGGAAGTCGTGGATCACGATCCCCCCGTGGAGGCCGGCAGCGGCAAGGATGGCGATGCGGTTGGTCACCGGCTGCAGCCATGAAGGAAGGCGACGGCAAACCTCCCAGTACTCCGACGTCTCGGTCGGCGCGGACCGAGGGAAGGAGAGGCGGCGGAAGGGCGCGCCGCTGCGGAGGTAGAACCAATCGCTGCGCCACCGATCGAACCGCGCCCTGGGCGCGAAGTCGATGTACGACTCGGATTCGCCCTCGGTCCGGCGGCTGAAGCGGACGCTACCCACGGGGTCGTCCCTCCCCATCGAGCGAAGCCGGTAGTAGCGCCGGAAAAGCTCGACGCATGGGCGCACCCCCACGAAAGACTCGCAGAGGTGCGCGAAGACGGACAGGATCAGGACGGAGTTGGGTGTAAGGTGCGCCAGCTTGATCTTGTACTGCAGCAGCACCTCCATCAAGAAGAGAGAGAACGGCGGAATCGCCCCGGCCAGGACGAAGGAGAGGAAGGAGACGATCTCTCCTCCGTCATGGTCCGGGTTGACATCGGCGGTCGCCGCGCGCGCCGTGATGCGATCCGGCCCTTCGGGGTCCGGCAGGTGCAGCCGCACCCGCTCCAGATCCCCCTCCTGCGAAATAGTCGACGGCGGCAAAGCCGGCTCCTCTGGCGCTGCAACCGCAGGCGGAGGAGCCGGGTGCGCCGAGGACGAGCGGTGACGGCGGCGAGCCCTCTTATCTCCGGCCATCGGCGACGAGAGCGGGAAGAGCAAGAACTCGCAAAAACCCTGGAATGCAAGGGAGCAAGAAGGCGGAGAGCGCGAGGATGCAACCGCTGCGGAAGAGTGTGGAAGTGGTGAAGTCGGAACGCTGCGCCAGTCCTTTTATCAGGACGCGGCAGGCGAAACGACGCCCCGTAGACGACAGAAGTCTGCGTGGGCCCCGCCACTATCTGCGCGAGCAGGCGCCGCGCAACTGACCGGGCCACGGCGTTTCGCCTCCCGAGGGAAAAACGGCGCGCGCATGGGAACCTACCCGACGAAGCTGACGAACGGGCCCCGATCGACCCCAGCGTCCCGCGTGGCGTCCACCGGGGCGGGGGCTCCTGTCGGTGTATTGGGAACCAGGGTCCCCACTCCCCCGGTCAAAAGGCCGGCCTGAGTCCATCTTGGGCCGAGGAAGACAGCCACGCGCCAAGCGGGCCGAAGCGGCCCAGCAAGGGCGCGGAGCGCCGGGCTCCCGAGCGGCTCGCAGCCGCGAGCCGTGGGGCGTTGCCACGTGGCTACGCCCTGCGACCTCCGCGACCCGCCGCGGGACGCGGATAAGGGCGGGGCCCCGCGAGCCTGTGGGAGCCTGGCACGTGGCGACGGTGGTTCGTGGCGCCTTAATAGCGCCGCGCCTCGACGAGACGCCCCGGGATTTCATGCGGCTACGGTGCGCGCGGATCCGGGGCGCGGGGATTTCCTCGCGGAGGGGTCCCACTTGCCAGCGACTGCCCGCGCGGCCGCGCGGGCGGGTCGCTGGACTTCAATGCGCGTGCGCCTCACGCAGGGCCGCGACTGATGGGTGTGACCCGACCAGTCGTAGCCCTGTAGCGCACTGTTCGGCTGACAGGAGGGCGTGGGCTGACGAGCGCCGCCTGCCGCCGTACGGCGCGTCGTTTGGACCGGGGGGTTGTTCGGTGCATCCGCCCCCTTTCCGCGCCTCACCACTCCGGGCGCCGCGCGCGTGCTGTACAAGCGATGGGACAAGACGGCGGGAGTCAATCGAATGATGAAGGCAGGCGAGCGAAGCCCGCTGACACTGGACAAGACGCCCGGCATCTCGGGCGGAGAGGGGTCGCCAGCCGGCGCCCCCATAACGGCCCATGAACGGGTCTGGCCTCTCCTTGCACTATAAAAGGGAGTGCCTTGTACATGAAACCAACACACAACACTTGAGCAATACCAGACAAGCAGGACGTAGGGTTTTACACCTCTGGTGGCCCGAACCTGGGTAAAACTGCTTGCGTTCTTCCTCTTTCCCGTGCGCGATTCCAACACTTAGAACCGTTCGCTCCCCTCCAAATCTCGAAGGGAGGCCGTGCTAGGCCCCCATTTGCCGTGGTTTCCACACCTCGACACAGTGATCCTTAGAAATGCACGTCTAGGACTTGGCAACAGTGCTTCTGCAACTCAGAACCTCAACCGGTACAGATAGACAAGCAAGAGTAAAGGGCAGAGACATTGCCCGTCAAGGTTGTGGTATCTTCACGTATACCTCCCATTCGCAAAGGGAGTATGCGCCTAACACTATGTCTACTTTTAATTGCAAGAGACTACTGTAGCTTTTACTAGGGCGCAACCACATATCTAACATAGTATTTTTATCTTTGCCTCAGAGTTATTTGTAGTTTGCAATTAGCAGGTAAGACTGGTTATGAAATTTTGGCAGGGTGCGCACCGCAATTACAGAGTTGGAATTGAATTTTCTCAATGTCTTCCTCAAGGACAGAATGAGGCCACATCAGACGAGGCACTGCCACCAGTGTAATTAAATTATATCATCACAGAAATAAATTGGACCATGCACTTATTTACTCCTTCCAGTTTATATTTTTGCCCTTGCATCTGCCTGTTTGGCATAGCTTCTACTTGTTAAATAAGCAGTTATTTGAAAAGTCGCTGAAAAGTAGCTTCTTCTTAATTTTGCTTTCTAGTTCATATTCAGAATCTGCTTAACTAATAAGCTGCTCGAGAATCCAGGTGTTTGGCACAACTTCTGCATAAATCAATGAAGAAGCTGTGCTTAACTATAATGTGTACAGTTATCTCCTTGTCATATGATCATTATATTTCTTTAAATACTATCGGCCTTTTCTTGTTCACACTTTTACGTCTCAATTTCAGCCTGTTTCTCCGATGCAAGGACAGGCGTGGACAAGAACTAAAGGCACCGTTCCAAAACAAGAAAAAGGAAAACTATTATTTGAATGTCATTGACAAAGCAGGATGAGAGGACCACACTGTTCGTCTCACATGTTTAACCATCACAGCCAACAAAGTACACAAGAATATTGCTGTGATTGTCAGCAGAGAGGTTATCTCACATGGCAGTTTACTTGCATGTCTCGCCGAACCAGATGACAAACGTGCCCATAATTGCACTTCACATCATGCCACTACATGCATGGACATACACTTGATACACACAGAGAATGTGGACTATCTGCAACTGTCTTGCTCTTCCATGTTGTTGGTTGGACGGTGGTTTTAGAGAAGGAGAGCAAGAAGCTTTAAGAGGCTAAGCACCAACAGGAAGAAGCCACGGCGCCGAAGCTAGGAGACGGACTATAGTAATGTTTGCCTCAAAGTTATTTGTAGTTGTAACAAGAAATACAAGTTGCTAATTTTTTGCATGATGTGAAGTGCACGAATTGAATTTTATTTTGCCTTTTTCTTGATAGAAAAAGAGAGAACGAGGGCACATCAAAGGATGCACAACTTCGACAAAGTTATCTAATCGAGAAACAAAGAGGGGCTTGACGCAATTATACTTCTTTGAGAGCATCAAAGAAAGTATTGTTACATCATCATATTCATTGGTCCCAACCATATCGCTACTACATGGGCCCAGCGAGGCAGCGATCATCGGAGCACAGAATTGCGGAAGATATCTTCCGTGCAAATATTCATGGTCGAAAACACCAACCACATGCATGCTCTCTCTAAACTTGCAAGCAAGTTCACCTCCCTTCCAATGGACAAAGCATACCGCTACAGGCAAGAGGCCGCTAGTTTTAGGAGAGGGGAGAGGCAAATGCTGAAATGAAAGTGAGATGTATTGCAGAGGAATCCATAGGGAACGGGAGGCGTCGGGAAAGAAGAGAACACTGGGTTTATCCCTAGCTGCACCAGCACTCCGCAGAGAGACACCGCTGTGGGCAGAAGGAGAGCCAAGCCGTCACTCTGCAGCAGCATGTCGCAACGCTGTTGATGAATGACCTCTCTAGTGAGCCCTTTCTGTTGCCCCACTCCCACATCTGCCCCTTGAAAGTTGAAACACGCGCCAACAATCAACCTTCCTCAATCGCCGCTGCGCAATCGTCTCGCGCCGTCTCTGTCCCTGATTGTTTGCATCTCTGCCACTAGGCTCTTCATCAACATGCGTTCCTCTGCAGCCTTGTGCCCAACGTGTTTGATAGCGGAATAATCACGCGAATAATCGTTGTGTATTGATCGATGGAAGGAGTACAACATATAGACCCGGCCGGAGACACCTCGACGGCCATGATCGCGTGATGGAGGGGCGCAGCCCTAGGGCGCGCAGGCACACGGGCCAAGCAAAGGGCCGGCGCACAAGCCCAATAATCAAGAAAGGAAACAAGGAAATAATCCTATACAATTATATTCTAACACCCCCCCGCAGTCTGATCATCGGCGCGACGAACGTTCAGACTGGAACGGAAATCCGAGAACACTGAAGTCGGGAGCCCCTTGGTGAAGACATCGGCAAACTGGGAGGTGGTGGGAACATGGTGGACGCGAACCTCTCCAATGGCGACGCGTTCCCGCACGAAGTGAAGATCGATCTCAATGTGCTTGGTACGCTGATGTTGAACTAGGTTGGTGGAGAGATAAACAGCGCTGACGTTGTCACAGTAGACAAGCGTGGCGCGCACGAGAGGGCGGTGGAGCTCCTGAAGAAGCTGACGCAACCAAGAAGCCTCTGTGACACCGTTGGCGACGGCCCGATACTCAGCCTCGGCACTTGACCTGGAGACGGTGTTTTGTCGCTTCGACGACCAACTGACGAGGCTCGCACCAAGGAGCACCGCGTAGCCCGAGGTGGACTTGCGGGTGTCTGGGCAGCCTGCCCAATCAGCATCCGTGTAGACGACCAACTCAGCTGGGGAAGTCCGAGGAATGAGAAGTCCGTGGTCAGCTGTGCCCTGAAGATATCTCAAGATGCGCTTCACTGCAGTGAGGTGTGGCTCCCGAGGATCATGCATATGAAGGCAGACTTGTTGAACAGCAAAGGAGATGTCAGGGCGCGTGAACGTCAAGTACTGTAGTGCCCCCGCCAAGCTCCGGAAAGCAGTAGGATCGACCACAGGAGGACCGGTAGTAGCAGATACCTTCGGATTAGTGTCGACTGGAGTGGTACAGGGCTTGCAATCCTTCATGCCAGCACGTTCAATAATCTCCATGGTGTACTGCCGTTGCGAAAGGAAAAGCCCACCCTTGGAGCGCTGAACAGAAATCCCCAAAAAGTGATGGAGCTCACCCAAATCCTTCATAGAGAATTCCCGTTGCAAAGCCTCAATGGTGCGACGGGAGCAGCAACGACGAAGCTGTAAGGACGATGTCATCGACATAGAGGAGCAAGTAGACCGTGTCGGCACCGCGACGGTAGATAAATAATGAAGTATCAGCCTTGGCTTCAACAAATCCCAGTGAGAGCAGATAGGTCGCGAAACGACTATACCAGGCACGCGGATCTTGCTTCAAACCATAGAGCGACTTGTTCAAACGGCAGACAAGGTCCGGAGCACGACTGTCAACAAAACCTGTGGGCTGGCTGCAGTAGACAGTCTCAGTCAAGGTGCCGTGGAGGAAGGCATTCTTCACATCAAGTTGGTGAATGGGTCAAACCTGAGAACAAGCGAGCGTCAGTACGATGCGAACAGTGGCAGGCTTCACGATGGGGCTGAACGTCTCATCATAGTCAGCAGCAGGACACTGAGTGAAACCGCGAAGGACCCAGCGAGCCTTATACCGGTCGAGGCTGCCGTCGGAATGAAACTTATGCTTGAAAATCCACTTGCCGGTGACAACACTAGCCTTGTGAGGGCGAGGAACGAGATCCCAGGTGTTGTTGGACAGCAATGCGTCGTACTCTTCCTCCATAGCGCGGCGCCAATTGGGGTCGGCGAGCGCGCTACGGTAGGTCTTCGGAATGGGGGAGATGGCCGTTGCTTGCAATATGCGCGGCTGCCGGAACCCGAGCTTGCCCCTAGTGGCCATGGTGTGAGCATTGGACACGGGGGCAATGGGAACGGCGCCGACAGGAAGAGGCCGCCGTGGTGGTGTCGCAGCGGGAGGTGGCGGTGCCGCAGCGGGAACAGCACGGCGCGCGTAGACGGCGCCGAACCGGGACCGCGCTGGCGGCGCCGCGGGAGAGGCCGCGCCGGGCGCGACGGGTGCAGGTGGCGAGGCCGTGTGGGGTGACGTGGTCGCGCCAGGCGCAGGTGCCGCGGGAGAGGCTGCGCCGGGCGCGACGGGCGCGGGGTGGCGAGGCCGCGCCAGGCGCGGGAGTGGCCACGCGTGGCGAATCCGCGCCAGGCGCGACGGTGTCGTCCGTGGGCGCGCGTGGCGTCGTGGTCGCGCCGGGCGCGACGGGAGGCGAGGCCGCGCGTGGCAGCGCGTCCAGTGGAGCTGAGAGGCGCAAGGGCGCGGCCGGGGCCAGTGGCGCCAGCGGCTCAGCTGCGGCAGGCGCACCCTCAGGCGCGGGTGCTGCGGGCAGCGAGGTTGGCGCGGCATGTGGAGCCGCGACTAGAGGACCTGCGGGATAAATAGGAGCTTGGGAATGCTCGTTGTTAGTTAGAAAATCAAGGTCGTCGCTCGGTGGTGAGAGACGAGTGCCGGAGAAGGGAAAGGATGATTCGTCAAAGACAACGTGGCGGGAGATGATGACACGGTTGGACGAAAGATCGAGACACCTATAGCCCTTGTGGTCGAGGGAGTAGCCAAGGAACGCGCACAGGGTGGAGCGAGGAGCTAGCTTATGTGGGGCTGTGGCGGACATGTTAGGATAGCAAGCACATCCGAAAACGCGAAGGTGGGAGTAGGAGGGGTGAGCGCCATATGAGAGCAAAGTGGGGCGAGGACATGCGCAGGGTTTTGGTGGGTAAGAGATTGATGATGTGTGTGGCGGTGAGAAGACCATCAGCCCAATAGGGAGGCGGCATGGATGCTTGGATGAGGAGGGTTCGGATGGCATTGTTGATTGTGCGTATGATGCGCTCGGCCTTGCCATTTTGTGGGGAAGTGTAGGGGCATGACATGCGGAGAGCGACGCCATTGGTGAGGAAAAAAGTGCGTGAGGAGGAGTTATCAAACTCGCGTCCGTTGTCGCATTGGACACTTTGATGGGACACCCGAACTGCGTAGCCACATAAGAAAAGAAATTAGCTAGTGCAGGGAAAGTTTCGGACTTAAGTATTGGTGGTTTCTAAGTACCCATTTTATATACCCAAAACCACCAACATCGTACCATATTCTCATCATAATCATGTGTTTTACCTCTAACCTTGACGAATTCCACATGCAGTGTCGTTTTAGTGCTATATTGCAGAAACAGGTGAAAAGACGACAAAATAGCTCTTATATGAGAAGTATCGACATGAAGCCCGACTCACCATGCAAGGAGGGCTTCCCACTATGGCACCTACAAGACACCTCTGGACGTCCATGGAACCCAACATGCGAGCCCAAGGTCGTGGCCCAATGCCTAAGGATTTCTAGAAGGTTTATCCGGAAGGAAAGATCAATTCGCGCAGTTCAGAAACAGCACTGTATTGTCACGCGGATTTCAAGTTCAAGACGTACTCTGATGGGAATCCAATGTAAAGTAAAGTTGTAGATCTCGTCGAGAGCTTTCCGGAACATATATGGATTGTCCCGTTTGGATTCTGGAGCTAGGAGATATGGGCCCCGCAAGGAAACCTGCGCAGAGGAGTCTGAATCAGGACAGATATTTTGGCATCGCATATTTGGAAACCAAAACGGCCGAATCAGGAGATCCTATGAATACCAAAGTTGTAGATCTTGTCAAGGGCTACGAGATAGAGTCCAAGTTTACTTCATTTGGACTCCGGACGAGGAAGTTATGATTTATGGAAGGCGGAGCTGCGAAAAGGAAAAATCGAGTCCGAGATGGAAACGAGTCGTGCCGCTTTGGTGCCGACCGGCACCGACCTAGAATTGGTTTCTTTCGCCTCCAGATGCCTCCCCACTATATATATAACCCATGGGACGCCCCGAGGACGGAGATCGGCCGCCGGAGGGACAACACAGCTAGTAAGTTTAGAGCCACCGGGGCTTGCCCCGTTCTTCATGTTCTCTAGTTGTTAGATCAAGAACCGCCGGTGCTAAAGAGGTGATCCATCAAGGTAGGCTTACTAGATGGTGAGTATCTTGCACTATGTATTATCGAAGTATAGTTGAATATGTGGATGAATGGTTTTGATTATTGATTGCTTGGATTTTATGGTCTTTACATGCACTTGTTCCTACGCTTAGTGACGACTAAGTATTAGATATTATCTTAATTGTGGTGGTAATAAGAGGTGAGGGATTCAATCTCTCACTATCTCCATTGTGGTTAAGGTAGTATTAGGATCTTGTAAGGCGCCATAATTGCATGTTCTCTCTGCACCTCAACGACCGCTAATGCATACGCGAGATCCTTGAGATGATGTGTAGAGTAGGAAGAGGCTACCGACTAAGGCGAACTGGTCGTGACAGGGCTCGTCGGAAAGGGGTTTCGACCTATCGATTTTCGGTTATCAATAATTGAGTAATCCCGTTTATGATGCTATTCAACTAAGCTTTTTGGTTACGATCTCAACTAGCAGACTTGGCTAACCTACCCCGTGATCTAATCAGGTTCCTTAAGCCGTTCAAGCAATCTTCGGGCAATTTAGCTCCTGTGCCGATCGGCACACCCCTTGTGCCGACCGGCACAACCCTCACTTTCACCCTTTTTCATGCTCTTGTATATGCAATATGTACTTCATGCTAGGATTGATTTGTTAGACGAAATAGTAAATCCTAAACACGGTTCTCTTGCTGATCCTTGTGGATTCGATATAAACCTTGGAATACTCTATGGAAAAAGCTACGATGTACACCGTCCACTTGCGGTATATAAATAGGTGCGTATAAACGACCAACAAGCTTTTTCTAGCGCCGTTGCCGGGGATCGGCAACTCGAACCTAGGGCGATCTATCTAGTTTATCGAACTAATCCTATATCTTTTTATTGCATATACCCTGTTTTTCTTTGTTTGTGTGTCCATTGAAAACAGGTACAAGGCTAGACACACGACCTCACCTGGAGCACGACGATGTTGCTTGCTCCATAGCAGTAGGTGCTAACTTTGTTAGTGGCCCATCATCTGCTATGGAGTCCCTCTTCATGAAAGACTCACTAGTGCCGATCGGCGCAACGCCCATGCCGATCGTCACCACATTGCTCAAAAGAAGGTACGCGCTCTTGTGTTAATTTGTTTTGGACTAATGCTCTGCGAAGATTTGGCTTGTTTACAGCAATAGGTAATGAGAGACAAGATTTAGAGCTATTTACCATGAAGATCGAGGATTTCAATTGATAACATTGAAGGCATGGTGGGTACGTTCTTGATCATGAGTTGTTATTCTGTCTGCTGATCAAGTCTAGTTTCCAACAGTTTAAGTCTCGCATTATTTGGAGCTTCCTACAAGGATTTATAGCCAAAATACGAGATGCTGCGCAGGCTGTTTGGATATTTCGCGAGAGATGCAAACAATTAGAAGTTTGAGCCAAATATGGAATTAGAGTCCAATATCCACGTGATCTATGGGTTTCCAACATTTAGAAGACTTCCTTTTGATGATTGACACGGATTCAAGTCGTTCCAAACACGGAGTTTGAATATTTGGAAGGTTTGAATTCAATTCGGATTCATCGCGAGACAGCCTGACATACCTTCAGAAAAACGGCCATATCTCCCTCATACGGAGTCCGATGAGGACGCACGAGTATTCGTTGGAAAGATAATTTGATGCCCGACGCAATGGCACAGGTCACAGCCTCTAATTCCTCCTGGTCGCAGCAGAAAAGCACAAACAATTCGTCGGCTGGAACAAGACATGGCAGATTTCTTTGAAATTCTTCTCTCGTCAACTTGGTGGATCAATGGGCAAGTTTTGAGAAGTTGCATCTACACTACATCATCATAACATACTGGTGCAATATTGATCAAGATTCACAAGTCATAGGACAAGCCGACACATGCTCCAATGCTTGAAAAGATTAAGTCATCAAGATTCTCCGGAAGAAACGATCAAGAAGCTGAAATCATTGGTAATTCTGTAAGTTCTCCGAGCTGATCAGTATATGAAACTTTTATATCTGAATAGAGCTTCAAGTCTTCTTTCCAACGCATCAAACGGTGCTGGATTTAGATGTTTCTACAAGGATTTATGAGCTAATCATTGGATGCTGCGCGAGCTGTCAGATTTTCAAACAGCACGCAGCCTTGTTGTAAAAAACTCATAAGTCCTTCATATGGAATCCGTTTGAGGTGTATGAGCACTCGTTGGAAAGATATTTTTGCTACCTACGTTATGGTACAGGTTTTAGAACCAGTTTCGTTCTGTCGGTAATGCGAAATTCAGAGAGAGAAGCTGCAGATTATCGATGACAAGATTAAGGAAGGAGACGAAGATGACAACAATGAAAATAGCTTGAGCGATTTTCCCATGAGCAAGTGATCAGAAGTTGAACAAGATTAAAGACTCAAGAGCATTATATCATTTACACACATTGATCAATATGCGACACAATAAAGACGGGCTATGAGTCAACCACGATGAAGTTTGCATAGTACAAGCTGCATGGATATCATTGGGATCTTACACCAAGAACCATGGCTTCGCGACAATTAGGTATGTAAGAAGTCTAGCTATTCGACTATAACTAAAGCGCTTTTCGGGAGGCAACCCGTGTTTTTGAGTTTTTTGTGTGGATTGTTTAGTGCTGCTAGGAGGGCAACCTAGAGTTTTTGCTTTGATGTGAGCTTTACCCAACTCAATTGGTTTACTTGTGTCTAATTTGTTCTAGTTTAACTTTTTCTTTTTAGACCACCATCATTATGTGATTGTTTGCAAAAATCATTCACTGGATGCATAATTTGTGAGCACTTGCCTTGTTTTTGAATTTGCATAATTTTCCGCCTGCATGCATTTAACCATCTAATTTCAGCCTACCTAAGCCTTCCACCACCCATTTTTCAGAGTAAAGACCCCTTGTGCCGATCGGCACGACTCCATTGCCGATCGGCACAAATGCCCAAATGCTTTTCTAAGCATTCCATCGATGCCGCCTAACATGTTTTTATTTCGCACCAGCCTCTGACTTTGCATGTTCATATTCATTTCTCCACTCATACTAGCTTGCTTTGAACTCTCCAATGATCACTTAATTGGCTTTGTGTGCACACACTCTCTAGCAAATTTAGGTGTAAACGTGGTGTTTATACTTGTTTGTTGAATAACATTGGATAGTTAATTTGCATTGCTATGTTTTGCATCATTTGCATTGGTTGGTTGCTACTCTTTTTCAATGCGCTATCTTTCTAATCCAGCGGAGTTTTGCAATGGCTAAGTCATAAACATGGTGTTTAGACTTTGGTTGTTAAAGAATTTCGTTTAGATTGCTAGCAATCTAGTTGTAAGCATGGTGCTTAGAGCTTGGTGTAAACATTGTTCTTGTTTAGTTTCTACGCCACTAATGTTCGTTGCTAATATCATAAAACCTTTTCTTCACTTTGATAGCATTGTTTCAACACTGAATAATGAGTAACTCACGTTTCTAGAATTGTGTTGGTCGCACATTCATTTAGCAATTTTGTGTGAACGTGGTGTTTAAACTAAATTATGGAATAACATTATGGTCTTGCTTGCTTGCTAACATTGTGATAGTCAACTTCATGCATCCACACTTGTCCACACACGTACACCCATTAGGATTTTATTTTATTTTCTGCTAGAATCAAATTGACACAAGTGGAACTTTGAAGTTGTTGTTAGCTGGTAGGTATTCCTCTACTCCCGACCATCACCTCGGGGGTAGTGTGTGTGCTTCAATTGTTTTGCAGGAATAAAAGAATCGATCTCACAAGAAGAAAATTGAAGGAATTGAGGAGAAACAGCCGCATGAACAAGAGAGAGCAATGGGACAGCAGCTACAAGGCGATGATCGAGTTGAAAATCCAAAAACAATGCTGAGGATGGAGTGTGCCGACCGGCACCACTCCCTGTGCCGATCGGCACCACTACCTGTGCCGATCGGCACTCAGCTGTTGCCCCTACTGTCAAGCTTCTCTCATGCAATTCAGCAACATCTTAAGCATAGGGGAAGCACGCTGAACTTCAATTTACCAAATGACGGTAACATCTCTTTGCTCCTTCTCTTCTCTAATCCTATTCTCTTCTCATTCGTTGCTCTTGTCTTTTGCTATCAACTTGGGTTTTGCTTTCTTTTATGGTGTGGTACCCTTCTGGTTTTGTTCATGCGAGAGGTTGTTTGTAATTTGCCACTTAGAATTTAGAATGGATAATGAGATATCCCTAATAGCTACCTTAGGGTGACCAAATGTCATTACTCTATCTAGGGGAGCTGGTTTGGATCATCACCGCCTATGTGTTTGAGCTTTCACTTCAAATTATACATATTTATGATGAACTTGCTTGAGATATGATGAAAGTTGCTATTGTTGTTGGAACTTGCATATATGATTCGTTGCATATAATTGTCCTCCCGCTGAATTTTAATGAATTTGAACTAAACACCAATTCTATGAGCTCTATTTGCTTTAGTGGTGGTGTTTGTTGACAGATGATTAGGTAGAGACATCATATGATTAAATTGTTCTTCATGACAACATGCTTTGCTCTCTAAAAAGAAAACTCCAACATAGCTTGAGTCCTTACTAATTTTTGGAAAACTATAATGTCTTATGTCCCTAATCCTTGCAAATATTGCTCTCTTGCATTGATCATACCTACCAAAGCCAAATATGCTACACCTATATGATAAACCTGTAGATTGCAACATGTAATTTGGTGAGTTGGGTCAAGTTTGTGTTCTTTTGGTATGAGACTTAGATGCTGGCCATTCCGTTTGCGTAGCTATCACTTGTTTTCTATCCTTATTCATATTCACCATCGCCTATTCTCCTCTGGAATGTGTGCATACTTCGCTGAATATTCCCACCTGTAAACCCATATTTCTTTTGGTGTTGTCCAATCCTTGTCCACAACCTATGATATGAGTTTCTCGTCGAGCCGTTGCACTATTTCTATGGTTTTATGCACAAATTATCAAGATATCTTGCTCAAGACGAAGATTTTCATCACCAAACACCTCTGAAGACTTTCTGAAGTGCAAAGGATCAATTTGAGGCGAAAACGGAGAAAAGTTGGGTTCGTGCCCACCGGCACAAATTCGTGCCCACCGGCACAAATTCGTGCCCACCGGCACAAAGTACAAAATCAGCGAAAAGCCCCCTGTTATCTCCAGAAATCAAGTATATGTGTTTCAGATGGTCAAGGAGAAGAAACAAAAGGTTTAACTAGTGCTTTTTCTTTTCCACTTCCTATATGCTCGGGACGAGCATCGTTTAAGCATGGGGAAGTTGGATCGTCATCTACATTCCGAAGCACTAGTTAATGGACTTTAAAGATTGTTGATGGAAGATCAAGATTGTTTAGTGTTATATCAAGTTGCAAGAGTGGACTTCATAGAAGATTGTGCATAAAACCATCATATTCAAGTAAGTGCATTCAATGGGCTGAAACTCTATCCTTCCAACCATGTGCAATCCGATTTTGAGAACTTTATTTGTGTCTTGAGATCATTCTTTGCCATTTGCACATGTCCACCTTTCTAAAGCGTGTGTTTTCCTCTCTTTCATCATGTTATTCCAATGGCCTTTTTGACAAGTCTCTGTAAAACCAAGTAGAACTATCTCTTGATTTGACAATATTCTAAGTTACATTGTTTTGCTAGTTGTTTTCCACCAAGCTACACATAAAGCCTTCCACTAAATATTTGTAGATAGGATCACTTCTAGTTGTTTGGTTTGTGAGATTTGTGAGATAAGTGTTGTCTTGACTCTTTGCAAGAGAGTGTTTTGTTTGGATGAATGAGACTGAATTTTTGGAAAAAAAACTTTATCATCTTGAGGCCTAGTTTGAGGAGTAATCTGCTTTGGGAGTTGAAGCTACTTTATTTGATCATTGTGGTCAGTTCTAAGTCATAATCTGTCCCCCACTAGTATCTTTGAGTAGTATAATTGGTGCAACTTAAACTTTTGCGCTATACTCTTAAAGCGGGTTGGATATTCATGTGTTTTGATGAATGCAAGTAAAGATGACATGACTGCAACGCTAATCTCTCCTTGAGAGGGTAAAGTGGTTTATTTACTCGAGGACGAGCAAAGGTTTAAGCATGGGGGAGCTGTTGGTGGTTTCTAAGTACCCATTTTATATGCCCAAAACCACCAACATCGTACCATATTCTCATCATAATCATGTGTTTTACCTCTAACCTTGACGAATTCCACATGTAGTGTCGTTTTAGTGCTATATTGCAGAAACAGGTGAAAAGACGACAAAATGGCTCTTATATGAGAAATATCGACATGAAGCCCGACTCGCCATGCAAGGAGGGCTTCCCACTATGGCACCTACAAGACACCTCTGGACGTCCATGGAACCCAACATGCGAGCCCAAGGTCGTGGCCTAATGCCTAAGGATTTCTAGAAGGTTTATCCGGAAGGAAAGATCAATTCGCGCAGTCCAGAAACAGCACTGTATTTTCACGCGGATTTCAAGTTCAAGACGTGCTCTGATGGGAATCCAATGTAAAGTAAAGTTGTAGATCTCGTCAAGAGCTTTCCGGAACATATATGGATTGTCCCGTTTGGATTCTGGAGCTAGGAGATATGGGCCCCGCAAGGAAACATGCGCAGAGGAGTCCGAATCAGGACAGATATTTTGGCATCGCATATTTGGGAACCAAAACGGCCGAATCTGGAGATCCAATGAATACCAAAGTTGTAGATCTTTTCAAGGGCTACGAGAAAGATCCAAGTTTACTTCATTTGGACTCCGGACGAGGAAGTTATGATTTATGGAAGGCGGAGCTGCGAAAAGGAAAAATCGAGTCCGAGTTGGAAACGAGTCGTGCCGGTCGGCACACCATTGGTGCCGACCGGCACCGACCTAGAATTGGTTTCTTTCGCCTCCAGATGCCTTCCCACTGTATATATAACCCATGGGACGCCCCGAGGACGGAGATCGGCCGCCGGAGGAACAACACAGCTAGTAAGTTTAGAGCCACCGGGAATTGCCCCGTTCTTCATGTTCTCTAGTTGTTAGATCAAGAACCACCGGTGCTAAAGAGGTGATCCATCAAGGTAGGCCTACTAGATGGTGATGTATCTTGCACTATGTATTATCGAAGTATGGTTGAATATGTGGATGAATGGTTTTGATTATTGATTGCCTGGATTTTATGGTCTTTACATGCACTTGTTCCTACGCTTAGTGACGACTAAGTATTAGATATTATCTTAATTGTGGTGGCAATAAGAGGTGAGGGATTCAATCTCTCACTATCTCCATTGTGGTTAAGGTAGTATTGGGATCTTGTAATGCGCCATAATTGCATGTTGTCTCTGCACCTCAACGACCGCTAATGCATACGCGAGATTCTTGAGATGATGTGTAGAGTAGGAAGAGGCTACCGACTAAGGCGATCTGGTCGTGACAGGGCTCGTCGGAAAGGGGTTTCGACCTACCGATCTTCGGTTATCAATAATTGAGTAATCCCGTTTATGATGCTATTCAACTAAACTTTTTGGTTACGATCTCAACTAGCAGACTTGGCTAACTTACCCCGTGATCTAATCAGGTTCCTTAGGCCATTCAAGCAATCTTCGGGCAATTTAGCTCCTGTGCCGATCGGCAAACCCCTTGTGCCGACCGGCACAACCCTCACTTTCACCCTTTTTCATGCTCTTGTATATGCAATATGTACTTCATGCTAGGATTGATTTGTTAGACGAAATAGTAAACCCTAAACACGGTTCTCTTGCTGATCCTTGTGGATTCGATATAAACCTTGGAATACTCTAAGGGAAAAAGCTACGATGTACACCGTCCACTTGCGGTATATAAATGGGTGCGTATAAACGACCAACATTAAGACGCAATGGGAAAGTCCAAAGGTAATGCGAGCAATCATCAAGAATGACCAAGAAGTATTTGTAGCCTGACACACTCACAACGGGGGAGGTCCACAAATCACAATGAACAAGATCAAAATTCTTAAGTGCTCGAGAGGACGAACTGGCAAACGGCAATCTAATGTGGCGACCAAGTTGACAAGCATGGCATAAAGTGTCACTCACAGCTTTATTACAAGAAATGTCTAGAGAGCGCTTCATGACCCGGGTGAGCGAGACGACGATGCCAAAGAGACGGAGATGCAGCAGAGATGAAGGCACACGACGATGGTGAAGGGGGCGAAGCGCCCGGCAATGACAGCGTGTATAGGGGCCCCGAGCTGTTACATCTGAGGAGGACGGTCCTGGAGTAAAGATCCTTCACAGAGAGGCCAAACGGGTCAAACTCAACAGAACAAAAATTGTCAGTGGTGAACTGGCGTACAGAGAGAAGATTCTTAATAATGTCAGGAGCAATAAGAACATTATTAAGACGAAATTGACTGGGTAAAATGCTAAAGCCAGTGCCAATAACAGGGAGAGTAGAGCCATTGCCGACAATGACGGATGAAGGATAAGATGAGCGGGGAACAGCAGAGGGGGTAACGGTACCGGGGTTGTTCGTCATGTGCGAGGAGGCGCCAGAGTCGACCACCCACTAATGGGGATGAGCCGAGGGGGTGAGGGAGAACGTGCTGAAGGCATTGGCCAATGCGTGGGCGTCCCACGGCGACCACATCGCGCCGGGCTGCTGCAGCATGGGAGGCGCGACCGCCATGAGTGCGCCCGCTTGGGGCGCGGCCTGCTGCTGCTGGGGCGCGGCCTGTGTTGACGGTGTTTAAGTCATTAAATTACCGTCAACATATCGGTAAATAAAAGAGTAAATCACCAAAATTCGACAATGTTTTATTTTATTAATAAAGTTCCACGAGTTTTGGATGATTTATGAGTGCAGGAGTAAATACAGAAGAAATGGGCACCTGTGGAGAGAAACACAGGCTGGCCGGCCCAATCACAGGCCGGCCGGCCACACTTGGCCCCTGCTGTTGTCGATCTTCGACCAGTGGGCACTAAAGACGTCCAGCATTGAGAATAATTAAAGCCCAAGTGAAGAAATACAAACATTCTAGAAGATGGGCTACAATGGGCCTAAACTTGGCCTTTACTCCATTTCTGCCGACCCCAGGAGAAAACCGACCTCGGGACCGACTCCACCAAGCAATCAGGAGCGTCCAGAGAGAAGGCGGTCGCGAACCGACACTGTGGACGGCCAGCCGGCCCCCCAATCTGGCTGGCCAGCCGACCTTAGCGGCACCGCCACTCCAGTTTCGGCCAGGGAGTTCCCACCGCCATAAGAAGCTATAAATAGGACCCCCCCGGCCGCAGAAGCAAATCGCACCTCATTGAAGAATCCATTTACTCTTCTTGTTTAGTGTTAGCATTAGTTGGGAGTTAGAGTTAGAGTGTGAGCTTTGCTCAGGGTTCCGGAGTCATCTTCGGAAGTGTGGTAAAGCTCTTCTTGTATCCTTACTTTCTTTTGAATAAATATTATTATGGCTATCTTTTCTTATTTATTTAATTCAATAATTCTTTTGATTTATATTATTGCTCTAAGTAATTACTTCAGAAATATCTCTGTGTTGGATCCACGTCTGTGTGAGATAGACTTACGTGAGTTGTCAGCTGGTCTATGCGTAAACAATTCATTTAAGTTTATTAAGCATGGGTGGTCTGCCCTATTAGCTAAGGGTAGATTATTTAGAGTGATTGCTTGTATGGTTCAAGGAATTATTCTAGACGCGAGTTTGCACCCAACCCCACGGAGGATGGTAGTCGCGAGTGTATGTGACAGCTGCACCGGTCTCTGTAATCCACCACGTCCGGGTTGGACCTAGCAGGGTCTTAATTATAGCGGGTGGTTCCTTATAGTGGTGGCCTTAGTTATCACTATGACACATCCGTGCCCCGATACACATTGATATGACTGTTGTATGATCATGAGTGTATAATTGAAAATCATTAGATTGCTGAATATAAAATACTTAGGATGGATATATTTTAGGAAACCCTTTTCTCTACTCGTTGTTCTCCCAATATTTTGCTAATTACTCTTTTATGGGTTACTTCATGAGTGCCGCCTTTATCAAACTATCAACGTTTGACGTGATTTACATATGATCGATTTAGACAGTACCCTTGAGGAATTTTCTACTGGCTTCCCTGTGGAAATTATAAAAACGATACCCTGGAATACTCCATGGTGAAGTGCTACAATGGTGATCCGTGCGCTTGCGGAATAGAAATATTTAGTATAGCATAAGAACCACCAACAAGCATTTCTGGCGCCATTGCCGGGGAGGCTTAGCTAGAAAATTTCCTGCTTTTATTAAATGCTGGCTTAATCTCGTTTGTTTATCACGAACCTATCACACGCGTGTCGTTTAATCTCGACCCCTCTTTGAAATAAAAGAAAATCCTATCGTGAGGAAAAGATAAAAACGTAACTGCCATGGCGATTGTTTCGCGAAAAGTTGTGAGGCCAGAGGGAACACCAGCAGGGAAGTCAAAGGTTACAAAGCCCCCTGCAGAGCCTCAAGGAAGAATATGTGTTGGTACAATGACCAACAAGTGGGGAGATACCTTCTGCTATCAATTCATCGAAAAACCCCCGTACGCCCCTCTGAAGTTGACGAATGGAAGAGTGACGATAACGGGCGAAGTAAACAAGGAGGTCCCCAAGAAAGAAGAGAAACCAAAGAAAACACGCATTCCGAAAAAGAGAGAGCCAAAGAAGACCGCCCCGAAGAAAAAGGAACCCAAGACAGCTCTCGCCAATAAAGTGCGGAAGATTTTGTCCACACGGAAAATTTCAAGATGTCAACGCTCGACCGTTGGACAAAAGTAGAAGCGTCAAGGCCGTTAGGAAAATCCAAAATAATTTTAATCCGAGACGCTAATACACCTCTGGCGGGAGGATCTAAACCGTCGTTATCCATGGAATAAAATTTAATTTTACATTTTAATTATGCGCTGCGCCTTAAAAAAAATCGATTTTCGGTTTGACCGAGACCCTTCCGGGCCCGGCCAACCCCATCTGTCATCACTTTGCCTTGGACAAAGGAGCTGCAGGAGGCGTACAGGTGCAGCACCACGCGCAGAAGAAAGGCGCACCCAGTGGGCGCTCGGTCCCGCCGGCCGGCCCGCCGGGCCCACCGGCCGGCCACGCCCGGTTGCCGCTGCACGCCACCGACGGCCTACGCCTGCCATAGCTGCTCCCCTATGGCGTGGCATGCTCGAATGCCTCAGACATCAGGAAAAATCGCCGACAATGGAGGACGGCGTCCCATCCTCCTCCCTGTGCGAGCATGTGCACCGAAAGGCGCACCACGGCGCTCCACTCGACGCCACTCCCCCACCGCTGCCGTCCCGTCGCGAAGTGACGCCGGGGCCCGCCGGCCGGCCCGCCGTGTCCGCCGGCCGGCCACTCCCGGCCTCGCCTCGGCGCCCTCGCGCGCCTATAAATGGAGGCCGGCGCCTCCATGTTTCCTCGCATCACAGCTCGATGAGCTCTTCTTCCTCCCTTGCTTAAAACCTTCTAATCAAGCAATTAGTGATAATTAGGTAATAATAATAATAAAATAAAAATATATATTTAATATTTTTAGTTCTGTTTTCTTGCTGCTGAATGGTGGCCCTAATAAACCCCACCTCGGACGACTGACCCCTAAACGACTAACCTTTGGACAACTAACCCGCTAATTTTTATTCACTATTCCCTTCGGGTATTTGCTGTCTAATCATTTGTGCAGGTCACTATGAGCTTCTTCACCTCGCTCAAGAGGAAGGTTAGTGGCAAGAGTCGTGGCAGCAGCTCACACTCTGGGTCCGATGCTGGAACTCAGCAACCACCGGAACCGCTGAACGTGGAGCCGGTCGGCCCAATCGGGCGCTATATGGAGCACGAGCAGCACATTGTAGCGCACAACGAGGATGAAAGGAACCGCATCGCCGGGTTAAGAGACCGTGAGTTTCAACACTCACGTGTTTTTGACCCCCAATTCCTCACCGACATCGGCATCCAAGAGGACTTCGACCAAGCTCTCAGGTACACAGGCCTTACTGACTTCTCTAATACCTTTGAGCTGGGCGCAAAATGGCTTTCTATTGAGTTCTTGATCACCCTGCAAATTGTCCCTGATAAAACGATAGCACGAACACGAATCAAATTTCGCTTGTTTAATCAGGAGTTTGACTTGCCGTTTAATGACATGAGTGACTTGTTGGGTTTCGAGCGTAGTGGGCAGACAGCTCTAGACAAACTTAAAGGTTTTAACGAACTCACCTTCTGGATTAAAATATCTGGGGAAAACGGAGTACACCGCCGCACTGGCGAAATTCATAACCCTTCCCTAAGAATCTTGCATCGTTGGTGTGGTTTCGTTTTGTCACCCCGTCATGAGAATAGGGCTGTCACTAGAATTGATCTGTGCTACCTATATGCTATGGTAAAGAAGACTAAAATCAACCCTCTGCTTTATGTGCTTAATCATTGGTTGAGTGTGACATTTACTTCAAGTGCTCCTATCCTGTTCACGTCTTACATCACTAGAGTTGCACGAGGCTTAGGTTTGTTGCACCAAGCACGAGTAGCCTTTTTGCCTGGCACCCAAGTAGTAATTGGGTTCGATCACTTTCGCCAAGCCCACATGATCAATAGAATAGCTGAGGGGCGCTACCGCATGGTTTACCATGGGTATAGTACAGAGATTGAGCTGCCCGAGCCGAGGCTAGGACTCTATCGCGCCAAAAGCCTGACCATTGATCTGAGGATAGCCGAGCCAGCCCGCCACAGCGTAGCAGAAGGACCTGTGACCCGGTCTAGAACCAGGAACGCAGGAACCACAGCTGGACCCTCCGCCGGACCCTCTGTCACACCTTCAGCCGTACCCTCTGCTGCACCCAGAGCTGAGAGCTCAGGGTCACACCACTCAGGCGACCCAGACACACGCAGCGACTCACCTGCTTGGCCGCCTCCACAGGGTGTGCAGGGGATTCACCTGTTCCACTATCCTCCCGGTGGCCATGCAGCCACTGGGGGAGTACAGTTTCAGCCGGGAGTGCAGTTTCAGCCTGGCCTATACCCGCAGAGCTCTCACGCTCCACGATTTATGGGCGACCCACACATGGGATCCTCCCGCTCAGCTAGATTTGCACCTAACTGGAACTACTGGTATCTCTCCCAGGATGTGGCTCAGCTGCAAGAGACCATGCATGACACCGCCAACATCGTGACTGACCTCCAGGGTCAGGTCCACTACCAGGGAGGTAGGATAGACGACACTTATAACCTCTGCCAGCAGATCGCCTCAGGCCTGAACATCGATACTTCCTAGTCTCAGCAGCAGCAGTACGGGCCCCAACCCGTACCACAGCCTGAGGCGCAGCCACCACCTGAGCAGCACATTGGCCATGTTCCCTTCTTTGACCTGCCTTCCCAGGGGGAGTGGGACCCCTGGACAGGTTCTTTCCATTAGGCTTGGGTCAAGCTTACGCCTTGCAAAGGCCTAAGCTTAGGGGGGGGAGGGGGGGGTAGTTTCGGAGTTCTCTGCTGTTTGTCTATCGATCGTGCCTGTTGAATCGCCTTGCCTGACCTCGCATGACCGTTAGTTGTATCAGCTGTTCGTCTGTTCTGCAGTTGTTTTATTTGTTTTTGCTTTCCAAAAAAAAAGTCGGGTTTGTTTTTCTGTTGCCGAATCTTGGTCGTTCTACCCACACGTAAAGGATATGATGAATAGTTGCTCTATTAGTTTTCTGCTTGTATCTTTTATGCAATCACTACTCCTTGTATATTTAAGTAAGATGTATTCTGGCATGATTACACATCTAGTAATGCTATGTCCTTGTGGGTAGCACCTGGTTTACCAAGTCTAGGCATTGACTTGCATGATATGGCTGTTTTGGGTCGAGTTAGCATGTTTTTGCAATAATAGTCCAGAGATGTTTTAATCTTTATAAATGCTGCAACTAAAACCCTTTAAGTCTTACACTTCCCCTATGAGGAATCATTTACCTACCAGAGCCATATATTGCAAAATTTATGAAATCAAACCTCGCTCTTAGCTATCTTTTATATATTGAGTTCGGTTAAGTTTTGATCTCTCGGAACACTGCTCTCTTTATGTCAGTCATCCTTCTTCTGGGAATATGAGAAATTCGTTACCACTCATCCTTCAAAATTCTTTTGTCTTCCTTCAAGAGCTCAAGAAAATTTGAAAATTATTGTCTAGGCCATCTAAAAATCTTCTTCACACTGCTGCAGTACGGGAGTAAAAAAAAAACCTCCCGTAATGCGCAGTAAAGATTTTTAAAGAGGTGGTGGCCATCCTCAAAATTTCTCTTGAGCCAAGAAGATAGAAAAATTTATGAGTGATTTCTCTTCCCACATTTATCATTGGACTGATTATGAAGAGTTGCTCTGTTTCC
Organism: Eragrostis nindensis; assembly: GCA_012490785.1. Taxonomy (NCBI): domain Eukaryota; kingdom Viridiplantae; phylum Streptophyta; class Magnoliopsida; order Poales; family Poaceae; genus Eragrostis; species Eragrostis nindensis. The sequence continues at coordinate 360,016 of JAAXCT010000538.1, read as the reverse complement.
TTGAGATCATCCTTTAACCTTACAAAATATATGTGAAGGATATGCACGTTCAAACCAAGCTCCACCAGAATGACCATCTTATGTAGCATTAGGTTGTGAGCGATGTTTTGTAGGAAATAGCTTCCACAAAAGAGAGACAAAAAGGGGAAGTGCAAAAGACTTAAAGGAGCATTCCTGAAATTTTTCTTATGCAGCAAACAAAAACTCTGGACTTGTTATTTGCAGAATGTGTTTAACAAAAACCTAATAATGCTGTTCTGCTTTTCAATGTCACATGACAAAGTAATCAATAAGCCCCACCGGATGTATGCATGCTTGATGAATAAATTGTGCTGGTTTTTATGGATTACTTGCTGTCTTGGAGTATGCTGTTGTATATCAGACACCTGCAGAAAATTAATATTGATGCAACTCCTGATCCGCCGATTGCCTAAGTTTTTATTTTGCTCGGGGACGAGCAAAGTTTAAGCTTGGGGGATTTGTTGACGGTGTTTAAGTCATTAAATTACCGTCAACATATCGGTAAATAAAAAGGTAAATCACCAAAATTCGACAATGTTTTATTTTATTAATAAAGTTCCACGAGTTTTGGATGATTTATGAGTGCAGGAGTAAATACAGAAGAAATGGGCACCTGTGGAGAGAAACACAGGTCGGCCGGCCCAATCACAGGCCGGCCGGCCACACTTGGCCCCTGCTGTTGTCGATCTTCGACCAGTGGGCTCTAAAGACGTCCAGCATTGAGAATAATTAAAGCCCAAGTGAAGAAACAGCAAACATTCTAGAAGATGGGCTACAATGGGCCTAAACTTGGCCCTTACTCCATTTCTGCCGACCCCAGGAGAAAACCGACCTCGGGACCGACTCCACCAAGCAATCAGGAGCGTCCAGAGAGAAGGCGGTCGCGAACCGACACTATGGACGGCCGGCCGGCCCCCCAATCTGCCCGGCCGGCCGACCTTAGCGGCACCGCCACTCCAGTTTCGGCCAGGGAGTTCCCACCGCCATAAGAAGCTATAAATAGGACCCCCCCCCCCCCCCCCGGCCGCAGAAGCAAATCGCACCTCATTGAAGTATCCATTTACTCTTCTTGTTTAGTGTTAGCATTAGTTGGGAGTTAGAGTTAGAGTATGAGCTTTGCTCAGGGTTCCGGAGTCATCTTCGGAAGTGTGGTAAAGCTCTTCTTGTATCTTTACTTTCTTTTGAACAAATATTATTATGGATATCTTTTCTTGTTTATTTAATTCAGTAATTCTTTTGATTTATATTATTGCTCTAAGTAATTACTTCGGAAATATCTTTGTGTTGGATCCATGTCAGCTGGTCTATGCGTAAACAATTCATTTAAGTTTATTAAGCATGGGTGGTCTGCCCTGTTAGCTAAGGGTAGATTATTTAGAGTGATTGCTTGTATGGTTCAAGGAATTATTCTAGACGCGAGTTTGCACCCAACCCCACGGAGGATGGTAGTCGCGAGTGTATGTGACAGCTGCACCGGTCTCTGTAATCCACCACGTCCGGGTTGGACCTAGCAGGGTCTTAATTATAGCGGGTGGTTCCTTATCGTGGTGGCCTTAGTTATCACTATGACACATCCGTGCCCCGATGCACATTGATATGACTGTTGTATGATCTTGGGTGTATAATTCAAAATCATTAGATTGCTGAATATAAAATACTTAGGATGGAGATATTTTAGGAAACCCTTTTCTCTACTCGTTGTTCTCCCAATCTTTTGCTAATTACTCTTTTATGGGTTACTTCATGAGTGCCGCCTTTATCAAACTATCAACGTTTGACGTGATTTACATACGATCGATTTAGACAGTACCCTTGAGGAATTTTCTACTGGCTTCCCTGTGGAAATTATAAATACGATACCCTGGAATACTCCATGGTGAAGTGCTACAATGGTGATCCGTGCGCTTGCGAAATAGAAATATTTAGTATAGCATAAGAACCACCAACAGCCTGCTGCTGGGGCGCCTGTACGTTGGGTACGGCGGCAGCAGCACGGGAACGGCATCCCCAAGTATGGCGCCGGGTACCCAAACGGAGCGGGGGAGACCACCATGGCGTGTTGCTGCTGCTGACCACCAGGGCGAGGGGCGCGAGGCTGCTGCTGCTGTGCGCCGGGGGGAGTGGGGCCGCCCGCCACGGCGACGACGGCGCCCGCCGCTGTTGTTGCCGGAGCCGCCGCCTCCGTAGGTGGGCGTGCTGGAGGAGGCCGTCGGGCGTGGGGGCGCACCGCCAGGAGGCGCAGAGGGCACCGGGGGCGCTGGGCGAGCTGGAGTCGAGGCAGCAGCGACGAGGGCGGAGGATGGCGCTTCAGAGAAACGAGGCATGTTGATCTCCGCAAGTTGGAGGTCGGTGCGCACGTCGCAGAACAGCGGGAACGGCTTCTGGCGAGTGATGAGGCGGCCATGTACTGGAACTTCTCGTTGAGGCCGCGCAGCACGTTCAACACGAGAGTCCGATCGGGGACGGGCTCGCCGAGGTCGCCGAGAGCGTCGGCGAAGGCCTTCATCTTGGTTCAGTAATCCGTGACGGAGAGGTCGCCCTGCACGAAGTTACGCATCTCGGCGTCGAGGTGGAGTGCGCGGGTTTCGCGGTTGCCGAGAAACTATTGCTCGATGCCAAGCCACGCCGCGCGGGCAGTGGTGCCGCCGCGCTCGTGGACGATCTCCATGAGCTCGGTGGTGACGCTGTTGAAGAGCCAGGAGAGCACCACGCAGTCCATGCGGTGCCAGGCCGGGACGAGCGGGTGTGTGTCATCGGAGAGGACGTGCTCGGTCAAGGCGTAGCGGCCGAGCGTGAGGAGGAAGTAGCTGCGCCATTTGTGGTAGTGGGGCGAGAGGAGGTCGAGGACGATCGGCAGCAGCGCCTTGATGTTTTGAACGGCGGCAGCTTGTGCGTGGAGGTTGGCGAGCGCAGAAGCTTCGTAGTAGGCGGCGTCGTCGGCGTCGTCATCCTTGGCCGGGGGCTCGAGGCGGGCACGGGCTGCAGCGGCGTCGCGTTCGAGGGCGGCGGCAGCCGCGCGCTCGCGTTCGAGGGCCGCGGCAGCCTCGCGCACCCGCTCCTGGGCCTCGGCAGCGGCGCGGAGGGCGTTGGCATCAGCGGTGGCTTGGCAGCGCGCCTCCTCATCGCGCGCCTTGGCCGCGCCGGAGCGCGCCGTGGCGTCGGCGACGGCGGCCTCGCGTGCCCGGGTCGCGGCGGCCGCATCGCGTAAGGCGGCGACGGCGGTGGGATCCCATTGCGTGAGGGCGTCCTGCGCGAGAACGTCGGAGGCGGCGTCGTTGGCTGTGGCGGCGGCGGCTGCGAGAGCAGCGGCATCCGCGGCGAGAGGAGGGCCAGACATGGCGGTAGGGTTAGGGTTTAGCAGAAGCGGTTGATCCCAAGACGGAAAAGGTCTCGTGATACCATGATAGCGGAATAATCACGCGAATAATCGTTGTGTATTGATCGATGGAAGGAGTACAATATATAGACCCGGCCGGAGACACCTCGATGGCCATGATCGCGTGATGGAGGGGCGCAGCCCTAGGGCCCGCAGGCGCACGGGCCAAGCAAAGGCGCACAAGCCCAATAATCAAGGAAGGAAACAAGGAAATAATCCTATACAATTATATTCTAACAGTGTTTGGCTCATGTCATCTTGGGCGTGCATGCACGAAACGTTCGACGAAATGCTGATTGCAGTTACTTTGAATCCACTGGAAATGTTGTATTTTGATTCCCCTGCTCATCTCATATGACAAGGGTTCCGGTTATGAACTATGTATCAGTTTCTTCCGGGTTCCATCTCTCTAATAAGGCATTCATACATAACTAAAATTTGACAAATTTGGGTAGGATTCTGATAGTTTGTTAACACAACCTGCGTACATATTAGAAATCATGTATAATTAACAACACTTAGCGCACACTCTTTTGCTGTTCCCTGCGAGGACAAGAGGGATCGTGGCAAACCACTAATAGGAATTTTTTTTTTTCATGAAAAACCACTAAGGGCCTGTTTGGATGTCCAGAATCGAGCAGAATTAAATCATTTTCCAAAGCCCGACGTGTTTCGGCGTCCATGGAATCAAAATGTGAAATTCTGTTTTTTTCCGCACACCGAAACGGTAGCCTGCGTCAAATTCCGATCTAAAAGCTCCGAAAGGTTCTGAATCCTCCTCTCCGCTCTCGATCGATCTCACCCCGATTTTCTCCACCACCTTCGTCGCTTCCCTCATGTCGCCGTCCCCGACTCCCCGTCTCACCTGCGTCGCCTTCTCCATCTCGCCACCGCCGCCATCTCTTTCTCGCCCGTGCCGCCATATTTTTTATGTAAAAGTTAGGGTGCTGTTTAGAGTCCAATGTTGCTTCGGCCAAATAATTTTCTGCCATCAAATCTCTGACGTGAGTAACACGTACTGAACCACTTTGATCTTCCTCGGTAAAGATCAGATATTTGCAACCACACTGTGATCATGATTGATCGCGAAAGTAGATTTTCAACGATGTCCAGAAAAATGTGCACCTGCAATTTAGTACCAGTATTGCTTGTAAGATGAAAATCAAAGGTGGTTTATTCAAAAAACACATCTGAGAGTTGATCCGAACAAACCCTAAACACATCAGAACAATGATTTGTTGGAGACAAACTATAACTATTGATTTTCCAGGAGTAACTTATCACTGGGTTTCTCTTTCTTCTCCCCAAAATATCAATAGTTATAGTTTGTCTGAGACTCTGAGGTAAGCCCCCTCCTCTCCCCACTGTTCCCTCTGCACAATCTCCTGTCTCTCTGCTACTTCTCCGACGATTGACTCCCTCACATCGTAGTATCTCTCTTTTTATCCCTCCCTGCTGTGCAGGAGAGGTACATAGGGCTCAACTTGCGTACTGCAAATCATTAGATGAACAGTACGCTGCTAAATTATATTGATGACTGAATGCACAGCAATAGCTTCAAGATTGGATGACATTGATTACGTATATGTCCTGTTTGATGCGGCAGCCACATTTCGACTTAAGTATTTTTCTTAGTTTGCATTCATTCAATTTCGTTGATGGAGAATAGATCTATGTTGATGGAGTATAAATCTATTACCTCAGGTGACATCGTTTTTTTCTACTAAAAACAATATACCCATCGCCTTATAGTTGTCTGGTCAAGAGAAATAAATTATTGAAAGTGTAAATGTTTTTCAGATTAATTGGCCTATTCATGTCCAAATGACAGAGGACCTGGTTTTTGTATGCTATGTCCAATTTTTGTTGACCACATCTTTTTTCTTCTAGCTGCAAGTATAAATCCATGCTTTAATATATTTAATATATTCATAAGTTTGTGTTTGCTATTTAGATGTTTCAGAATTTCAGAATAGTGGAGTAGACAAAAAAAAATCGTTTACATGTGTTCTCTTTGATTTGTTTACAGATAAACATGCTGAAATACAAATAGCCTCGGATTAAAATGGCATTTGACACAACTATGCATTTGATTCAGAGATCAAAACTGAAATTAAAGAATTTGGTGTTTCCAAAGTTGGCATTCTTACTTTGCGGCTGAACTTCCTTTGTACAGAAATATGTGGATCACACCTTACTTTAACTATACTTTGTCCTGTTTCTTACATGAATAGCCATATTGCCATGCCCTTTTTTTTAGCTACATATTGTAAGCCAATTTTTAAATAAATTTTGCAGCCCGGGGTTCCAGCTAGTTATCCATATTTCTTCCCCAAAGCCCCAAAATCCACTACGGGAATACCTTGCTCGTGTGCCTTATTATCCAAATTTCTTCCACAAAGCCCCAAAAAAAACCACTACGTCAATACATAATGTGACGGTGAGGAGTTCATATTTCTTGAATACGCAGAAAAGATGCGTATCATTTCATTAATAGAAGAACAGAGTATAACACACACGCACGCACACACACATTGTTTCGCCATTCACATTCCTGCCTTTTAATCAATAACAACTACCAAAACTCTAATAACTAGTGAATTAATCACCAGTGTCATGACCATGACCGGTGATCAAGAGGAGATTCCTTTTGCTCTAGCCATACTCAAGAGTGACATCTCTCCAGATATCACCAAGGCAGCAGGGAGGCTCGGAGATGCTCCATTGAAGACAATCATTCCAATGGCGCCAAAGTGTCTAAGCACCTACAACTATGAGCGAGTTCAGCCCTTTCTCGAGTGTTTTATCAACAATCTTGGCAGTTCGGCACCACAACTCATCAAATATTTTTTTTCCATGGGCTGAGGAGAGAGGGTTGCTAGCCCCACTCGCTGCAAGAACACAAACCAGAACTGGTGAGCAAAAACACAATAGGTGAGGAAGTGCTGGATTGTTTTGTCCTCTTGATCACAAAGGGGGCAGCAATCCGGATGCGGTAGATTTCTCCTGGCCAAACGAGCAGCCATCCAGCAGCGATTATGTGTAGCCAACCGGCCACGAAAAGAACCGGCAATTACCCGGTGTCCAAGTTTTCCATATGTGCTCCGATGGCTCAAAGATTACCACCACTGCTGCTTCATCTTCAACTCTTATTAGTCTTGAGGTTTGCACACCTCTGCAGCCGCATCCATGTTTTCGTACACAGGGGCTTAACAGAGACTCGTCGGCGCCGCTGAGATTTTACCAGTGCCATTTTTTTCCCCGATGCCTCCCATTCACAGCTGATTTCACTACCATACCCACTCTCCTCCAATCCTTGCTAGCATTATACATGGTAGCATACACCAAAATATTTAAAACTAATCCTCCTACGTGAGGGACACATCTTGACTAAAATTGCACTGTTTTTATATAGAACTATGTATACCAAAATATTTCTTGATATATATAGCGAGTTATTGAATTCTTTGGTCCCAAGATCGCTGCTACCAAACACGCATAAAGAAGTGATCATCTGCAATTGATGTGAGATGTATACACACGGACATTGCAACGATCGTAGCACATATTAACAGCATAAGATATCTTTCGCCTGTGGGAATCTTCATTGTCAGGAATACTAGGCTTAACACCAACCATATTAGCATGTGTTCTCTTTAAAGTTGCAAGACCCCCACTAACAACCATTATGAATAGGGGGAAAGGAAGTCAATAGAGGAATCTAAGGAATAGGCCGGGGATGGAACCAACACGACACTACCAAACAAAATGCGTCTTGCGGGCTTTGATCTCTATCACTAGTTCTCAACGTGTGATCACTATCCCCGATCTTTAATTTCGGTCCCAAGCATTTCAGAGAAGATTCACTAATTCGGATGAGGTAAATGTTGAAGCACTAACCATGTTACAAATTCAGCTATAAGACTATAATATATTGTACAAAAAGAAGTATTGTAGTATAGGGCACCGTGAACTCTGAGTATAATCTACTCTTTCTTTATAAGTGCAACCACAAAAAGATCATTAACTCCTATTTCTCTCAAACCTCAAGCAGCCACATCACCTCAATTGTTTCAACCATTCGATGCAACACTATGTGTTTGTTTCAGCCTTTGGATGTACTATCCTGAATCACCTTGCCTACTCGGTTACTACAACTGAAACTCTCCTCATGCATAAAATCAAATTCGTCAGTTTGTGTTAATAAAGAAAGAAATCAGTTTTTGTTTACCCAATTAAACCCACCAACCAGCCAACCATTACCTCATTGACTTCTCTTATTTAATTCCATTGCAAATCAATGCTTGAGAGCCCAAAGGTTGTTACTAATCCGCATGCACTGCACACCACGATGAGGGGCACTCCACATGTCCCCTCTCCTCAATTCCTAACTCAATCGCTCTCTATTTTTGATTTTTTTTTTCAGTTTATTGGCAGGATCTTTCCAGCTTCCTCCTCTCGCTGAATCATGAGGATCCATCAGTTGACGTCTCCATCTCCAAGGGAGCTGGAGCCTCTCGCTCGCCTCCTGAAGATTGCACTTAGAGGTTAGAGCAATCGTTCAATTATCGATTTGTTTGCCTATCAATAGTTGGTCCCTTCTTTTTTTTCGTTCCCAAGGAATGCAGGTGGTAAGATTTGGCAATCCTATTTTCTCTACGTGAGAAACAAAGCTTCATGGAGGTCCAGTACAAATCCCTCCTCTCTCTCTTTCTTTCACTCTCTCTCTCTCTATCAATTGCTTTCTTGCTATTCTGACCCAGTCCTTTTGTCCGATCCATTTCCATTTAACCATTCTTTCTTTCAAATCATTTTTCTCAAGTGGTGCTACACATCAAGTAAGTTTCTCTTTTTTGCCTTTACTTACTTACCTTTTTTTTTTTGTTATAAACGACTACAATACCTGTCCAATGTACGTTCTGACAGGCACGAATTTTCATATTTTCACTAACTTTATAATTCATTAACCAATCTGTTTTAACCCCTTGACATCTAATTAAATTCTTGCTTGCAGATTGTCCCATTCAATTTGATTTTTGCCTATTTTGCTACCAACATGATTCCACTGATTCTATGCATCTCTCATATCGATCAAGGGTAACAGCTAGCGCTCTGTATTCTTATCTTAAAATAAATAGCGCTTTGTGTTCATAGTGTTCGGTCGTTGGAGTTTACATGCATAGAGGATAATTTATCACCTTTTTTATTTTTTTAATCAAAATAGAAGGGTACATTGGATGATCCTTTCTAAGTGTAACTGCGGACAAGGTAAGTGTTTTGTTTGGTAGAGACTGACGCCCATGTGTGTAAAAGTTATGGCCCTCCCTCCATATGCCTTCTTTTCTGAACATGTTATTCATAACCCATCTACTTCACATTTTTACTCACCCTTAAATGTTTAATTTTTATGAAATCCACCTATGTTCATCTATATTTTTTCACAAATTTCCGCAGCAACGCGCGGAGGATTCTTCTAGTACTAGTGGTACGAGGCACCGTAAAATCATCTGAAATGATATCATCATAGAAATAAAGTGAACCACATAGTTATTTACTCCTTGCAGTTTGTGCTTTTATTCTCGAGAAGTTTCGTTGCTATTAATACGTGAAGTTTTCTCCTTGCTCTCTTTTCTTTATATGCCCATTTACCCACGGTCAATATTTTGGTTCACAGTTCACCTCTCGATTCCAGCTTGTTTCTCAGATGCAAGGACAGCCGTGGACAAGAAGGAAACTTACTTTTCCAAAATCATAATGAAAAGGGGAAAACATTCACATGTCAGTGACAAAGCAGGATCAGAGGACCACGCTGCGAAAGGGCCTGTATAGCTTAGTGGTTACAAGAGCCTCAGTAGCACTTGAGGTCCTGGGTACGACTCCCCGTGGGAGCTAATTTTCTAGGATTTAACGGCGTTGTGCGTTCATCGGGAGGCGACGTGGCCGTCGACAGCGAGGCGCCAGTGGTGACTTCGTCAATCTCGAGGATTTGCCATCTCAATCTTGGAAGATGCTCATAGAGGTAGGGTTTGCGTATGTGCGTTCGTAGGGGGTGTGCATGCGTTGTGAGTGTCTGAGTTGTACTGTGTAATTGGAAAAAAAAGAAAAAGAAAAAGAAGATCACCATGTTTGACCATCACAATTAGGGATGAAAGTGGTGGATAATTATCCGATCCGATCCAGTCCGAATCTGATTTTTGAGGATTTGAAAACACGTTTTAGATATCTAGAAGACCCTATCCGATCCGCATCCGATTGCATGCGGATGCGGATTCGAATATGGAGTAGCAAAATCCGATGGATATAGATTACCGAGATATTAAAGTGGATTATCCGAACCTCGAAATAGGATTATCCGACAATATCAGTCAACCTTTATTTATTTGACATGTTTCATAATATTTTAAACTGAGAACTTGTATTTTGGGTGGTGGGATTTCCTTGGCTAGTGTAATGTTGCTACTAGCTATTCTACAAAGTTTGATGAATTATCGATCAATATATAATTCTCTACTAATAGACGTATCAAATCCGATATTTAAAGACCCGCTTCCGATCCGCTTCCGGTCCGATCTGACCCATTTCCGACATCGAAAAAATCCGTATCCATAACCGCTTCCGCATATTATCCGCTCCGCTCCGAATCCGATGAAAAAATATGGATTAGGATATGGGGAAGTGTTATCCGTTCCGATCCGATCCGTTTTCACTCCTAATCACAATAACAGTACACACAAGAATATTTCAGTGATTACAAGTGATGTAATCTCATATGGCAGTTTGCTTGCATGTCATAATGACAAACATACTCATAATTGCACATCTCAAGTGGGCCGAGGGCCACTTATATACTGGCGGGCTTTATAGAGGCGTGCCATGTTGTCAACAGCCTCTACAAATCAAGCAGTGGCGACGGCCTATGTTTTCACTCGCCGCTACAAAGGGCTCTATTTATAACGGCGGTTGGTAATGCGATCGTAGCGAGGGTAATAGTGTGTGACCCGTGTGACCCGCTGCTACAAAGCTTCTGTAGCAGCAGAACGCTTGCACAGGGGCCAGGCCAGTAGCTGCGACCGTCTTTCAAAACTGCCGCTACTTGATTTTGCGTCCCGCCGCTATACTAGACGTTTGTTGTAGTGTGCCTCCGATCGATGAGAAAGGCACCCGTCACTCTCTCTCTGGCTTGACAACGCTTATCTTGTTGTGCTATCGCTAGCTCAAATCATCTCAAATCATTAATTTCACTCTATCACACATTTCGATCCTTGCAAAGTGTAAACACATATTTGCTTTGCTACTGTTAATGTGCGCGGTTTTCTCCTGGTAGTCGCAAAAGCAAAAGTATAATTTTGTTTCCTTCATAAGCACATCATGTTTCTTTAATGTTTCAGGCTCTGTTTGGTCCTCTAGCAGGCTAAATTAGTCAGCTAATATCTAGGAAGAACCGTTTGGATCCCTAGCTAAAGTCTCTAGTTTTTAGACTTTTAAAAAAACTCGACCTGCCGGGGGAAGAACCGCCCCCGACGGCATTGCATTAAGAAGAAGAGCCTTCTCACGCAGGCCGAGAAAACCCCCGAACCCCCTCCCCATCCGTACACAGGGACTCAGCTGGCCGTTGTGAGCTGCGGCGCGAGTCTTAACCATGTGCTTTGGACTGGGGAGGACGAGGGGATTTTTTTTTCACCGCGCTACAGTACCGCTACAGTACCGCGCGCTTGGGTGCCGCAGCATGGGTTCGAACCCGGGGCGACAAGGGGCAACGCCCCTGGAGCACCTCGCTCTAGCCACTCGGGTCGCCCAGCGCAAGTTTTTAGACTTTTCTTGCCTCTTTTATGTGTTTAGCCAAGTTTAGAGGGTTGAGATGACTAAGAGTTAAATGTTTAGGAGGTGGGCTAGCTAAGTTTAGGAGGTATTTAGAAGCTCATGTTTGGATCCAAATTGCTAAACTTAGCTAGCTAAATATTTAAGAGGTGGATCCAAATAGAGCCTCACACTTGGTCTTCTATCGTTCAAATTTTTACTTCTCGATTGCAGGTTTTATTTCTGTGATGAAAGGACAGCAACAAGAAGCAAAGGCACTGTTAAAAAAAAAAGGAAAGCGAGAAATTTCTACGAATGATGAAGATGACATATGGTCTTATAGTTGGGGTTATTCACAGTGGTGGAGCCAGGCCCAGAACTGGAGTGGGCCAAAATGCTATCGGGCCAACTGGGTTGGGCTAGGAAAGAGAAAAATCCAAAAGAAAAAAATATGATACTGTAGCTCTGGGCTGAAACTTTGCAAACCTATGTTGCAGTTGTAACCATCACAATAATATATATGCAGGTGGTGTATCAAGATGCTAGAGTTTAGATGCAGGGCGTTGACTCCTTTTTAGCACTTTTTGGATGTTTCTGAAATGAAAAAAGCGCTCCAAATTTTTATCACAAAATGTATCATTTCATCTATTCCATAGTGATCTCAAGGATAAGTCCATCTACCTTTGATTTATCGACCTTTTAGTTGTACAGCGTCAAAAATGTTAAAAAAAAATGTACACGATCACAGTGACCCGCAACCAACAAGAAACAAACGATGCCACTTTCTTCATTTGGACGAGAGGAGTCTGTGAGGTAGAGGTAGCTAGCTGCAATTTGGAATGCGGTTGGGCGAGCTATGTTACTTGCGACGCAATTGAGATCCGTAGACAAGCAAGAAGAGTGAAGCGTAGAGGCATTCATTGCACATAAGGGTTGTGGTATCTTCCCCGATGCTTCCCATTCACAATCCATCCCTAACTCCATGTCTACTTCTCATTGCAAGAGACTAGCGTTTACTTGGGCGCAAGCACATATATAATACGACATTTTTCGCTTTGCCTCAGAGTTATTTGTAGCTTGTAACTAGCTAGCAGGTAACGCTGGTTGCTGAATTTTGGCCTTGTCTTGCTGTAAAGACAGAATGATAGACCAAATCAGAGGAGGCACTGCCACTGCAATGAAATTATATCACCACAGAAATAAAGAGGATCACATATATGCTTATTTAATCCTTCCAACTTATGTTTTCGTCCAATTGTCTTTGCATAGCATCGACATATATTTTCTGTTACTAATATGGACTGTCATCTTCTTGTAATCGCAAATTTGGGGGAGAGGGGGGGCGCGGCTAGCAACGAAAGGGAGCCACCACGTTCGCTATCAACAAGGCTAGCAATACTCACATTAATCAAAGAAAAATTACCTAAAACTGCCATTATGAAAAAAACCAAATTGGACCGAATCAAGAAACGAGGGTGAGGAGAGCCTTGGACGAGGGTGCGACAAGCAGGTGACCAAAACAAGTTGAGCGATGACCAACCTAGAAACAGGTTCAGGAAGGCAAGAAAAACAAAAAAAAAATGATGCATGAATATAGCAGCCTTTGAACGACAAGGAGAGAGTAGGCAGGACGAATAATAAGCTAGCATAACAACCAGCCTTGACGAATAAGGGACCTGGACAACGAGTTAGTGTGACAACCAGCTAAGCGTGGTGACGAGCATGTGAGAGATGTGACTGTAGAAAGGATACACAAGTTTATTCCAAGTTTATAAGTTGCATACATTATCGTTACGAAACAATCAATTGAAACTGATAGTGATAAAAATAAAAATGATCATAAGATAATAACAATTGATGAGACAATTAATATAATAAATACCCGTGTCCTCATGTGTCAGTCACTCAAAGGGACATAAAGTTACCATTTACAAAGGTAGAGGATTTTTTTTTTTTGCGATTACACAGTACGACTCAGACACTCGCAACGCACGCACACTCACCTCTATAAACGTACATACGCAAACCTTACCTCTATAATCATCTTCGAAGACTGAGTCGGTAAATCCTTAAGATTAATAAAGTTACCATTGGCGCCTCACCGTCGACAGTCATCTCTTCTAGTACTGCTGAAAGCACAACGTTGTTAAATCTTAGAAAATTCGCTCCTATAGGGAGTCGAACCAAGGACCTAAGGTGCTACTAAGTCTCTTGTAACCCTTAGACCACAGGACCTTTCGCAAAAGTAGAAGATCTTAATCGTGCTTTCTTGGGCCCAACCAGGTAGCACAATATTTTCCTCTTTGTTTTGCCTTGAAGTTATTTGTGGTTGTTACGAGCTAGTAAGACAAGTTCCTAATTCTTGGCAGGATGTGCAGTGCAAACATGCGAGTTTTGGCCTTCTCTTTCTGAAGAGAGACATAACGAGGCCACATTGAAGGAGGCGCCGCTGCAATGAACTTTTTATCATCAAATAAATAAAGAGGACTGCATGCTTACTCCTTCCCGTTTACGTTTTAGGGTAACTTATGGTTGCAATCTGGACTATATGCTTTGCGCTACTATAATATGTGCAATTTTCTCCTTGTAATAGAAAATAATTGTTTCCCTTAGGGTACATTTTTCTTTCCTATATATGCCAATCACATGTCATTTAACATTTTGTCGATTGTTTCCCTTCACATTTTTCTCATTTCAGCATTGTTTCTCTGATGCAAGGACGCCGTGGACAAGAAGCAAATACTACTGTTCATAAATCAGAAAGAAAAGGGGAAAAATTCACATGCTGTCAGTGAGAAAGCAGGATCAGAGGACCACACTATTCATCTCACATGTTTAATCATCACAACAATAGTGTACACAAGAATATTGCAGGGATTGTCAGTGAGGTTATCTCACATGGCGGTTTACTTGCATGTCTGCCCGAACCAGATGACAAGCACGCCCATATTTGCACTTGACATCATGCCACAACATATGCATGAACATACACACAGAGAATGTAACTTATCTGAAGCTGTCTTGAGGTCTCTTCCATGTTGGTCCGACGGTGGTTTGCGAAGAAGAACATGAGTCTTTGAGGGAAAGCACCAACAGGAAGCAGCCATGGCGCCAAAGCTAGGAGAGGCTTCTGCTAACTAACCTCAAGCAGAGGTTGGTGAGCTTTGCGAATCCGGCACATGGTGTGCACACCCTTTGCATATGCGTTCCTTCTGAATAATTCGACATGGAAGTGTATGCAACTTTTCTCGTCTTCAGAGTATCGAAAGATCTGATATAAACGGCATGAACCATGCGGATCGATCTGTTGCCGCTACAATGCTTTGCTAATTCTGGTCCTTTTCCCAGCCCTTGAGTTTTATCAGGTGCACTTACTGAAGAACAGGATGAGCAAATAATATAACACGGTAATGTTGTTCGGAAGGGTTAAAATCGATAGCTAATTGGACGGAGTCCTTAATAAAAGCCAATTTAGAGACACGGTCCCAAGAAGGGCATGACTGCAAGAGCAAAGGTCTTCTAGAAACCAGTGTGAACTTAAAGCAAGTAAAGTAACTGATATTTGTTTGCTTCTGTGTTAGTTTAAGCATGGACTACCAGATGTCATTGTGCTTTGCACCTTTATGGACCAAATATTACAGCCTAATGAGTCACTTTTTGGACCAATGCCAGGCTTTATCAGTGATCAGAATCTGAAGGCCGAATCAAACAAAAGGAAGCCCAAAAGGAGTAGAGAGATCAGGGCATAAAGCCAATTATAACAAGCACTTTGTCTGTGACCTTGGTACGCCAAAATCAAAAAGGGATGGGAGCTTGGCACCGGCCAAGGTATCACTCTTCCTGCCAAAGCTCAACAGAGGCATGAACTAGGGGTTCATGAATGTGCCTGCCTTTTCCTTTCTGCAGTCATTGAGGATGTTGTGGCGTCTTGCAGTCAAAGAGTGCTAAGTGGAATTGGAACAATCAGAGTTTGCATCAAAATACACCATTCTCTTTTGTGGTCCGAAAAAGCAAGCAATGAGTATGCCTCAAAAGAGCAGAGCTGGATAGCAGTAAAGAACTGACTTGCACTTAGCTGATGATATGCTCAACTTTTGAACCATGAACTTCGGAATCGTAGGATTGCACAATCAACACTGATAAACAAACCTTAAACGTTGTGTAGGCACGACTGATTAACAATTTAAGATCATGAGAGTGCCTTTTTGAGCCCTCCTGATTCCTGAAGCTTTCAAGGGGATTAAAGTCGGAGGTTAGCACAGAAGTATTGCGCCATGACACCGGAGATTTGCGACCTGCATGGCATCAGCATGACCATGCTCAACAGTGAGGCGGACAATTTTAATCTAATATCGAATTTCTTCAGCTTAAACATGTAGGGGATGAATAGAGATGCTGTCATCGCTAGATCATGACATGGTGCGCCTTTATGAGTAGCCCAAGAGATCATGCATCTTGATCAGCTTTTGTCGGGAAGCCCTGTAAAAAGAGCAAATTAACTTTAGTGATGCTCTTTTATCTTTTGTTCTTCGAGAAGTATGCCTTGTTTGCAAACCAGCTAAGGAAATTCCAAAACAAACTTTTGCACAATGCACTTTGCAGGATTTAACACGAGTATTGATTTGTTAGTGGCACCTTTGTGAGTGGCGTGGCAGAGCCGCAGAGACTATCCATTCTTCAACTAACATGAGCCTCCTATACAGATGACTATAATCCAGTGACAGGTCTCACAGTTTAGTGGTAGTACATAATTGTACTAGCATTTCATTCCTTGTCATTCTCATGCGGCTGGCTTAAAAAACAACTTGGCTCAGAGACTGTAAAGGTAAAATTTGTTTACTCAGTTCATCAGAGAGTCGCCGAGACAGGAAAAGCACAACTGTTGAGATTGCATCTTCTGTTTCAGAAACAAAATATCCAGGAGTGTATCACCACTGATTTCTGAAGGGAAACGATAAAAATCTTCAAGGGAGAATGATACACACCCAGGAGCGACAACTAGTCTTTTTGTTCTGAAGCAAGGAATCACTGTTGCTTGTCATGCTACGAGTTTCTTTTAGAAGCAGATGAATGTTGTACAGGTTGTGCTGTGGTGACCACACTGGAATGCATGGTAATTGTTCCGACATGCAATCATCAGTTCCAGAAACTTGCAGACGTTTGTACATGCATAGATCTTTAAACTGATAAATCATTCTTGACATGATGGCTAGCACGCCTAAATTCCTTCACCAAACTCGCCACTCATTCCTTGGTACCCTCCTAGACTGTCCTAGTGTGAGCCAGGCAGCTGGCAACATCGCAAAATGAAAAAGGAATAAAAAAGAAAGCAAAAAATGTCACTGGGTGCATGGATAGGAACGGAGAACAGAGCTTTGTGCTTCTTGTGGAAGAGGAGACTTTACATTATTGGCAAATCACAGGCCCTCAACTTGGATTGGATACCCCATTTGATCCCTTCTTCATGTGATGCACAACACTCTGGCCATTAACTCCTGCCAGCTCTTTGACGTCCAAAAATGCTCAAGTCATCTGGCCTCTGAAGAGTCTCACCTTACTGTACTGTACCAGAAATACTGTTCGGAATGCCAAATGCATGTCTACCCCGTAAAGGACGGCATCCCTCTCTTGCATTGAAGAACAGCACAGTGTCCTTCCAACTGCTTTGTGCATGCTGGGTGCCCCTGCACAAGGAGTGTGTGTACTCTGGCTCACACCCACCACACAGTAGCCCAGCACTAGATCATCCAAGCTCAGCTCACATATGGATTGTCCAATGTCATAACTCATAATGGAACAAGCAAGATTTGTTTGAGAGTGGTCACATGAATAGGTTCAGTAGAAAACACCTCATGCCAGAAAATGTGCTCCTCATCTTCTAGAAACCAAAGTTTATGCCCGTTTCAAACAACATTCTACGTCGACTCATTTAGCACTGCTAGCGTTACAATGCGGATGGTCATGATCTAGGAACACGCGAGCAACCAAAAACAATTTCTCGAGATTTAAACAAAAGACCAGAACCTGAAATTTCAGGTTCAGTAACAGGTTTCCCTCAAAAAAAGAAAAAGGTTCAGTAACAGGCGACAGGATACAACTGATAGGGATGTCCTTCAGAGCAGAGTGACATGGCACAGGTGAGTATCCAGCAGCACTGACTCTGATACTCCGAACACCATACTTATCTGAATATTATAACACCATTAGCCTACCCTCGTGATTGCAAGCTCGTAGAGCCGAATCGAGTTAATTAAGTGGTAGCCGTCACGGGGCAGGCCCAGCCTAGTGCTCGTGAGCAGCTGCCACTTGCAAATCTGGGGAGGCGACGCCAAATCCTTGCTGATTAAACTACAACTGCAGATGCACTACACAACATTGACACCAGACTCTGCAAGAGCCCATTGTTTTCGCGTTCTCTTCTCTGTTTGAGCACGCATGGGCATGCATTGTGTCTCACATCTGTCACCTGTCACATTGAAGCAACAAATCACTTGGTTAAGAGGTGTTTGATCATGGGGATTGCAAATCCAAGAGAGACGTTTTCTCGAGATTCTCAGTGAAAATGACACCGCAACTTACGTACCTTTGCATGATGATTATCGGATCATTTAGTGATGCCATTTCTTTAGCCGTGTCAGTGGCAGCCAGAATCCAGCAAAAATTCCATTGTTGGATTTGACAGGCAACAAGATAGGAGCTTTTGGGTTCTTCTCTAGTTCTTTTTTGCTGTTGCTTTCTCTGCTTTTCGGCATTGGAACATTGGAGCATGGTCCATGGAAATCATGGAGCTTCAGTGCCAAGTTCACGCTTTACAGTTACTTTGTTCAGAGATCTGGAAGGGAACTATTAGCTTCTGATCTCGGCTACATACATTGAAAATGACACGACGTACTTGGAACACACCACTGACCGATCCTTGGAGAACTTTCTTTGTTTTTACCAGAGCAAAAGCAATTTGATCAGAAAATCAAATCACCAACAGCCACAACTCTTCCGAGATTTACAGTTTGCATTTTACGATAGACCAACCCTTTTCCTCCTACACAAATCGCTCAATTCTTAGCACCTCATAAAGGTTGAAAAAGCAGGGGAAAGAAAGAATTGCAAAAGAAAAGAAAGAATTCTTCTTATTCTTGCAAGAAGAAGCGGGATTAAGATTATCCTTGAATGGATTGGCTCCATCATCGTCAATCCGCGACTGTCCACGTCATGTCGCCCTCGAAGATCCAGTGGCAGACCTCGACCTCGCCGGGCTTCCCGCCGAGCGCCGCGAACGCGCCGTGCGCCGGGCTCCAGTCCGACGTGTCGAGGTGGCAGATCGCCACGCCGCGGTTGATCTTCTCGCCGGAGTCCGCCGCCGCCATGATGTCGGCCTCGTACACCCGCACCTTGGGCACGGAGTGGCAGTAGTACACCAGGTACGGGAACAGGCTCTGGTGGCACGACACGGACCGCGTCACCCTCCCGCCGTCGACGCCGGCGACGTTGCCGAGCACGACGTCGCCGCCGCTGCCGGCGATGGACGCCGTGCTGCGCACGACGATGTCGGCGCCCAGCGTCTCCACGGCGAAGTCGACGACGTCCTCGGCGGACGTCGCGCACCGCTTCGTCTCGCCGCGGCTCGGGGCTCGCCGGCACTCCGCCACCGTGGACGCCACCGCCTTCCCCATCGCCGTGTCGAGCGGCACGCCGAACGCCTCCGCCACGGCCGCCGGCTCGAAGGGGATCTTCGCCGCGATGTCGCGCGGCAGGAACGCGCGGGGCGGCATCTTGTCCCTGATGTCCGGCATCGGCATCCGGTTGCCGGCGACGAGCTCGCTCTCCCTGAAGAACTTGCCCGGCTCCGGCGACCACTTCATGTGCTCATGGTGCCCGGCTGCCGCCGACACGGCCAGCGCGGCGGAGTTGGAGGAGGTGTTGTGGTAGCTCTTGAATTCGACGCCGGCCTTGGCGTAGCTCTTGAATGTGTTGTTCTCGCCGGAGTACTCCTTGAAGCCGATGTGGTGGTTGGGGTTGGCGCCCTCGCCGTATCCCTTGAAGGTGGTGCTCCCGGGGTTGGACGAGCCGCCGTAGCTCTGGAACTCGGCGGCGCCGCCGTTGGCCGCCTTGGCGTAGGACGCGAAGCTGTCGTCGCCGACGTTGGCGTCGTCGCGGTACTTCTTGAAGGTGTCGACGTCGGCGTTGCCGCCGGCGCCGTAGCTCCGGAACGTGTTCTCGGGGACGTTCCCCTCCACGCCGTAGGCCGCGAAGGTGTCGGTGGCGCCGTTGGCGTCCTCGCCGTAGTTGGCGAAGCCGGAGGCGAGGACGTTGGACTCGTTGCCGTAGGAGGCGAAGCTCTCGCGCACGCCGTTGCCGCCCTTGCCGTACCCGGAGAAGCCGCTCTCGCCGTGGTTGGCCTCCTGCGAGTAGGCGGCGAACCCGCGGCCGCGGCCGTTGCCGGCGGCGTCGTAGTTGGTGAAGGTCTGGTCGGGGACGTTGGCGTCCGCGGCGTAGGCGGCGAAGGAGCCCGACCCGCCCGTCGCGCCGCCGGCGTAGGAGGTGAAGTTGGCGGTGACGACGTTGCCGTCGGACTCGTAGGACTCGAACCGGTCGTCCCGGCCGGAGGAGCCGCGGCCGTAGCGGCGGAACGAGTCGGCGGCGATGTTGACGTCGGGGGAGTAGGTCCGGAAAGAGTCGGCGCCGGCGCCGCCGCCGGTGCCGTAGTTGGTGAAGTTGGCGTTGCTGTACCCCTTGAACGGGCCGCCGCCGCCGCCGGTGGACCCGCGGCCGGCCAGCGAGGCGGTCTCGCCGGAGGGGCAGAGGAGCGCCGCCTGGGAGCAGAGCGCGGGGAGGCGGGCGCGGATGTCGGCCGGCGAGGAGGGGAAGGACGCCGCGGCGGCGGCCGGGAGCGGGGAGAGCTTCGCGACGAAGAAGGCCGGGTGCGGGCGGTTGTTGGGCACCTTGCGGTTCCAGTACCGGATGAAGGCCGCCTTCGCCGTGAACGGGTTCACCGCCGCCGGCGACGAGGCGTCACCGGGGCTGGCTCCGGCGGCGGCATTGTGCAGGAGGACGAGGAGGAGGAGGAGGACGGCGGGGTGGGGAGGGGAAGCCATGGGAGATTTGGTGGTGGGGATTGAGAGGGAAGAAGACGACGAAGGAAAGAAATTAAGAAGATGGGGGAGTGAAGGAGTGACAGTGGGAGCGCGACTGTGAGTGTGAGTGAGGTTGCGGTTGGCACGCGGAAAATCGGAAATTCTTCGATCAATCAATTTGGGAATTCTCTGTCTCTCTCTCTCGGCATTTGCCTGTATCTCTCTTAATTATTTCTTTTCGTTTTGTATTTTTTCTTCCTTGTAAAGGTCATAATTAAGACAACCAATACAATAGCTGGAAATGGTCAATATTTAAGCCAAATTTAAATATTACTAAAGAAAATATAACAGTGGCAAACTGAGTTTTCACAGGTACAATTCAACTCTGAACTCTTAGCTTACTAATAATAAAATCTAATCCTTTTTTATTTTGGTCCCAGAACACATCAATTGTGTTGTGACGTAAATCCAAACATGCCCTTTGTACTCGTACTTGCGCTTAACACAAGTAGTAGTAGATAGAATTTATTACTCGTATTTTTGTTCACCATTCCTCAGAATTACTGTACGGGAGTCGCTGTGCCGTGGATTGAGCGAGAACGCGTGCGTCTTCAGATGGGGTGGATGCGCGTGCACGGGTATGTTTTCCGGTCGCTCCCTCACGTGCAGGCCGTGCCCGCACCCATCTTTGCCTAATACTTCTTCTAAATTACTCTACCAGTAGTATTTTCGGAAAAAAACAAATTAGTAGTATTTTTTTAACCAAAATTTCAAAATAGGGAAATCACTTGCACGTCAGTAATAGCCGACCTCCTTTGTGAAGAAAATTTTCGTTAGTCATAAATGCATGCCAAGCAACTCTTCGCCACTGTAAATAAACGTACCAACCAAGCGTACAGTAGACAGTACTCCGTAGTACTAGTGTGAATACTGAGTGGACAACAATAGTACTACTCCGTGTTGCCTGAACTGGCACGGTCAAACAAGATTACTTGGCCATTAACTTCCTCTAGAGGGAATCGGTACTTTTTGGCGACAAAAGAAGGGACAATTTTGGGTGTTCGGCGTACCTCCTCTAATTTTTAGCACCCATCACATCAAAGAGAATCTTACTATTTAAAACTACTTTTATTAATTTAATGACAAAACCTATGTCACAACCCATCTCTAAATCGCGAGACGAATCTAATGAGTCTAATTAATCTATATTTTGCTACATTGATGCTACAGTAACTATCGTCTAATTACGGCTTAATTACCCTCATTAGATTCGTCTCGCAAATTCAAGCGGAGTCCTGAAATTAGTTTTGTAATTAACTTTATGTGTAATTAGAATATTCATTGCAAAAACCCTCTAAAATTTAGACCCCATACGCCGAACGCACCCTTTGTCACGTACTTTTTTTTTTACGAATGAATTTTGTGATGGACTTAAATTGTTTGGAAAATAAATTGTGACGGACTTGGACCGAAATGGTATTTTACTTTAGGATGGAAACAACACAAGAATGACTTGTGAATTGAGTAGAATTCAGTATGTTCAAATATATCAGTGGTATTTTGTTGAAGTTATATATGTTATCAATATTTTCTCAAAAACACAGTTTGAAACCAGTTAATTATGCTTTCGGTATGAACACTTCTCACGCGTGGCTGAGTGTAGGATTGAAATCAACACGGCTTCACACATGATGCTTTCGGTATCGATGTGCGCAAATGGCCAACACGGCTTGCGATGAATAATGATATGGAAACGACTATGGAGGACTGGTACAAAACAAGAGATGGCAACGAATGTGGCCTCACGGTCCAAAACGGCATACTGCTATTGCTATATAAGGGCGAACAATGAGGAAAACAGGTCAATCGGCTACGACAAATAGTCACTAGTCAGCATACGTATTTGGAAGGCAGCTACTTCACCCGTACCTTTACTGATCTGGAGCCCTTGCTTTTTGCGTACTTGTTGGAATAGTAGTATACAATTTCACGACGAAATTGCTAGAAATAGTACAAAATTTAGCTGGAAACATATCGGTTCACACATCAAATGGAAAAGGAAAAGTGTAATATGATTTGTCGACCTTTGTGGTACCACTAGGTACTCTGCTCCGTAGATAGAAAGGAAAGTTGCATGTGCAGTGATTATTTGTATCTTTGGAATTGCACAGAAGTGTACAAAGCTTGGCCGAATTGACGAAGATGGAATCTTGTTATCGTAAGAGATACTCCTATTAAGATATGAACAGAGAGTCCTTGCAGTAAAAAAATATGGAGAGAAGAATATATGAACAGAGTAACTCGGTCTATTGTTTGTTCTATGAAACAAAATGGAGGGATACAACCACACTCCTCGGACTCCAAGAATATGAGCCATTTAAGATCTTCAACTTCATTCCAAATACAAGTCAATCATTCATGGTTTTGATGCAAACTAATGATCAACTCATCTCATCAGTTAGGGTGTGATTGGTTGCCACACTAGACCCAAACCAGGCAGGCTTCCCTAATGCACTCTACCCTTGTTTGGTTGCCTGTATCGTCCTGAGCCTTCTGAATGCAAAAGTGGGCTTGGAGCTTGGCTTAGCTAGCACGTAGAAATAGGCTGTTTTAGCTCGGCCTAGCCCGGCATATGCAGCCCGCCGCCGCCCCCGCCCCTGCATCCGCGCCTCAACACGCATATGCACGGATATATCCCCTCCCTCACCTTAGCGTTGCCACTCCCACTCAGTTGTGTCGCCGTTCGCTCGTCTCACCACTCTTCTCGCTCGCTCACCCGGGAACTCCCTCCATCTCGTCGCCGCTCCCCTGCCGGAGCTCGGCGGTGCTTGAACTAAGGTTGCAGTCATCGGTTCATCGTCGTCTCCTGCCGCGTTATCTGGTACCGTGCGAGGAGGAAATCGATTCCTTTTATGACCCCTTCTTTTGTTGTTGTTTTCCTCTATCTTTTATGTCTCGATGTTGTTTTCCTGCCTCGATTTGGCTTGTGGATGCCTTGATTGGTTGTTTACCTGCACGAATATGAGTAGATCTACCTGTTCTTTGCGAGATATGCCTGAGCTAGGGTTACCTCTTGCGATGAAATGGCTTTAGGTTCTTGTTAATGTGAGCTTGAATACATGCCCTATGATAAATATTACCTAGATCTGAGCTGCTACAGCATGGTTTGTGATGCTAGTTTTTGTCTGAGCTTGTAGTACATGGTCAATGATGCTTGATTGCACCTGATGCTTAAAACTTCTGAGCTCGTAGTACATGGTCATCACTGATTTAGTTTCCTTCTTGATTTGTTGTTGTTTGTTGGTCGCACATGGTCAAAGATGCTGCATCTGGGTGGCGCAATCTTTGATTGTCGCAGCCAGTGCATTGGGTTAATCTGAACTCTAATATTGTGCATTTGTCTGTTAGCAATGGATGAAGATGCAAGGCGTCGTGCTGTGATCCTGAGGGGTTCTTCTGTTATCATGGTTATCACTGATCAGATAATGGTTAGGTTCTATCGTCGTTCAACGTCACGTCCTAGTATGACCTAAGGGGGTACTATTTTGACTGAGAGGGAGGAATAGAGGCAGAAAAACCTAGCCATCATGTATAATGCAAAAAGCTATTAACCTACTTAGGATGAAGAGAGCCCCTTTTTGACCTATTTAGGCAAAGGGGTTTGCTGAAAGATCGCATTCATAGTGCCATTGAGGAGCAAATTTTGCCATGTTCCTGCATGTGGTGGGCACAATCAAAGGTTCAGGGTTGTAGATTTAACCTTTAGAAGGTCTATTGCAGATACTTGCAGGAGGTTCTCTATACTATAGGTGAACTGAGGGTTAGGATATAGTAGAGTAAAAACATTCTTCATAGCTTGGTGGAATCCATTTTTCAAGGTTAGAATATAGTAGAGTAAAAACATTGTTTCATTACCACTTGTATCTGTAACTAAAATCTACTTCCCTAAACAATGTTGGTTTTTTTAGGACTGCGTAGGTGCTATTGATGGGACTCATGTGTTAGCAAGAGTTCCTAGTTCACAGAAGCTGCAATGCTTGAGAATTAACACACTACGACCCAGAAAGTCTTAGCTGTTGTAGACTTTGACTTGAGGTTTACATATGTGCTAGCAGGGTGCAATTGCAGAGCGTGGGGCAAATACAAGGGGGATGGGTGGGGGGGTTCTGCGCCAGCTACTAATGGAGAATCTGTGAGGCTTTGCAGTTGCGCTAGTGCCGTGCACGTGAGCTAGCAATTGAAGCACGACAAAGACCAGTGGGCATTGGGTGATTTCCAGCCATTCTATTGATCTGGGCCCGCCTGACCATACTTATTTTGTAACCAAATCAAGCTAATACAACGCACGACACCAGCTAGTGAGCAAGTTCTTTATGTACACATTTGTGAGCTTGATCTCTCTATCCCGGCGATGCTTGAATAGACCCACAAATATTTTACTGCCATTTGCTAACATGCCATTGACTCCGTTAATGGCATCTTGAGCAGATTTCCCAATTTCAAACTGTACAAATTAAAACCATATCCTTTCGATTGGCCAAAGGAATCAGTGGTCACTTTGCATGAAAGGATAGTACGAAAAGGGTGAAACATGTCATGCAAACTCTTGCTATCAATGTTAGGTTCAAGGTTTGTTACAAACACGTTGGCTCGTCCACTCTTACGAATGCTTGGAGCCCGGTTTGAGAACATGATCCGGATGGCCTTCCCATTCACTAGAGTAAAGTTTAAAGCTTTCAATGCACGACTAGCTGAAAGAAAACACAAAGTTATATGAATACAAACTGTAGCATAAGCTCAGAAGAATATGAAAACATTTGATAATCAATATAATGGTTGTTAGCCTTGATGATTTGGACAAAAGGACGAAATTAGCCTTCATTGGCATTGAGGTCAGTGGCAATCAGGTGTACAACCACTTTACAGTCAACTTGCTCCCAGTGTGTATGAGGCTGTTGTGCATCATTCTAGGAACATCCAACTAGGCGGGCTGTGATGTTTGCACTTGGCCACCTGACCACAAGGCAGCAACTCTGCTATTTGTGAGGATGGGACCTGAGGACCGTGACCTATGGTTGAGAACCGTCTTGGCCCAGCACTACTACAACAAATGTGTAGTAGAAGTGAGGAAGGTCACAATCTGACCCCTAACCCCTCTTTTTTTTTTTGAAAAAACTAACTTTTTGAGGTAGTGGATCACTGAACCTCTCACCAATATTCATGTAAGTTAGCTTGTGGTTGTCTGTTGACACCTTGGCATTCCTGTGAGACTTAAGACAGGAGAATTGCCATGTGGATGGGGGGTATGATGATGTAGGTGAAACTTGAACAACTTGATTTATCTATTCGGGGTGGCCTGGTTGAACTTTGATGAAATGCTTGTGTTTGATTATTTGTGGCTAATATGTGGCTGACTGTGATGCATTTTGTGGCGGTTTGAGTCTTATTTTGTGGCGGTATAGTTGAAGAAAGCCTATGATGTGGTGACATGAAAACTAATGATGACCTGTGAGTATTTTTGAGTTTTTTGGTTTTGTTCTTGTGACCTCTGCCTCATTTCATTTTTTTTTTCAGCACCCATGCTCACAGGGATGATCCAGATGATGAAAATGTCCAGTTCTGAGGCTGAATAAACCTAAACCTAATAGTTTTTTTTTTTTTTTTTTTTTGGTTAGGCATGGACTGGTATGTTGTGTACAGAGGGCGGCAACCGAGGGTGTATGGTGGCTGGGCATCATGCCAAGTCCAAGTGTCTCGTTTCAGCCATGCATGCTAAGGGGTATCGCTCTCGAGAAGAAGCAGTTGGGGCATCCGCCATGTTTCTTTCTGATGAGTCTGGAATGGAGTGTGTGAAGCAAGGGATAGATGATGGTCAGATTAGGATCAGGTCAGGTCCTAGTGTGTGAAGCCTGTGATTGGTTTGCTGTGTTTTCTGCCTAGCCTGCATTCGTGATGGGCTCAGCTCGTGTACTATGCAAGAAGCCTGTATATGTGCAGGCAACCAATCAAACCACATAGTATTGCTGGATGCCGAATTGGGCCAGCCTGGCTTAGGTGCTACCCAGGCTAAGGCTAGTGCAGGCAACCAATCACACTCTTAGTATCTCCGTTGTCAGGCACGAACTGAGTTAGTATTCACTGTAGAGGTTTGCTAGTTGTGATTGGTAGATTCTCGGTCATATTTTTGTAATATACATGTAGAAAGTTTTTATTGTAAAGCTAGCATTTTTTAAATTGAACTTAGAACATTTAGTTATTCGACCTTTGCGTAATTCTTGATTGTTTTCTATGGAAAAAATTAAAATGCGCACATGGAACATTAGTTTCTTGAATGTGGAACAATTTTATAGTAAAGCCTACTATTTCTATAGCAAGGATGTAGTTAAAAGAGAACAAAATCAAAAATGGTTGGATCTATACATATATAATGGTTGAAAATATGACTGACAGATTAGTAAAATCTTAGTCACTTTTGAGAAAGAAACAACCCCTTAACAATATCATGATAAAACTGGAAAGCATGCACAAACTTTTGCTTCACATGACGCACTAATAAATTGGCAACTACGAGTAGTACTCTTATCGACCTCAACACTTAAACGTAATTTGGTTGATGGGGAACAATTAACTATGTCTGCTAGGACAATGAAACCAGATCGATTTATTGTTTGTGAATGCACAGGTTATCCAGGGACAATACGCAACGTCGGCTGATCCTACAACAGCTGTACAGTGCTCAATGTATAGTGGATTGAAGTGTAGATTAATGGACAATTATATGCCAGGCTTGAAAACTGGAGGATGGACAATAATTAGTAGTGAGTGGTCAACAGTCTACTTTACCGACCATGCCATTGGGTCATCCTTTCTTTTCTTTTTTTTTTCTTTTTTTTTGCGAGGGTCATCCTTTCAAATGCAGCCTTTGGATTGTTCAATGAGAAAATAAAAATGGTTCAGTGATAATGAGCAGCACATACCACTGTATATGTGGCTAGTCAATTTGACGACATATTGATTTTTTATAAAAAATAGGATTGGAGGGAGAGATTCATAAATCCGCCTTAATTTGGCACATTTAAATTTTTCTTTACATGTTTACAGGAAAGGATTAAATTTCATACCTATAACCTAAAAGACGACGACGTTGTAGTGTACATCAGGAACACAACCTCGCTACAACAATAACGCATTATCGAAGTTAACTGCCGCCATTCAGAATATTTGACTAAACGGTAAAGCAAAACGCACCAGGGTTTACCTAACTTGTTCGTGATTAACTTTGTTTTGTGTAGTGCGCACGTTGGCTCTGTTTAGACGCGTGATTCTTTTTACCTTTTTACTGCAAACAAGCGACGAGTGATGTTCAGTGCAAATTCAACCAAATCAGTTCTTTTTCTATAGGAGTCGCTGAAATTTTGCAGAGTTTCAAATTAAGAAGGGGGCTTTCATCGCAGTTCGAACGCTCCCAGCCTCCCACACAGAAGCCTGATGGGCGACACGACAGTGACGATGAGTGACGACAGGTACAAGCAAGCCCGCCCGTGGATACGCACGCCCATGCTGCTGTTGGAGGAGTAGTACTTGGCGTCATCGCACGGACAGGGACCGGCGCACACACGACACGTACTGACGGAATTCACTCCCCGGTCAACTTTCTTGTTTGAGCAATGAATCTTGTGGCAGAAATTAGCTAGAGAGGGAGAGGGAGTTTCTGCGTTTCAAAATGTGAGCTTTTGAGTACCATGGAAAATTATACTACTCCTGCAACAGCATGAGGATTTGCAAGAAACGAACGAAAATGCATTGTACTACTAGGAGGGGATAAACATGGATGACTAAACTCTTCATGTTTTTTCTTTTTCAAATAAACGAGTTTTTTTTGTGTGTTTGTGTGTGTGAAACTTCAAAGTAACGAGTTTATAGCATGCGTAGGAGACATATGCGCATGCATACGGCATGTGTGGGGGGTGCCGTGTGTTTCGACCTCAACGTAACGATAGAGAATTTCGGTTAGCCTCGTTGAATTTCGGTTAGCCTCGTTTTGGTCCTAGCTTCTGGCAGTCCTTGATGCGGATTTCACAAATTCTGCGGTTATTGATGGGCTGGCCATTGTTTTCTTCTTCCATGCATGCATGCATGGGTGCTTGCCGCTGGACCACCCCTCGTCGTCTGAGTGAGACTGATTAGAAGAAAAACCAAAGTAGAAGTTGCTAATAATGCACGGACAAAGTGCTGACCTGGCCTGTCGGCTTCCATGTGGCGCCGGTGTGGCTAGGGGGTGGGTGTGGTCTCGGCAGGATGATGGACAGCGTGGTGACACGTCTCACCTGGTTTTGCCAGCAGCGAAATCAAATGTATCGTGGCACGATCGAGAGAAACTCCATGACTCGGATTCGACTCTTTGCGGCGAAGCAAGAGACCGTCCACATATGGACGTCACTGTTTACCCGATAACTCGAAATTACGTGAGATCCATGCGTTCGATACAGTGACCTTCCATGCTGCTATTACGAGACCAGACGACCAAGATATTCGTAAAATAAATATTCCCCATGAATATCTATTTATGCCATAACTTAACTGAGTAGTTTACAAAAAAATCATTGCAAAACACAAAATAAGCATGATCAGTATTCAGTAACCGGTCATTTGTGTTATAGTGCGCATTTTCAAAGTTCAGTGCGTCGAAACTATACTTACCAGGCTCATCCACGTACATTTCACATCTGACGAAGCATTATTCAGACAACCTTTACTTGTTTTGTTTTAATTGAACCTTTATTTGTCTTGCCAGACAAGAACGATCAGAAACCGCGTGGAACCAGAGTCTGGATGCCTTGACTTCCTTGCTGCCCTGCAGTCTTTGATTCCTGTCAAGCAGACGACTTGCATTGGGACGCTATGCATGGGATGGGAGGTGTCTGGACTGGAGACTGTTGACGCTTGGCTGGTGTTTCCGCTTACTGATAATCTACGGTCCTTTGTTCAGACACAGCCTTTTCATTTCGTTTCGTAAATCGAAAATCCCCGTTTCAAAAAACATATTTTAGAAATAGGCCCTCTGTGGTCGTCGTCCGGCGGCGATCTCTCCAGTGTTTTTGTCCCCTCGTGTGGACTGCGGATTCCGGCCGTCGGCTTCCTTGCCGGCGGTGGCGGAACCTTTGCGCTGTTCCGGCTGAAGTGGAGGTCGCCGATACTCGTTCAACGACAACGATGGCGTCTGGTGGTTCAAGGCGTCTGGATTTTGCGGCTCCAACAACGTGTTGCTTCCTCTTCAGCTCAGGCAGGGCTTCTTGCCGGCGGGCGGCGTCCGGCGGATTCGACGTGGCGTCGTGAAGGCTGGCGAATCTCCTGGAAGTTCAAGACTTTTACAAATAGGCCCACTGTGTCCTTACTTGTAATTTTCTTTTCTTCCAGGGTGTTTTCTGTAATCAGGGTCTGTACTGTTCTTTGTTATTAATAACACCCCACCCCTTCGCAAAAAAAAAAAAAAAATTAGAAAAGTTCATCAAGACTTTTATTTCTACTAGGTACTCTAAACAATACTTGGAGGCCGAAACAGGGGTACCTAGTAGTAGAAACAAAAGTCTTGATGTCATCAAGACTTTTATTTCTACTATGCAACGAATAGAAGTATGCCTTTGTTGCACTAATCAAATTTGAGTTTTAATGCTACGGATCGTCCAAATGCCTGATGGACTGTTCCGGTTCATGCACGTTTTCTCCACGAATGCATGGTTTCAGTTCTCCTCTTTTTTTGCGAGGGGATTCAGTTCAAATTTGAACACGCAAGTCTGAAACCCAACAAGCATAGAGTAACCAACTGTATATGTACATTCACCTGACGACGCCACGCGCGATGCTTTATCCACTGCACTGCACTAGTCTACTGGAGGGGGCGAGGGACCACGTCAACCACCACGTGAGAGGCCTACACTTGGTTACTCTTCTGCTGATTCAGAGGAGATGAGATGGGCCGCCCGTGATGATCAGAAGATTATATGTGCATGTCGTCTAATACACAGTTCAATCCCGATTCTAACCCCTGAAATTAGTAAAAGTTTGAGCTCTTGTTTGGTTATTATGGATTAGACAGCTAAAGTGTCATCCAGCCCATCGTTTTGCAACCAGGCGTGCGTGCATATACCAATAATAGTAAAAAGTCTGCAATGTTGCTTCACCCTTTTTGCTGGTGCTTTTCTTATTGTTACGACTAATTAGCTTAATTTAGTTATTTAAATGTTTATCAAATGGTGATTTATACAAGTGAAATTCATAACACGCTGCACTTTAAAGATAGTCATGCTTGTCTTCAAACAAGAGCAAGTGAAACTTTAGAAATTTTGGCAATCAGGCAATAAATATATACTCCCTCCGTCCTAAATTACTTGTCTTTTTAGCTCTAGGCACATAAATTAAAGAGAAGTAAAAAAATGTAGGTGTACAGGAAATGAGGAGAGAGATAGAGATGTACTAGAAATAGTGAAAGGTGTATTGGGATGCGAGGATAACAAGTAAATTGAGAAAACCGAATGAGTGTAGGATGACAAGTAATTTGGGACGGATGGAGTATACGTCTCTCGAGAAGTGGTGGCATAATCTTTTATATATTACTCCCTCCATCTAAAAATGTAAGTATATTTATGAATTTGGTAAAATTTAGTGTTTTCTAAATTTGACTAATAATATTTATAAAAATATATAATTTGAAATAATTTTTTTTTACTATCATAGTTGGTTTTACAATGAATCTAGTAGCATAATTTTTATATTGTCAATATTGATGATTTTTTCGCTATTAATAGTTGAAATTGGAAAAGTTTGACCGACGAAACTCAGAATGCTTATTCCATTCGTTCTTAAATTGTTGTCGTCGTTGTCCTTTTAAGTTATGTTTGACCATTCGTCTTATTCAAAAAATTTAAAAATAACATTTTTTTGTTATAGTTTGTTTTGTCACTAAAGAAACTAGAAACATGACTTATAAGTTCGTGTATTCAAAATTATATTTTGAACAAGACGAATGATCAAACGTAACTTAAAAAGTTAACAACGACAATAATTTAAAAATGAAGGGAGTATATTCGTAGATACAGGGATTACTACGTTAATTGGGGCATATTTATAGTTTATGTTGGAAAGTAGTGATCAAAGAACACATTGAATTGTACTTGAGGAAGAACATCCATCCATATATTTTGTGAATTGTTCTTTAACAGGACCAATAATTAATCAATCTTAGTACCTAATCTAACGCGTGCAGTGCCAAGTTGGAACAAGCATAGGGAACAAAAGGCCCCGTACGTTCTCTCTAATTGTTGAGGTGGACAAATGAACAAAGATTTTGTTTGCCTGAATGGTTTAAGTTGATGCGAGCATGAGACTTTAGTACCATTCTGGCTGTTGAAACATAATAGAATACTTACCGTTCATGGTTAGGATCAGTACTATCTTGTTTTGCATGCAGACTTATTCTATGTTCATGTCCATTGAGTACACTGAATCTGCATGGTAAGAAGTGTCGACTTATCTATAAATTTACCTTTGTTAAATGATGCATTTTTTTTCTCCCATAGCACGCTTGTAGTAATGAAACAAAAAAGGCACCATTATGTCTTTATATCCTAAATGTATCGTAACTCATAAGTAGTAACTACAAAAACATGTATATATTAATTTTCCAATAATTATAAGGGCAAACATGCGTGGTTGCCGCAATATTTTCATACATACATTTATACAAAAAGGAAAACTGAAAAGACTGTGACTGTCAGTACTATTTACAGCTACAAACTCATGCCACGTATCATGTAGAAAAAACTACAAACTCATGCCACGTATATACGTTGGACAATTCAGATGTCCACACTCCACAATGTGTTAGACATGGGACAAGCATCTATCTAGCTGTCTCGTGATGCATGTCATGTGGTTTGGAGGCATATGTGGTAGGAGAAGAGGGGTATATTACGTGTGGTTTCCAGAAAGAATGTGTGGATGTTTGGGAATTGGAAGGCTTTTCTGCTGCTCCTCTGTCAACCTTGTCCGAATGCCGACTGTCGCCAACATGCATGTGAGCGTCCGTTGTCCTTCCTCCTCTCCAGGGTGAGTATGTATGTGCGGACATTCACACATGATACTGCCTCTCGCTCCTTCTGTCCTGCTCCAAGTGTATAAATAAGATAATAGATACAGTGAAAAATGGCTATCATTTCTGGATCATTCTCCCCCAGCAAAGTCTGGCTTGTAATCTGTTGATATCTATCTATATGTAGAGGAAAGTGCTTTGGCATCAAGTCAAGATATATGTGTTTACCGTTGTAGGAATAAAGATATGTTACCGACCGTAAACCTTGCAACAAGTGAGATTTAGTTTAGGCCAGGCATAGAGTAAAGGTCCAAGGGAAGCTAACAGAGATCGCATTACATGATATATTCCAAAAGAATGGCAGCCCCACACGTATTCAACTTCAGGAACTATATATACGCGTCAGTACCTGTTGCATGTGTCCTCTGCTTTGGACTCATACCCAAGCTTGCTCAGACCATTCTCGTGAGGCTCTTGTGGGTTGTGGCTGTTGTTTTTGCTGACCATTCCAACACATAAAACCATATAAGCAGGTAGAGGACATATTCAGTGCCACCAGTACGGGTGAAACTCAAAATATGAAATACTCCCTGCTTCTCTAAATATAAGGCTTTCTAGCATTCAAACACAAAATAGTTTTAGTGTCAAAAGACCACCATACCTCTCATTTTTACCTCAACCGATCTCTCCACCAACCCTCCCACCAAATACAAATTAAAGTTTGTCTTATCCTCTAAACGCCCTACATTTAGGAAAAAGTTCAAACCTCCAAAACGCCCTATATAAAAGGATGGAGGGAGTATGTACTTTTCATAAAAACTTAAGATAAAAACTCGTTCTATACAACAAGTAACAAAAGAGAATCAGATTGTAAATAGTGCAATTCAGTAGTACAATGTCGAATGCTAGTCTATCTTTTTTGTCACACTTATTAGACATATATAGGCCAAGTTTTGGTCTGAAAGTTTAATGGAGATCTCACGTCCTACCAAAGTTGCATGATTGTTTTTGAATTTTTCATGACTTTTCGGGTGTTCTACCGTTCTAAGTAGCATGGTACCATCTAAGTGCAAGAAACCCATATATGTTCTCAATATGCTTTTTCTTTTTCTTTTCGATTACACAGTACAACTTAGACACTAGCAACGCACGCACACTCACCCTATGAACGCACATACGTAAACCCTACCATTAAGATCATATTCTCGAGATTGACGAAGTCACCACTGACGCATCGCTGTTGACAGCCACGTCACCTACCGCTGAAAGCACAACGTTGTTAAATCTTAGAAAATTCGCTCCCACGGGAGTCGAATCCAGAACCTGAGGTGTTACTGAGACTCTTGTAACCACTAGGTTACGGAAGCTTTCGCATTCTAACATGGATACACCTATAAATCATAGCTGCATGATATACGACATCAAATAATTTTGTGTCTTAATTTGGGGGCACTCGAAGATTAAGTCCCATCCTATTGGTTGCAATTTTTGTGATCTAGTGCCGATATGTGGAATTATTTCTGTCTTGTAGTGGGGCACTTAAAACCCTGGGGTCTTGTGTACGTACCTTTTTTTTTTTTTGCGAAGGTTGTGTACGTACCTTTGCCTATGAAGACATATTTGTTTCTAGAATGTGCTTTAAGTGGTCCTATACACTTTAGGCTTATATTATCTTCGTCCTAAATAGATGTCGCTTTTAACTTTTAGATATCACGTTTGATCGCTCGTCTTATTCAATTTTTTACGTAAATATTTTTGTAATTTATTTTATCATTGAAGATATTTTAATTATGACATATTTGTTTTAATATTTATATATTTTTAAATAAGACGAACGGTTAAATGTAATGTCTAAAAATTAAAAGCGACATCTATTTAGAGACGGAGGTAGCATGAAGTAGAGAAGCCAATGTGCACAAGGACGTAGCAAAACCTTATGCTCTCTTTCCGTTTTACATTTATGTGTGCTCTTCCGCGGCCCTCTGATTTCTCTCGTTCCCATCCCATTCTACCCAAAACTTGTATCAGTTTGTCTGAAATGGGGGAAAGAACATCCATAAGTATCGATGATTTTGAAGCTCAAGCTGAAACTCTGAGAAACAAAATCTCAAGCTGAATTGGATTTTTAAAGTCCGAAACAGCTATCATGGGAAAATAACGCTTTGTTCATATACCATGAAATGAACTAAATTTTATTGTGCTCTTAGCTTGCAGCTGTATTTACTGAAATGTCTGAAGTACATCGATCACCTGGGGTATCTGTACTTATGAGGCCGTGGTGTGCGCTTCAGTTCACAGGAAAAGGTTACCTTTTTGCTAGAGTTAATGTTTCTGGTAGCAAAACGCTTCTATCCCTCCAGCTACGTGTGAGCTTGTAAATTTAAGTATGAGAGAGAGAGAGAGAGAGAGAGAGAGGAGAGAGAGAGAGAGAGAGAGAAGCTTCTAAACAAAGCGCATAACTCATGAAGTGTTACATTAGGAACCATTGGTATAGTACCCCATTGTTGAAAACGTAACAGTGAAAGGGATCATACAATGTTTAACAGTTCCATGCCTATTACCATCTGATCCAAGCGCAAGCACTGCGTGTCCTTTGTAGCTTCCTTGCTTTGCCACCTTGACTGTGGTACACCCACTAGCACGAGCACCTACTGCCAGGTAACCAAAATACAAGCTTCCACCCAACGAAGCTACCAACACAGCTGAAACCCTTGTAGCCTGTGCCTCCACAACCGCGTCGTAAAGGGTCAGATCATTGTTCTTGAATCCGGTGCTTCGAGCGATGATTACGACATGATCACCTACTAATTCCGTGGGGATGTCAACCTCGAGAATTTTTTTTATTATTTAAACCTTTTTTTATTAATATTTTAAAAACAGACCGTCCGGAATTTTATTTTCAGATTCTAGACCGTTTTGCCACGCCATTCGGAAAGCCGCGACTTACTACGTAGTCGCGCCAGTCGGAACGGCGCGACCGGTTGCCACGTCGGCGTTGACGGACACGTCGGACGGAGCTGACCGGAGGTGGACCGCTGTCGCGCCGATTGGATGGGCGCGGGGAAGTCATGTGTCGCGCCCATCGGATAGGCGCGACATAGCCTCTGTCGCGCCATTTCATTTGGCGCGACTTATGCGTATGAAAGCACCGTGCGTCCGGCCTTTCTTCATTTCTTCCTCGTCTCCTCCTCTCCTCTTTTCTCTCCATCGCCGACCGCCGCCCGCCTCTGTCATCGCCCCCTTCGTATCCGGCGACCACACCCCATTGCAACCAGGTCTTTGTGTGGAAAGGTCGTCCCCCAAGGTTCCTCTCTTGTTTTGTCCAATTAGAATATCTAGTTTCGTTGTCATTGGAACTCTTTAATGTTGTTAGGGTTAGAGACTTAGAGGTAGGAATACACGTGAATTTAATTTTGATTGTTGATGAGGTGTTATGAACGATCGGATGGTATGTATCGATGTAAGGCAACGTTATAGGTACCTAATAATATGCATAGTGTTTTGTTTGGTGTTATGTAAGTAATTAGGTGAAGAGAACTATGTGAAAATACGATATACACTAGTTTGAGGATTTGTATATTGTTTTGTTTGTATGAAGGATGACGTACCCCGTGATAAGTATGGTTGCCGAATAAAGATTCAGTATCCTCATTTGGGGTCGGTAGATGCACCTGTCCCTCCGGCGCTTCCGGTGCCGAAGTGCGAGTGTGGTGAGGCGGCGGTAGTGAAGCAATCTAGGCATCGGGAGACTGCAGCACGCGCGTTCTACCATTGCTCACTACGTCGTGTAAGTCTATTCAATGTATTATAATTGTTTGATATTTACATTAGTTCCAGTAATAATGAAGATGATGTGTTTGTGTTTTCTGTAGTGTGCCTTCTTCCAATGGATCGATGGGCAGGAAATGTATGACCCTCGGATCCTGTTGTTTCCTTATAACCGTGAATCATATCGGTATGAAGAATTTGAGCGTTGGGTGCCGCCGCCTCCGAACCCACCCCCTATGACGGAGGTTGAGATGATTGAGGCTGCAAAGAGAAGGGTGCGCAATCCCCCGCTGTGTCATTGTGGGTACCGTTCGGAGCTTGAGACGCCTCCTGCCGGGTTGGATTACACTCCGTTTTTTCAGTGTGCCTTGATCGGTAGCGTAAGTGTGGTGCAATTAAATTGTTAATTCGGAAAATTGTTGATGGTTATTATATATTTATTATATGGTTTCATAAATGCAGACGGGATGGCGTTTGTGTGACTTCCAAGAGTACATCTACGGGCCGAAGTCGCATTGGCCTGTTAACGTGGATTTGGATGAGCTGCTGCAGCAGTACATAAATTGCAAGGAACCATTCTCACTCCCATGCGATGGGTATCCTCCTATCCTTTGTCCATGTGGTGTGCCGGCCCGGGCGGGCGTTGTGCCATCGGAGTTAGGTGATGGATATTTCTGTGGGAACACAGTTGGCGAGGACGGATGGGTGAGTAATGTTGAAAAGAAATTGAACTTGTTACACAGTGATTTGTCGAAAATAGTGAGTTAAAGGCAATTAGTTGGCTTTGTTCTTTTTGCAGCATACTAGGAGGTGTGACTGGGAGACATTTACGGGCCGGTCACAGTTTCTTGATAAGGTTAGGAGGACGGTGCCACCGTGGGACAAACGGCTTTTGGAGGAGACTAGGAGTTCAATTCGGAGGAGACATGGGATTGTAATTCCTCCTCACTGGATTATTTGGAATATTGAGCATGAGTTTAACACAGGTTTCGAGGGTGCATTGTTGCATTTAGGGCTGGACGTCGAGCGAGCCGAGCTCGGCTTGGCTTGGCTTGGTCTAGCTTGTTTGTCTAACGAGCTAGCTTGGCTTGGCTTGTTATCGAAGCGAGCTGAAAACTTAGCTTGGCTTGGCTCATTAAGCTTGCGAGCTAGCTTGTTTGGCTCAACGAGCTGGGCATTGTAGATGGTCAGTGTAAAATTATAGATGTTATGTCTAAATTTTTGTTGATTAAGATGCAAATAATCATAGTTATGCTACAGATAGAAATTAACGTCGCACTTTAGTATCTGGAACATTCACACAATAGTCTTGAGAACTAAGATTATTGAAAATGCGACTTAGAACTAGATCTTTCTCAGCTCATTTGGCTCACGAGCAGCTCACGAGCTGGCTCGAGCTAGCTTGTTAACCAGACGAGCTAGATCTTTAGCTTGGCTTGTTAACATTTGCTTTCGAGCCGAGCCGAGCCGAGCCGAGCTAGGAGCGAGCTGAGCCAGCTTGCAAGCTGCGAGCTTTTCGTCCAGCCCTAGTTGCATTGGAGGAAGAACAAAGATAAGTATCCTTCACGTGGAGATTGGGAAGCTTTGTCGGAAAGTATGAGGGAGTGCCGCCAAGAGCTACGCCTCGTACATTGGAACTAGGGCTGGACGTCGAGCGAGCCGAGCTCGGCTTGGCTTGGCTTGGTCTAGCTTGTTTGTCTAACGAGCTAGCTTGGCTTGGCTTGTTATCGAAGCGAGCTGAAAACTTAGCTTGGCTTGGCTCATTAAGCTTGCGAGCTAGCTTGTTTGGCTCAACGAGCTGGGCATTGTAGATGGTCAGTGTAAAATTATAGATGTTATGTCTAAATTTTTGTTGATTAAGATGCAAATAATCATAGTTATGCTACAAATAGAAATTAACGTCGCACTTTAGTATCTGGAACATTCACACAATAGTCTTGAGAACTAAGATTATTGAAAATACGACTTAGAACTAGATCTTTCTCAGCTCATTTGGCTCACGAGCAGCTCACGAGCTGGCTCGAGCTAGCTTGTTAACCAGACGAGCTAGATCTTTAGCTTGGCTTGTTAACATTTGCTTTCGAGCCGAGCCGAGCCGAGCCGAGCTAGGAGCGAGCTGAGCCAGCTTGCAAGCTGCGAGCTTTTCGTCCAGCCCTAATTGGAACACCAGTGTCGAGCTGATGGATTGGTGCAACAAAAAGTTGAAGGAGCTTGCTGACCCTGTGATTCAACAAGAGAGACGGAAGAAGAAGGCTGAGGAGCGGAGGAGGCAGGAAGAGGCATACAAACAAGCTCAACTGCGTAACCCCCATTCAATGGAGAGTTTTTTTTGCAAGAATAGCCGAGAACAAGCGGAAGCAGCGTGAGGATGAAGCAAGGGCCGCAATGATTGCTAGTAGTAGTAAGTTCGGTATTGTGGACCAAGGTAGTAGCAGTCCAACTACAGGAACTGAGGGCAACGCGGCGAAAGTTGGAGAAGGTAATTAATTTTGTTAACTTATGCTTAACTGTTGGTAACTATAAGAAATTTGTGAGCTATTTTGTGCGTGCATGTGGGTGTTTGCAGCGATGGCTGTGGATGAACCGGAGGAGGAAGTGGACGGATATTGTCTGCCACGTTGCAAGTATTTTGCCACGTGCGATGACCCCCCTCCTATGTGCTGGTGCGGTGATCCTTGTATGGTGCGAAGATCGGGCCTATTCAAGACCCTGTGGCAGCGGCTATGGGTGTGCGCAAACGAGGAGCATGATCGGTCTCCAAATAGCGATTCGGTATGTTATTATGATGAGTTTGAAACAAAAATTTGGTTTTTTAAATTATCTCACAATATCAAATCCGTGCGCAGATTGGGACTCCATTGTGCGACTTCAGGCAGTGGATTGACACACAGCGA
The DNA here is from genome assembly GCA_012490785.1 of Eragrostis nindensis. Taxonomy (NCBI): domain Eukaryota; kingdom Viridiplantae; phylum Streptophyta; class Magnoliopsida; order Poales; family Poaceae; genus Eragrostis; species Eragrostis nindensis. The sequence goes on along the minus strand of JAAXCT010000538.1, from coordinate 321,001 downwards.
TCAGACGAGGCTTTGGAGTACATTTCTAGTTGGAAGACTGCTAAGGCAAGAGAGAGGGAGTTAACTGCACGAAAGATTGTGGACTGTCAGAAACGTGAGGAAGAGGAGCGTCGTGTTGAGGCGGAACGTAAGAAAGAAAAGGAGAAGCGTGAGCAAGAGAGGGAAAGAAAAAGGGAGAGAGCCCGTCGTGCTAAGGCGGCGGTTGACGCAGGTGGCCCTGACTTGCTAAGGAAGGGGAAGTGGCCTCGCTGTACCCAGTAATTCATAGGGAATTACTTGTGTTGTTAGTTATGTAAGCGAAGTGACTATTAGAATTACAAGTAGTTGTGGTGTTATTTTGCAATATTACCGTAGTCCGTGTCGGACAATGCTTTTTTATTGCTTAATAACTCCCTCAGAGTATTTGTGACATATATTTGGTATTATGTTTGGTCACATGGGCGGTTGCTTTTGTTTGGTGGTGCTGAATGATTTAATTCCCTTGTGCCATTGGACCGATCCGACTGGGGCTGATCAAAATTATTGTGGATGGGGCCGATCAATAATCGCTCGTTCCGAGCAAGGGGGCTGAGTCTCGCTTTGCTTTTGCCAGGACATGCACAATTATTGGATCCTCCTTCCCATGCATAATTGTTCTTGGCCCCATGCACAATTATCTACAGGACGACACAGTTATGTTTGCTTTAGGCATGAGGATCCAATGCTGCATTGGGGGCCAACTGATGCATTGATCGATCCCGTGACGTGCCTTACATTTCGTTGGCCCCGACAAGTTTCGTCTGTCATGCATGATGTTGGGAATTCTTCATTGTCGCAACAAAGAATCCCGACACGGACGATCAAATGACACTCAGGGAACAACGGAGCAGCATCTCATTACAGGGGTATACCCTCTCTTGTTCCGTCCCGTCCCACGGAGCCCGGGGGCGGGTATTTATAGGGGAGGCCAAGGGTTATTTCGGCATGACCAAATTACCCTTGGCCACCCAGAATATTTGTGGAATATTCTGTACAACATTGTCATAAGGGTACAAATGACATTTCTGTTAGATGACGGAAACCCTAACTAGGTGACGTCATTCGCCGGCCTGACTCCCGGACGCCATCATGCCGGGATTCACCTCCTTCAAGGGTTGCCGTCATTCTTAGTCGCCGCCATTTCGTCGCCAGTTCCAACAATGTCGGCAACCCGACGTTGCAGCTTCTCTGTCTGCCGCCGATTCTAGGCTGGAGCTCGCAATGTCGGCAGCGAGGTCACCTGCAGCCAAAAAACCAAAGACAAAAGAGGGGGTGTCGTTATTGTCGTAAATACCGATCCCCAACAGTAGCCCCTCGCGGTCGAGGGCCAACTTTGATGGGCAGAAACCGCGACACAGGATGAGGAATTTGCGAACGTCACCCAACGTCACCCCTCTCGAAGTTTCCCGAGGAAAGTTTTTTTTTTGCGAGAATCGAGGCGACCTCGAAAACGCGGCGCCGAGGCCTATATATACGGATGTAGAGGGGGCCGGAAAGCCTCGTGCGTTCGTTGTTCGAGTGGGATTGCTGCCGCGTTTCCTGCTGAAAACTTTGCGTCGCAATTGTTGCCTTCCGGATTTTTGTTGACTGCAGCGAGTTTTTTGTTGTCGCTGATTCGGCTCGTCGCACTTTCTCTGCTGAAAGGTGAGTTCGTCTATGCGCCTTCAGCCATGAATTTGTGTTCGTGATTGATTGTAACATCATAGTTTGCATTCTAGATGGCTCGCGTTAAGGAGACCGCTTATCTTGTTGAATCTGACGAGGAGTTCCTTGCCGACTCGCCTGCCGCTAATGTTGAGGGAGACGCCGACCTTGGCGGGGTGAGCAAACCGGTTGAGGTTGACTCTGACGCTGCCGCGACTCCCAAGGGCTCCCAGGAAGAGGCCAACCCCGCCGTAGATCTGGAGGTTTTGGCGGCAGTTGCCTCCAAAGCAGCTGGAGCTTCGGGCGCCAGCGGAGGTACTAAATCTGCCGCTTTCTTAGGTAAGGGTTTGGGGGAGTCGTGTTATTTTCTTGCATATCGTGACTATACTCTTGCTGGGTGTGCAGCCAAAAGAGTGAGAGGCGCAGTAGATACTGGCTCTAGCGAAAAGGAAACCTTTGCTAACACCGACGATGAAGGCGAAGATCTTTTTGGAGTGCCGGCCTCTCCTAGTGAGCTGGTAGGGGAAGACTCTTGGGAGAAAAGCGGCATTGAGCCAACTTTTCGGTTTGGGCCGTCTAAAGTCACTCCCGCAGATATCGAGAGGTTTGTTGCCTTGGGGTATTTTGAATCCGGAAAGGCTCGTGCTCCTGGCGGAGAGCAGATTCCTCGGCCCGAGAACAATGAGGCTATAGTTTATCGTGATTTCTATGAAGCTGGCCTTAGGCTACCGTGTTTTGGCTTTCTAGTCCGTGTACTGGAAAGATATGGACTGGATCTGCACCACTTGACTCCCAACGCCGTCGCGACGGTGTCGAAGTTTATATGGGCTGTCCGCAGTTATGGCTCGGCTCTACACTCTGATGCCTTCTGCCGCTATTACGATCTAAGGCATGATGTGAAACCCGTGAGTTTCGATGGGGTGCAGTATTATCCCCAGTATGGCTGTTGCAGCTTTCAGCCCCGCACTTTCGTGAAGAAATCCAAGTATGAGAATGTTGAGCTTGTTGGTGGTCGCCGGAATAAATGGCCTGTAGATTGGCGGAACCATTGGTTTTATGCCGAGGTTCCCGAGGGGAAAAAAGACGACGGTAGCTCGTATTTTCCTCTGTTTAGTCGCTCTTGTGCCCTACGGCCGGTGCTATCGCCGGAATTCGTGGAATCGGAAGGTTTTAAGAAGTGCTGCGACGCATTTGAGACCGCGGTCAAGATGAGCAGCGCTAGAGATTTGGTGGGGGAGTTCGTAGCCTGCCGCATTTGGCCTATTCGGAAAGGTTGGAGTCCGCTGAGGATGAAGAATAAGCGGATTTCCAAACTAAACCTTAACTACCAGGTGCCGTCTTTTGGAGTGAAGAAACCTGAGGAGTTGTCAGATAAGGACTTTGTTCGCTACGTTGAGCTGACTGCCGCAGTTATTTGCGGACCTTATACCGTGCTGGAAAAGCAAGAGTGCGAGACCATGCTGATTTTTCCCCAGCGAGTGAATCGTATTTTGACGAGATGCAAGTGAAATACGGTCGTCGAGCTGTGATGTCCGTCAAGAAAGGGCGGCGAAAGAAAGGCGAGCTTGTTTTTGGTGCGACATTCGTTGAGAAACGCGGCTGGGAAGCAGCTTCTGCCCATTATTATATACCTGACGCGCCAGCCCCGACAGCTGCGGTCGTCCCTTCAGCCGCGGCTACTGCCAAGAGATCTGCGGCGTCCGGCAAGGCTGCCGGGACAATGAAGACACCAGCTGGGACTTCGAAGGCTGCAGAGAAAGCTAAATGCCAGAGCTTGCGGAAGATGCCTGCTTCTCGAGCTGCTGTTGCGCAGCAAGCCGGTGCCGCTGTAAAACGGCGGCGAGAAGACATAGAACAAGGCCGAGCTGCTGAGCAGATGGAAACTGGTTCCAGCGCGGCGGGTGCCGCTGATTTTGCTGAAGAGGTATCAGTGCGGGAAGAGTGCAAACGGCGCCGGAAATTACTAGCTTCAGCCGTTGGCGATTCTGATGATGAATTTCTAGCAGATGAACCTGGAGAGCGTGACTCGGGGAACACACAAGAGCGGCATTCGCTATTTCTAGAAGCTGAAGTTGATAGCACTGCGGCTCCCTCTGGCGGATTTGATTTGCCACAGGACGCTACTGCGACTGCTACGCCAATGAAGCGGAAACCACTCCTGCCGGCTTTATCGGATGATGAAGAACTTGAGTTGTTGGACGACCCCGTGGATTCGCGTGCCGAGCTTGGTCATGAGCTAGATGCCGCATTTGCGGGAATGAGTGGCTCTGAAGAAGGTGCTGACCTTTTCCTGTACAAGAAAGGAACTGCGGCAACTTTTTCTCCTTTGACTGGGATTAATGATAATATTTCTAGTTCATCAGTTGACGGGAGTACGTCTAGCGGTTCTTCTGAGTCTAGCTCCTCTGACGCAGGTGGCAAATCTCCTGGTGCGGGGTTGCCAGAAAGCGAGGCCGGCGAACCGTCATTGGCCGCTTTTGTCGAGATGACGAGGGCGGTGGATCCTCAAGGTTTTTGACTTCGTCGCTATTTTTCGTTTGTTGAATTCTTGACAATCGATCTGACTTCCGTTTAATTTGCAGAGCTTTATGACTTTTTGTCCAGGGCCGATAATGCTTCGGTCGCCGAAGTTCTGGACAAAAATGCGACGATGGTAAATTTCGCTTTTGTGTTTGTGTCGCGTTTTGTTTTAATTTTGAAAGGGATTGACGCTAACGCGTGATTTTTCTGCTGTTGTGCAGACTCTTGCGGCGGCTCGCGCTCTGAGCCGGCGCTTTTACGGGTCCGAAGCCGCCTCTTCGTCCAGTGACGTATTGGAACTGCGGCGCTCGCTGAAGGAGGAGCGCGCGTCTTTCGACGCTGTTAAGGCTGATCTTAATGATCAGATAAAAAAGAAAGACGAAGCGCTGGGAGTGCTCCAGGAAGTTATTCAGAGCAACGATGATGAGATAGCCCGCTTGAAGCGGGAACTGAAAAATGCGGGAGAAAAGCTTACGGCGGCGGAAGCGAGTGCCAAGAGTGCCAAGGAAACCGCCCGCAAGTTTGCCCGCAACTTTTCCAGCGGCGCTGGTAGTGCATACGCTTCTTTCGGGGCAGCCCTAGCTACAATTGGCGGTGAGCCTAATCCCCTTCCGGCCACCGAAGGTTCTCTTACACCGGAAGTGTTCTTCAATTTCCTGAAAGGGGAGTTTGGCGACCTTCCTGAGGCCTTTGAGAGGTTTGGTCAATTTGCGGCTCGCACGGCGTGCTCTGCGCTTCTGGACCTGCTTGAGAAGCTGGAGTGCAAACACTTCAGTGCTTTGGCGCGCACTACCTACCCTGATTCTAATTTTGATGAAGCCAACGCGGCGAGCGAAAGCAAAAGCGTTCGTTTGGTTGTGAAGCGCTTCGCGAAAAGGTACTGGGGGGCGCACGGAATGGAGGCTTGCCGCCGATATGCGAAGAGCAAGCTCGAGGAGGTAAAGCATACTTTTGTTTCATCGGGGACTTTTGTGAAATAATTTACTAAACTTTTGTTTGCTTTAGATGAAGGCGGCGACTGGCGCCGAAACTGCGGCGGAGAGCTCAAAGAAGCGAGCGGCAACTCCTGCCAGTGAGACGCCGCCGGCGAAGGTTGCCCGCGTCGAAGATGTTGCGGGAACTAAGAAGACTGCCGCTAAAGCTGATGTGCCTGCCGCGGTTGAAACTCCTGCACCCACCGCGGCTACCGGGACTGCTTCGTCTTCTGCAGCGGCCGAACCGGAAAATACGACGGGTACCGCCGCTCCTGGTGCTGCGTCTGCCGCTGCTGCTGCGCCGCCAATTGAAGAGGTTTAGACTCTTAGGCGTGAGGAAGAGCGTTTCAAACTTGGTTTGTAATAATATACGTTCTGGTACGCTTTGTGCGCAGGATTGTTTTCGCGGCGCCGCGTTGAATATTGCGCCTTTGAAGTATGAACGTGACGGCTTACGCGTTTCTGGCGAAGCGCACTTGTGTTATGTTTCGCGATATCCGCGTGATGATTTCGGGCGTTTCTGGAGGGAAATGATGGCTCAGTACTTTCAAGGGCGGGAGTGTTTAATTCGATGCTTTCACCGCCGACCTTCTTCTTCCGTAGCGGCCGTGAAGGCCGAAAGCGTTGAAGATCTTAGTTTTGATCCTTATTTGGATCGTTTTAGGTGTGTGTACAATAGAGCGGGCCCTGAATACGGTCCCGGATTTGTAGTAGAAGTTGACTTTGATTTGTAGCTGGGGTGTCGACTTTATGACGAAGTACGCCCGGATAAGACGGCGTGCTTTTTGCTTCGCGAAAGATGTTTCGGCGATAACTCTTGTCAATTTTTACAAGTTAAATCCTCCTTCATTTTTTCGTTTGATGGAAAGCGCTTGCCGTTACTCGGTCGTCGGAATTAAACGAACGTCACCCCCCTGGCGATCGAGGGACGGAGGGCGCGCCGAAGCTGCGACGCACGGTTTATACGACGTGTATTTGTGTAGATTGCGGAAGGCCACAGATCGTATCGCGTTCTTTTATGAAAAGTTGCGGAGCGTGCACCAGGTGCCGCTATTGTTGGTTGGCTCTTGTGCCTGTCAGATGTTTCGTGGTTGCCGCTAATTTGGCTTAAAAGACGTCGTTTGACGATGTGTCCTTGTTGCCGTTAAAAGCATTTTTCGCTTTTTGTTTATTTTACGGCGCTCGTCGTGACTCGATTGTTTGAGCGAAACGAACGTCACCCCCCTCCCCCTAGCAATCGAGGGATGAGGAGCGCGTTGAAATTGCGAGGCGCGGCTCGCGCGCCATTATTTTTGGAGAGAATTGCGAATGGATATTGAAATTTGTCGGATATTGAACATTTGTCGCTATTCTTGCAGAAAGAGCGGCACTTGAGAATATGTTGCCTTTGGCCTCTCGCTTTTGCTTTTGCAATATTATGCTACCTCCATGGTCTTGAGTCCCGTCCTTGGATGGGTGTTTGTATTGAGTCCCTTAAGACTTCGATCTTAATGATCTTTTTTTGATGTGTCGGATTTTGTCCGAAGCCCCTTGGGGGTTGAAGTCTATTTCCTTTAAGAAATGGATGACTGAGCCCTTGGGTCGTTAGCGTTCCGCACTTTCTCAATTTTATGAGAAAGATTGAAGAGATGGCCCCTTGAGGCGCTTTTTTCTCAAACGCCGCCGTTTCTCAATTTAATGAGAAGGATTCGAGAGATGGCCTCTTGGGGCGCTTTTTTCTCAAAGTGCTTAAAGGAGAATGAAGCCTGGGAGAGAGGAGCAGAATTTTTTCTTCCTTTCGAGTGGCTTTGGCTCAGGAGTCAATTCCTCCTGCGTCGATGTGGCGATATTTTTGCGAATATAGCATCGACTACTTAAGAGATGAAGAGTTTAGTTTTTCTGGGGAATATAGTATTATATTGAACTGCAAGGGTTACAAAGGTCCCACTCATTAAAAACCTCACCCCCGATGTGGGGTTCCCCTGTGAGGAAAAGAGTATGGGCCTCGAAGGCTAAGAAAGAAAAATTACAACTTAGGTGCCGACTAAAGGCTCCGCTTATAACTGCGCGTCGCCATTAGCCCTTACATTTTAGGTGAAGTACCTCTTGAGGTTGTCCACATTCCAGGCATGTGGGAGCTCGTTGCCTTCATTGTCTGTCAAGTGATAAGATCCCGAACGATTGCCCCTGACGACAATAAAAGGGCCCTGCCACTTGGAATTAAGTTTTCCAGTGTTTTCTGTTTTTGGGGTTCGCAGGAGGACAAGGTCGCCGGCTTTAAATGCTCTTGGCACTACTCTGGCGTCTCGCCATTTCCTTGTTTCTTCCTGGTACTTCTCCAAGTTGAAGATGGCTTGGTCTTTGTCTAATTCCGACATGTCCTTTGAAACGGCGTCGAACTCGTGGCAATTTCGCCCGAGAGTTGCCCTCATGCTGCGGTATTTTATCTCTTCGGGAGACATTGCTTCTTCGCCGTACAAGAGCCTGAAAGGCGTGAACTTGGTGGTTCTTGAAACTGTGGTGTTATGCGACCAGATCACTTTATGCAACTCATCCATCCATTTTCCTTTCTTCTGGCCTTCTAGGCATTTCTTGATGCCTTCGAAGATTTGCTTGTTCGCATTCTCGACGGCGCCATTTGACTCTGGATGATAAACAGATGCAAAATTCACTTTGGTGCCTAAGGAGTGACAGAATTCGCGGAACTCTTGGTTGTCAAACTGTTTTCCATGTCCACCGTAATTTCGGCAGGTACTCCGAATCTGCATACTATGTTCTGCCAGAAAAATTTCTTGATTGCTGGGCCAGTGATATTGATCAATGGCTTAACCTCTATCCATTTGGTGAAATAGTCGAGAGCGACAACGGCATGTGTGTAATTTCCGGCTGCCGTAGGTAGGGGTCCGACTATGTCAATTCCCCACCGCTGAAGTGGCCACACTGGCTGGATGAGCTGTGTGAGCTGAGCTGGGTTGTTGATTTTCCTTGAGAATTTCTGACATGCTTCACATGTTTTGACAAGGTGTTGGGCGTCCTGAAGTGCGGAGGGCCAATAAAAACCTTGCCGAAAGGCTTTGCCGACTAAAGCTCTGCTGGATAATGAGAGCCGCAGAATCCCTCGTGGATGTCGCTGAGGAGCTTTTTCCCTTCTTCTTGATCAATGCATCTCAAGAATGGAGTGGATGTGCCGAATTTGTAAAGGAACTCATCGACAAACGCGTAGTTTCTTGCTCTTTGTTTCATGCGCTTGGCTTCTAATTCCGACTCTGGCTCATAAAATCTCGGAGATACGCCATGATGGGGGCGCGCCAATCTTCGCTTGAGATGGCATGTATCATCTTGGGTTCTTTCTCTGCCGCTTTTATGGAGGGCGAACTCAGTGTTTCAAAAAAGACGTCAGGTGGCAGAGGATCTTTTCTGGCTGCCGCTTTTGCTAGCTGATCTGCTTCACTATTCAGGTTTCTGTCAATATATTGACAAGTGAAACCTTTGAAGTATTTTTCCACTCCCCGTACATGTTCCAGATATCTGGCCAATAGTTCATCTCTGGCTTTATAGGTTTTATCAACATGCCCGGCAATGACCTGAGAGTCTGTCTTGATGACGAAGTTTTTCACGCCTAATGCTCTTAGCTTTCTTATGGCTAGCAAAAGGCCCTCATACTCTGCAACATTGTTTGTGCACTTGTCAGTGTCATGATTGAACTGCAATCTGATTGCGTACCGCAATTTGATACCAGATGGTGAGGTTAAAATTGCGGCAGCTCCAGCACCGAGATGGCACCACGCGCCATCGCAATGGATCTCCCATGGGACTTCGAAGACTGGACCCTCGGTGTACGATGAAGGCTCAGTCCAATCTGCGATAAAATCCGCCAGCACCTGAGAATTTGCGGCACTTCTTGACTCGAAGTCAACAACGTGTTCTGATAATTCCGAAGCCCATTTGGTGATTCTTCCAGATGCTTCTCTATTTCTGAACATGTCATTCAGTGGTTGATTTGTCAGCACTCGGATGGTGTGAGCTTCAAAGTAATGCCTTAATTTTCTTGATGCCATTAAGACTGCATAAGCTATCTTTTCTAGCTCGGAATAGAATCTTTTTGATCCTGAGAGAGCTTCAGATACATAATATACCGGCACTTGAACTTTCATCACTTTGCCCTTCTTCTCAATTTGCTGTTCTTGCACAAGTGCGGCACAAACTGCTGAGTGCGATGCTGATACATACATTAGCAGAGTTTCATTTTGTTTGGGACTCGCAAATGCGGTCATTTCCTTGAGATAGTCTTTCAATTCTGCGAATGCTTTTTTCTGCTCTTGGCCCCATTGAAAGTTATTTGCATTTCTGAGGACTTTGAAGAAAGGAAGGCTTCTTTCGGCTGATCTGGAAATAAACCTATTGAGTGCCGCAATTCTACCGGTGAGCTTCTGCACATCTTTGAGGCATTGGGGCTCTCGCATATTGATAAGTGCACTTATCTTGTCAGGATTGGCTTCGATGCCTTTGATTGACACAAGGCATCCCAAAACCTTTCCCTTGCGAATTCCGAAGACACATTTTTCAGGGTTGAGCTTAAGGTTTGCCTTCCTGAGGTTTGCAAATGTTTCGGCCAAGTCAGAAGTATGATCTTCTTTCTTGCCGCTTTTTACCACTATGTCGTCGACATAGGCTGACAGATTCTTGCCTAACTGATTCTCAAAGGCGATAGATGTCATTCTGCAGAAAGTCAGTCCCGCATTTTTTAGACCTTCCGGCATTCTGACAAAACAATAAGTTCCGAAAGGAGTGATGAAACCTGTTTTCTCTTCATCATCTTTGTACATGAAGATTTGGTGATACCCGGAGAAACAATCCAGCAGTGATAGGAGTTCTGAGCACGCCGCTGCGTCGACAATTTTGTCAATTCTGGGCAATGGGAAATCATCTTTGGGGCAGGCCTTGTTGAGATCAGTGAAATCAATGCACATCCGCCACTTTCCGTTCTTTTTCTTTACTGGTACAGTGTTAGCCAACCAGGTTGGATATTTCACCTCCCTGATAACATTTGCGTCAAGCAACCTCTGTACCTCAGCCTTGACTGCTTCGACCCGGTCGTCGGACATTTTTCGGAGTTTCTGCTTCTTTGGTCTGATGTTTTTATCGATTCGCAACTTGTGCTCTATGATGTCTCGGCTGACGCCTTTTAGGTCACTTGCAGACCAGGCAAAAACATCCTTGTTTTTACGAAGGAACTGGACGAAAGCTTTTTCCATGTCCTTCGGCATACCTGCCGCAATTATCACTTCCTGTCCTAAGACATGCTTGTCCAATGGAACTCTCTTTGTTTCCTCGTTAGCCGCAATTGCTGGTTCTTCCTTGTCCATTTCTTTTTCCAACTGGAGGACTTCTTTCCCTGGCTTTTTTCCTGCCGGGTACAAGACGTGCACATTCGGGTGAGCATACAAAAAGTGAACATTCTTCTGGCCGGGGGCTGCCGCCCTTTCAATATTTCTGGCTTCTTGCTGATCGCCAAAGACCGAGATGACCTCCTTATGTGCCGGTATTTTCATACAGAGGTAAGAGCTGTGTGCAAAACTGCTTCAAATGCATTGAGGACTCCTCGTCCAAAGATTGCGTTGTAGGGGTAAGGCATGTCGACCACATCAAATGTGATGTGCTCAGTCCTTGCATTGTCAAGAGTACCAAAGGATACTGGTAGGCTTATTTTGCCGAGGGCACGGACTTCTCTGCCGCCAAAACCATACAGGGGATACTCAGAAGGCTGAAGTAGAGATGAATCAAGGTTGAGCTGGTCAAATGTTCTCTTGAAGAGGATGTCTGCCGAGCTTCCATTGTCAACAAGTATTTTGGTGATTGACCAACCATAGGTGTTTGCCTGATGACCATGGCATCTGTATGAGGGTAGCAGCGGAGGTTTAGATCGGCTTCAGTGAACATGATTGGGATATGCGACCACCGTGATTTCACCACGGGTCCATTACACACTGCATTGACGGCTCGGAAGTAATTTTTCTTTTGCTTCTTACTTTCAAACTCGGATGAAGATACCCCAGTGATTGGTAGGATGACTCCATAAGTGGGAAGGCTCTGAGAGGAATTATTTTGGTTTGACTGTTTTGGAAATGGCGGCGGAGGAGGTAAAGGCGGCTCCTCCGAGGCAGTAATTCTAGGAATTTGCGGCTGGGGCACGTGTGAACTTGTTTGGGAGGTCGCCAAATGCTGAATCTGCGGCGAGGGTGGTGGATGTGGTTGGTATGGGCTTTGGAAGTGGTGATGGGGGTTGTAAGAATTCTGGAAGTATTGGAATGGGTAGGAAGCACCGAAAGGTGAATTGTTCCAAGAATTGGCGGCAGACGTATGATTGACACTTCTCTGTGTTTCGCTTCTTTGCTCCTTGGCTTTCATTCTTTCCATGGCATCTTTTGTTTCTGGGCATTCCTTGGAGGTGTGACCCTTGTCAAGTCCGTGAAACAGACAGTATGGCTTTTTTAGCTCTTGGTTTCGCGAGTTGTGCGAATTGCCGCGACCCCTTCCTCGAGAGCGATTGTTTCTTCCTCCTCTGTGCTGAAAATTGCCGGCAGAGCTGCTTGTGTCGGCTTTTCTTCTTGGTTGTCGATATGATTGACAAGGTTGGAGTTCTGGCTCTGATTGTTGTTGCCACCTCTCCTAGACGAATTCCAATCCTGCTGCCTCTGGCTCGATTGGTTTTCTTCGCCTGGCGCAGCGCGCTCTGCTGCTCTAATCTTCTTCTATGGTCATTGTCGGCTCTACAGAACTGATCGACCGTTGAGAAGAGCTCTTCGAGTGTTGAAGGGCGGTGCATGGAAAAATGAGTTGCACAAGGGCCGGCTCGCAACCCTCCAATTGCGGCATCAATGACAATTTGGTCTGAAATATCATCTGTTCGGGCTTTGAGCTTGACAAATCTCTGAAAATAGTCTTGCAGGGGTTCTTTTTCTTGCTGAACACATGCTCTCAGTTCATCTGCAGATATAGATGTTCTGTGAAAACCTTGGAAGTTTGTCATCAATTTGTCCCTTAGGTTCTCCCATGAATATATTGATCCGGGCTTCAGCCTAGAGTACCACTCGAGGGCTTGATGCTCAATTGCGGTGACAAAGGTCTTGGCCAATACAGTATCGTCTCCTCCGGCAGACGCTACTGCGGCTTCAAATGACATCAAGAATTGCCTTGGGTCGGTTGAGCCATTGTACTTTGATAAGGAGATAGGCTTGTATTTTGCTGGCCATGGGGTCAACTGAAGGCCTTCTGACAGAGGGGAGTTCTTGTCGAATTTACTCACGAAAGGTACATACTGGCGGTATACGTTCCGAGGCCTATGATGGCCTTCGCCATTGATGTTTGTTTCAAAGTCGGGAGTCACTTGGTGATGCTTCCTTTTTGCATCGCTATTTTGCCCTGTGGCGCTTGTCATCTCATCGAGCTCTTTTTGCAGTTCGGCGACTGCCGCCTTTGCTTGTTCGATCTGCAACCGGAGCCTTTCTTTCTCTCTAGCCCTTTCTTCAGAGATTATCTTCTCCTTTGTTAGCTTGAGTCTTTTTCCATGTTGTTGCAAGTTGGATAGCTGACGTATTTGCTTGTCAACTTCATCTTCCTCTGGATCACTTTCTTCAGGGTTGATTGTCGACGGTGGTTCCGCCCAATGCTTGCCGGCTTTTACCTGCTTCGACTTCTCTGCTTCTTCACTGAGAGTGAAATCGATAGAGCTTTTGGCGGCGATGGCCTCATCAGTTGGCCGAATTCCGGCGGCCAAGCTTGCTTGCGCCGCGCCGGAAATTCGGTTGGTCTCGTCGGCCATTTGCCTTGCTTGAATGAATGCCCAACGAATTTCTTCTTCCGAGAATGCCGGGTTGGGAGGGAGAATTTCTTCCTCTAAATCCGGCGGGTGAGAGCTGATGGTGGTTTTTGGACTAGGTGCTTTTTTCTTTCTTTGTGGCATCACGGGTGGTATTTTTGAGCAACACAAACGGTGGGCGCCAATGTTGGGAATTCTTCATTGTCGCAACAAAGAATCCCGACACGGACGATCAAATGACACTCAGGGAACAACGGAGCAGCATCTCATTACAGGGGTATACCCTCTCTTGTTCCGTCCCGTCCCACGGAGCCCGGGGGCGGGTATTTATAGGGGAGGCCAAGGGTTATTTCGGCATGACCAAATTAGCCTTGGCCACCCAGAATATTCGTGGAATATTCTGTACAACATTGTCATAAGGGTACAAATGACATTTCCGTTAGATGACGGAAACCCTAACTAGGTGACGTCATTCGCCGGCCTGACTCCCGGACGCCATCATGCCGGGATTCACCTCCTTCAAGGGTTGCCGTCATTCTTGGTCGCCGCCATTTCGTCGCCAGCTCCAACAATGTCGGCAACCCGACGTTGCAGCTTCTCTGTCTGCCGCCGATTCTAGGCCGGAGCTCGCAATGTCGGCAGCGAGGTCACCTGCAGCCAAAAAACCAAAGACAAAAGAGGGGGTGTCGTTATTGTCGTAAATACCGATCCCCAACACATGATTAGTGGGGAAAAGTTTCGTCTGTCATGCATGATTAGTGGGGAAAATAGTTAACGACTGTTGCACAAAAATTATTGGCGACAATTGTTACTCACGTATGACAGGAAAACACTTAATTTCATGGTGATGGGTGGTAACACTGTAGCATCGCACTCGTAAACTGGAACAACAATTGTTCAACTGGATAACATGAAGTACAACAATTATTCAACTGGACATGGTAATATGAGGTACGGAAACGATTAACGGGGACACTTGTTTAGGTACGGGAACTACGAACACCCATGACTAGTTGCTCCCAGATGCACCTTTGCCCTTCTCTTCACGGTCAATACTCCTCAGCATGGCTGCACGTTCCTCGTCTTCAGGTGTCATGTAATCATCGATCCACTTAACGAAACTGCAACCATACGAAGGTTCCGTTGTGCTAAATAGCTGCCTCTGCACAGCCTGAGTTAATATTACACATTAGTGCGGTTAATAATACTACCTACAACATAATTTATGAAACATGGATGTACCTCGCGCTTTGGTTCCTCCCACAGAAGCATCCTATCTTTTTCATTGCATCTCCAAAACCTCTTACCGTAGGTGTCGTAGTCGAACGACAAAGATGATATACATTCTTTACCGCAGTGGCAAAGAGGAGGATCTTCACCGGCAGGAGGACTCCTCCCTCTCTTAGGAGCGTTTGGTGGAGGCCCACTACGAAGTTCGTCCAACGCTTTGTGTACCCAATGAGGGTCGACTCTCTCTTTGCGAGACATTATTTGTGAGATGTGAGGACGATAGGGGCGGCCACTGCCCTCTATTTATAGCCCAACTTATGTCGCGCCAATCCAACAGGCGCGACACAAAGTTCGGTCGCGCCACCTTCTCGCCGGTTGCAGTAGCCCAAGGCGAAGACGGATGCTCGTCACGCCTAAGTCCTGGTCGCGCCGATCCGAGTGGCGCGACAATTCGATACGTCGCGCCAGTAGTTCGCCATCTGCAGGGAGCTCTGGAGGCAGCCAAGGGCGGCAGCGGCTAACTCATGTCTTTGTCGCGCCAGACGAACCGGCGCGACTAGTGAGCACCGGCGTTTGCGCAACTCCTCATCGCGCCAGTTGGAATGGCGCGACCGCTGTCAAATTAGGGGCCGGGCATCGAAACAGCCGGTCGCGCCAATCCAACTGGCGCGACCGCTGTCAAATTAGGGGCCGGGATCGAAACAGCCTGTCGCGTCAATCCGAATGGCGCGACATACGTCGGTGTAGGGTTTAGGGTTTAGTTGCTGGTCGCGCCCATCGGACTGGCGCGGCCGATGCTTAGTAAAGCACCGCGCCCGGCCTTTGTTCATTTCTTCTTCCTCCCGGCCTCCGTCCCTGCCGGCATCCCACGGTGTGCGCCCGGCGAGCGAGCGGCCCTTCCCGGCGCCGACCTGCTCCGGCGGGCCGGCCTGCCTGCCCCACGCCGCGTGCCTTGCCTTCCCCGGCCCCCGCCTCGCCCGTCCCCGCCATCTCCTTCCCCTCCAGGCGGGTGTGCGCCCGGCGAGCGAGCGGCCCTTCCCGGCGCCGACCTGCTCCGGCGGGCGGCCTGCCTGCCCCACGCCCGTCGCCTCGGCCGTTCCCGCCGCCTCGCCCGTCGCCGCCACCTCGGCGGCCAGGTAGCGCCGCCTGCCCTCCCGGCCTACGTAATTTAAGATTTTATTTGAAACAAAGTAATTAGTTAGCTAATTTTACTTAGCAATTTCAGTTAGCAAATGTAGTTTCATATGTAGTTAGTTATCAAAGTGAGTAAGATATGAAGTTACATCAATCATGAAGATTTATTGTAGTTACACATCATTTTATTTTGCAGGAGAAGAGGCCCTCGGAGCTTAACCGGAGCCCGAACTGATGGCGAGTTTCCACGCCCCACACCTCGTGATCTTTGATGAGGCTGAGGTCAGATACAATGATGCAAGTTTTTTAGGCCTCGTAGTACTTATGAAGAGCCAATCTCCATATGCCTACACTGAGGTCGATCGCTTGAAGATACAGTCAGCCTTACAGATCCAGACGGGTGTGGTGCTTCCAATTGAGCAGATCTCCCGGTTCCTTTGTGATTATGTGCTGTTCACCGGCTCATTCGATACGACCAATCAGATCTTGAGTAGACAAAGCCTTCAAATCGAGGAACATCAAATTCCATTGTTGCCACTGACGCCCGGGTATGGTTCCATTGTACTACCCATTGATCCCACACTTCCCAACGTCGAGATACAATGTACAACCCCACAAAGAACCGAAAATTGCCAACCACTGAGGATTGTCGTAACTGGACTCCCACCAGTCTTTTGGGGCCAGACCGGTCTAGTACATAGAATCTTCAGGAACATATGTGAAGTTAGCCAAGTCCGTATGAGGCATAGTGATCTCGCATTCGACATGGTAACACATGCACGTCCATCAACTATACCTACGCAGGCCCATATTGGCATCCGCAGAAGCTATGGTTCCTTGCTGAACATATGGCCAATTTGGATTCATGTAGAACCATTTGCACCGGGTGGTGTACAGCCACTTCAGGCCAACGGTAACTGCAGTTACAACAGAACTTTGGTCCGGTAATGTGACATTGTTTCCTCTAACAATTCCCGCTCTTACTGCAGAAGCCTACCCACGAGTCCGCTACACACTACATCGGCAACAAACTGGTGCCGGGGGTGCGGGGCCTTCCGGAACAGGAGGTGCACATGGAGCAGGTCGTCAGCAAGCAGGTATGCTACAACCAGTCTATACATCGGGCCCTAACTAAAAACTGGAGCATAGACAGTCCAAAAACTGCACTACCTCATGCGGATCCTCATGCATCAGGTTACTATCTTGAAGCACCCGATTCATCAAGCGATGGTTCGACCATACTATCGGATGCACCATCAAACGAAGATGGCACCGTAGTACCGGAGACACGATCGAACGAAGGATCCACCGAGATAATATCGACTGCCAATAGTCCCTTCAGCCATGAAACTTCCACACAGATGACGTGACATCACGTCTCAACACCGAAGGGGCAACTACTCAAGAAAGTACACCGGACACGCCGCGAGCTTGGTTCTGTATTGTTGTTGTGAACTTGTGTTGTGAACTTATGTTGTCAACATTGTGAACTTGAGATGTGAACTTCAGTTGTGAGTGTTGTCAAGTTGTGATGTATTCGAACCTATGTACCTTTTAATTTTATGGATTTGCTTATGTGGACATATTGCGAGAGCACGTTCTTCTCGTCGTTGGCATGATATGGATGATACATGTGACATATTGCTAGGGCCGTCTTCATAAATTTGGAGGCCCGGTCTGAGATGCAAAATGAGATGTGAAAAATGAGGGCCGGTCTTGCCGTATAGTGTGCTTCGAAGTTATTTCATACGCAAAAAAATAAGGGTGACTTGGAGCTGGGGTGTTATATTGTTATTGTCATCCGATAAATATATTCGATTCGCATGATTCAAGATCAAATCTTTACGGCGAGTTCGAAAAGAAAATGAGCAACTGCAGTCGCGCCATTCTAAAAGGCGCGACTAAAAGTTGTGTCGCGCCAGCAGCCCGCCGTTTGCAGTAGCCACGGGTGAAGGCGGAGCCTCGTCAGGCCTAAGTCCTGGTCGCGCCGATTAGAACGGCGCGACTAGGTTACGCGTCGCGCCAGGTGGTCGCCATCTGCAGGGAGCTCCGGAAGCAGGCAACGCCCAAGTCCTGTTCTCGCCGATTAGAACGGCGCGACTCGGTAACGCGTCGCGCCAGGAGCTCGCCATCTGCAGGGAGCTCGGAAACAGGCAGGGGCGGAAGCGGCTAAGTCCTTGTCGCGCCAGACAGATTGGCGCGACTGCTGTTGCCAACGGGCGTTGCGTAGCTGCCTGGTCGCGCCAGTCTGATTGGCGTGACCGCTGAAAAAAGTAGCGACGAGCTTGGAAACAGCCTGGTCGCTCCATTCTAACTGGCGCGACCGCTGTCGACTCCCTTCGAAACAGCCTTGTCGCGCCAATTGAACTGGCGCGACCTGGGCAAATGTTGGTATTTCTTACGTCACGAATAAATCCGCAAGCGTACGGAGAATACCGTTGTAGCACTTCACCCGTGAGTATTCAAGGGTATCGTTATTTATATTTTCCCAAAGGAACGGAGTGGAATTATCTTCTAGTCTAGCTCGTCCAAGGACACAAAGAAGGATGGTAGGTATGGGTAGAGAGGATTCCTATGGATGAAGTTCTATCTGGAATAAGGAAGAGTAAACACAGCAGGGCTGTCACCACCTACTGGCAACCCCCCTACTAGAACACGTGACACTAGGGCAATTAGGTGCCTAGGCCAGTCTTAGGGTCACGTGACAACAAAGCAATTAAGTCTTCGCTGCCAGACCAATTCCAAGAAGTCAATTCACTAGAACAGAGAGGATTAAGCAAGTAGGGCTGTCACCACCTACCGGCGACTCTCTCTTAGGACACGCGACACTAGAGCAATTAAGTCCCTATGCCAGTCCCAAGGTCACGTGACAACAAGGCAATCAAATCCTAGCTGCCGGACCTATTCTAGTTCACAAGACTAAAGATAAATTCCGCCTCTAAATGCTTACTTGAATGGAACGATGATCATGCAAGCAAGTAAAAGAAGAACTTATACTAGAATAGAAATATTCAATCCAATAGAAGATCAAGAATACTCACTTGTAATGAAGATGAACGACGAACGAACGATGAACGAACGACGAACGAACGATGAACGATGAACGAACGACGAACGAACGATGAACGAACGAAGAACACTTCACTATGAATAAGTATCCTCCAAGGTACAAGATTTGGGCAAGGTCCTCACAAGGGAGGACTACCCTTCTCTCCTACCCTACTCTCTCCCTATTCTACTAGTGTACAAGGGCTCTAGGCCCTTGGGGTGGAATGAGGCTCTCCTTCTTGTGTGTCTTGAGAGGAGGGGGGTACCCCTTTATTTATAGCCCTCCAAAGGCGGTGGAATTGAGGCGGTTCCTTAGGTCGGTGGCATTGATTGCAGGCAGAACCGACCTTGGTACGTCGGTGGGGAACCGCCACAGAAAAATGGGCCAGAATGGCCACTGTAGCAGGTCGGCCGACCTACTGTAGCAGGTCGGCCGACCTCCCCTTGGCCCCCTTGGTCTTGGGCTTTTTCTGGTACCTTCTCCACTTGATTTTGCTTCCAGATGGGCCTGCTATTGGGTACCTACCTAGGTGTTTGCCATTTGTTGAGTTGGTTTGGCACTGTTTGGGGGTCCGAAAGTCCCCGGGAATGGCCTTGATTTGTCGGGGTGTACAATCTGCCCTTTTGGGTTGTGTTCCCTCTTCATTTGGGCCTTAAATCACCTGCATGCATAATTTCACCAACACTTGTGGAATTGGTTAGTAATAAACTCCTACCACTATGTTTGGTGTTCATTTTAATTCTTTTATGCAGGTAATTGACGGCATAATTCTTGCTCTAAGGACCGTCAACAACTCCCCCACACTTAGCCTTTGCTCGTCCTCGAGTAAAGTTGAAGGACTAAGGTGGAACAAAACTTCCTTTGGTATGATGCTAGCATACAAGTTATTCCAAGCCATACCTGCACCTGTGAACTTTGATGTGTCTACCAAGTCATCTTGGGCGGTTGAGGAATGGAACGGTCTTGATTCAAGTCATCATTACTCCTCTGTTGAGTAACTTGGGTTTTTGATAGATTTCAAAATAAAACATAGCTTGTACTCCTCAAATGATAACTCTCAGATCGCTCAATGTGTATGATTCCTCACCAAGGCATTTGAGTTGCCTCTTTTCATCCTACATCTACAAATGGCTTTTTTGTGGAGCTTGGTAGGGATGGAAAGGAGCATACTTGCATCACTTATATTGCTAAGTCAAAGAGCGGATCCAAAGAGAAAACAAGTCATACAATCTGATCAAGAATGTGCATGTGTGTGGATATGTGTATATGATGGTGAATGGAATGAGATGGATACCCCTTGATGTGCGATGATGTCTCTCTCTTGATTGATTTTCATTTGAGAGCATGGCTATCACCAATTTTTTTTTTCTCTTTTTTTTTTTCACACTCAGCATGCTAGAGCATGTATTTCTTTTATTCATGCTTCTCATGCATGTGAGTACTCTCTACTTCTTCTTCTTTTTTTTTTTTTTTTCAACAACCTTTTTCTCTTTTTTTTTTTTTGATAGCCATGCCTCTTTTGCAAGGATATTTTAGAGAGAGACATCAACAACAAGTGATGGAGTATTTATTTTTGGTGGATGGGTGGATGGAAAAGGTGTTGCTAACTTCCAGTGTAGAAGTTTAGCATGTTTTGTGATGGTGGTGTATGTGTACGTGATCTTGATCATGAAAGTATGACAAGCATCTCACAAGGGTCACAACAATTTGACAAAGCTCAAAGTAATAACAAGCAGCATTTGTAGAGGTTTTCAATGTGATCATTATTTGGCTCTGGTAGGAATATAAGATCGATCATTGAGGAGTGCAAAGCTATGGATTTTCAATTTTGCAAATAAATTCCCAAGTACTCTATACAGAAGAAGCAAGATTCCTATCATCCAACCATATCACACTCGCCAACAACTTAGATAAACATGGGTTCCTATGATATTGGTGTTCACAAGAAACAAGTGTGCGAAGCGAGGAATAAAGAGTATGCAGGCCAACCAAACAGAAGCATGTATGCTGAGGGATAAAAAGATTTGTTCTTATCATTGAGTTAAATTTTGGTGATTGATGCAAGAAATTTATTCTAACTCAAGAATTGGAGAGTAGGGTATAGGATGCGCAAACCGTCGCCTTAGATGAAGTGGAGACCAAGAGGGGTCATGTGATTGATCTTTGTCTTCTAGTCCCGATGGCTCCACTCATTTGCGTGTTGATTGGTGCGATGTTGTGCATCGTGTTGGTGGGAGATCTCAAATGTGTGCTTGATGAAGGACAGGAGGTCTCCCCCACACTTGTTCTCGTACCTGGCTTATTTATTCAAAACAAACAAAAGAGTGTGGAAACACAAAAAGGGCTCTACCGGGGTTAAAGACCGGCGAGCCTAAATTTATTGAATAAAGCAAAAATAACTAAAGGTGCAAAAGATGTTTGCAAAAAAGGGAAATAAGTACGCCTAACTTTTTTTTTTTTTTTTTTAAGGGGGAAACAAGGTAGGAAGCTACGGTGGGTTATTGAAATCAACTAAATCGATCACGTCTACTTCCTCATCTAGGTTTTTATCAGGCTCTAGGAAAACTTTTAAGCGTTGACCATTTACTTTAAAAAGGTTACCTCCATCATCTTGAAGTGTGACTGCTCCATGTGTTGCAACATCGACGATGGTGAATGGCCCTTCCCATTTACTCCGAAGTTTTCCATGCCCGAACAACTTGACCCTAGAATTAAAGAGTAGCACCTTGTCCCCTGCCTTGAATTCCTTTACTTTTATTCTCTTGTCGTGCCATCTTTTGGTTCTTTCTTTGTAGATCTTGGCACTATGGTATGCTTTATCCCTTGCTTCCTCCAGCTCGGATATTTGTTGTTTTCGATGCTTCCCGGCTTTTTGGAAGTCCATGTCGAATTTGCGAATGGCCCAATGTGCCCTATGTTCCGACTCAACGGGTAGATGACATGTTTTCCCGTACACGAGTTGGTAGGGTGACATGCCAATGGGTGTTTTGTATGCCGTTCTATATGCCCATAGTGCATCGGGTAGCTTTGACTTCCACGCCTTCCCCATTTCATTGACAGTTTTCTGCAGAATATTCTTGATCTGTTTGTTGGATGTTTCTGCTTGTCCACTTGTTTGGGGGTGGTATGGAGTTGCAATGTTGTGTTGTGCTCCAAGCTCCCTGAGAAAGCTTCGGAAGGTCTTATCTTTGAAATGAGACCCTCCGTCACTTATCACCATTCTTGGTGTTCCAAAACGAGGAAAGATGACCTCGTGGAACATCTTGCGGGCATGCTTGGAATCAGCGGCTGTGCATGGCATTGCTTCCACCCACTTGGACACATAGTCGACTGCCACCAATATATACTCGCAGCCTTGGGACTTTGGGAAGGGTCCCATGAAGTCAATGCCCCATACATCAAACAGTTCCACTTGAAGATTGTATGTTAGGGG
Organism: Eragrostis nindensis; assembly: GCA_012490785.1. Lineage (NCBI taxonomy): Eukaryota > Viridiplantae > Streptophyta > Magnoliopsida > Poales > Poaceae > Eragrostis > Eragrostis nindensis. The sequence goes on along the minus strand of JAAXCT010000538.1, from coordinate 299,201 downwards.
CATTGCGTCGCGAGCTGTGATGCCTCCAACTTTCTGGCAACTCTTGCATCTTCTAACAAATTCCTTGCAGTCTTCATACATAGTTGGCCAGAAGAAACCACTTTGCCAAATCTTTGTCTGTGTTCGGAATGCACCATAATGTCCCCCATATGGTGCGGCGTGGCATTTTTCGATAATTTCGGTGCCCTCAGCTGTCGGCACACATCTTCTTAATTGGCCATCAGCACAAACTCTATAGAGGTATGGGTCATCCCAATGGTGACGTCGACTCTCATAGATCAACCTTTTTTTGTTTTCCCCTGGTGGGACATAACCTGTCACAATGAAGTTCACAATGTCTGCATACCAGGGGGTGGTATCTGTCACCTTCAGAAGCATATCGTCTCGCAGGAAATCATTGATTGGTAGTTCCTGCATGTTAGTGACTTGCATACGAGACAGATGATCTGCCACAGAATTTTCTACTCCTTTCTTATCTCTTATTTCAAGATCAAACTCTTGGAGCAGAAGAATCCATCGTAGCAAGCGTGGTTTAGCATCTTTCTTAGTGAGCAAGTATTTTAAAGCAGCATGATCGGTGTAAATGATAACCTTTGCTCCCACTAAGTAAGATCTAAACTTGTCGATAGCGAAAACAACAGCAAGGAGCTCTTTTTCAGTAGTTGCATAGTTTAATTGAGCTCCTGTCAAGGTTTTGCTTGCGTAAGAAATTGCATGATGCTTCCTATCTTTGGTTTGGCCAAGAACCGCCCCAACAGCATAATCACTAGCATCACACATTATCTCAAAGGGTAACGTCCAATCGGGGGGTTGTATGATTGGGGCTGAAATGAGCGCGTTCTTGAGGATGTTGAAAGACTTCAAGCACTCATCATCAAACACAAAAGGGGCGTCCTTAGCTAAAAGGCTCGTGAGGGGTCTAGCAATTTGAGAGAAGTCTTTTATGAAACGGCGATAGAACCCCGCGTGGCCCAAGAAACTGCGGATCCCTTTCACGTTGGTTGGAGGTGGAAGCTGTTTTATGACATCGATTTTAGCCTTGTCCACCTCTACCCCTCTTTCGGACACAAGGTGTCCAAGAACTATCCCCTCTCGGACCATGAAGTGGCACTTTTCCCAATTAAGTACCAGATCCTTCTCTTGGCATCGCTGCAAGACCTTGTCTAGATTTTCAAGACAATGATCAAAGGTTTTCCCATAGACAGAGAAATCGTCCATGAAGACCTCCATGATTTCCTCGATCATGTCAGAAAAAATAGACATCATGCACCGTTGGAACGAGGCGGGTGCATTACACAACCCAAAAGACATTCTTCGATAGGCGTAGGTTCCATAAGGGCATGTGAAGGTGGTCTTGCTTTGATCCTCGGGATGGATGGGGATTTGATGATAACCAGAATATCCATCAAGAAAACAAAAGAAAGAGTTCTTTGCCAACCGCTCTAACATTTCATCAATGAAGGGTAGTGGAAAATGATCTTTCTTTGTTGCCTTGTTGAGTTTTCTGTAATCAATGCACATTCTCCATCCCGTGACGGTTCGTTGTGGGATCAACTCATTTTTATCATTTTTAACGACCGTCATTCCTCCCTTCTTTGGCACTACCTGGACGGGGCTAACCCACTCACTATGCGGAACAGGATAAATTATTCCGGCATGAAGGAGTTTCAAGACCTCTTTCTTGACGACCTCTCTCATCGCATTATTTAGCCTCCTTTGAGGCTCCCTAGAAGGTGTACTTTCAGGATCGATAGGGATGCGATGTGTGCAAAGCGCGGGGCTAATTCCTTTGAGATCTTGAAGAGAGTAGCCCAGGACAGATCTATGCTTTTCTAGAACGGCCATGAGTCTAGCAGTTTCGTCTTCAGAGAGCTTGTCACTTATGATGACAGGAGCTTCTTTATCGCCATGAAGAAAAGCATAGCATAGGCCAGGAGGTAAGGGCTTGAGCTCAATTGGAGGTTGTGATGGTGTTTCGACCTTAGGAAGCTCAAGAGGTTCTTCTAAATCTGCCTCCTCTTGGATAAAATCGTGAGCGTATTCATCTAGGAGTGATTCAGGAGACTCGAGAGGAAAGATAGCCATCACTTCCTCAATGGGCTCGTCCTCAGGGAGACTATCTGTCAAAGTGTTTCTCGATCGAGAGATTGGGATGGAAAAAGAGTCTCTCCCAAGCTTGATATCAAGGGTTCCTAGTGTCGGCGCATCAAAGAACAACTTTTCTATGGGATGCCCGATAAGAATATCAAAGTCATAGACTTCAAAGACATGGAAATCTAAGACGGCCTCGATATTGTTGTGACCAATGGTCACATTTTGCAAAACCCCATATCCTTCTGAAAGATGTCCAGAAGGGCTTTTGAAGGATTTGGTTGTTGGCATCAAAGGTTCATCGCCAAGAATGGCTAACGCAAAGGAGTCAGCGATTAGATTTGCACCAACAGTGGGGTTGTAGTGAACATCGACCGTTGCTCCTCTTATGTTGCATTGAATGATTGAGGAAGGTTGGCTAATCCGAATTACTTCAGGAGAAAGCTCCACCTCTCTCAACCATTCATCGCTCATGATGGTGGTCAACTCCCGAACAGTTTCTTTAAGGAATTTATTTTCGAGTGGATCAGGAGGAGACTTAGGTGCTGGTGGTTTCCTTTGATAGGAATAATTCGAGGTGTTTCCATAATCTTCAAAGAGATCATCCTTGAATTCAAATGGGAACTCAAGAGGTTGAATTTCTTCTTCCTCTATCATTGTTCTTGGTACGGGGGAGGGCTCAACATGCGAATCTTGGGATGTGGTAGAAGAAGTGATGGGTTCGGATGTTGAGGGTTCCTCAATGCTTGACACGACGTGTTCTTGGAGGGGTTCGTGAAGATTATTGGTGAAGGAAGTATTTTCTGTGATACGGTGTAAGATCTCTCTTCCTTCTGTCGGGGTTTTGGACGCGAAAGATCCTCCAGCGGTGATGTCAAGATATAGGGCGGATTCCTTGTCTAGACCCTTATAGAAGTGTTGCAATAACATGGGGTCGGGAATAGACAAGTTTGGGCCGGAAAGAGTTAGCAGGAAAAACCTAGCCCAGGCCGCACCTATAGACTCCTTCTCGTTCTGACGAAAGTCGAGAACTTCCATACGGAGAGCAATGACGCGGGATAAGGGAAAGAAGGCTAAGCAAAATTTATCTCGAAGCTTTTCCCAATCACCGTACGTGCTTCCGACGGCATATATGTACCATTGTTTCGCCTTCTCTTGAAGGGAGAAAGGAAACAACTTCCATTTCACTGTTTCTTGTGACATGCCTTGGATCATGACGCATGAACACAAGTGCTCGAACTCTCGCAGATGGTGATACGGATTTTCATGGTCAAGTCCAGAGAAGGGTCGTTCCCGTATCATGGTTATAAAGGTGGGGTGGAGTTGATAGCCAGATGAGGGAATTGGTTTTGAAGATGGTGGTGGCTCAAATAACTCTCCCCTTGGAGCAGAAAATGATTCGATTGTAGGTTCTGGCTCCATGATAAATGTTTTTGGTATTTTCTTTTAATTGGATAGGTGATGATGGGGATAGGATAGGAAGGATAGATGGTGGAAGCTTGATGATGGAAAGAAAAACAAAAGAAATTTTTTTTTTTTGAAAGGATACAATACGAGGACCAACTAGGTTCGAAGATAAAAGCAACAACCGTTCCCCGGCAACGGCGCCAGAAATGCTTGTTGGTATTTCTTACGTCACGAATAAATCCGCAAGCGTACGGAGAATACCGTTGTAGCACTTCACCCGTGAGTATTCAAGGGTATCGTTATTTATATTTTCCCAAAGGAACGGAGTGGAATTATCTTCTAGTCTAGCTCGTCCAAGGACACAAAGAAGGATGGTAGGTATGGGTAGAGAGGATTCCTATGGATGAAGTTCTATCTGGAATAAGGAAGAGTAAACACAGCAGGGCTGTCACCACCTACTGGCAAACCCCCCTACTAGAACACGTGACACTAGGGCAATTAGGTGCCTAGGCCAGTCCTAGGGTCACGTGACAACAAAGCAATTAAGTCTTCGCTGCCAGACCAATTCCAAGAAGTCAATTCACTAGAACAGAGAGGATTAAGCAAGTAGGGCTGTCACCACCTACCGGCGACTCTCTCTTAGGACACGCGACACTAGAGCAATTAAGTCCCTATGCCAGTCCCAAGGTCACGTGACAACAAGGCAATCAAATCCTAGCTGCCGGACCTATTCTAGTTCACAAGACTAAAGATAAATTCCGCCTCTAAATGCTTACTTGAATGGAACGATGATCATGCAAGCAAGTAAAAGAAGAACTTATACTAGAATAGAAATATTCAATCCAATAGAAGATCAAGAATACTCACTTGTAATGAAGATGAACGACGAACGAACGATGAACGAACGACGAACGAACGATGAACGATGAACGAACGACGAACGAACGATGAACGAACGAAGAACACTTCACTATGAATAAGTATCCTCCAAGGTACAAGATTTGGGCAAGGTCCTCACAAGGGGAGGACTACCCTTCTCTCCTACCCTACTCTCTCCCTATTCTACTAGTGTACAAGGGGCTCTAGGCCCTTTGGGGTGGAATGAGGCTCTCCTTCTTGTGTGTCTTGAGAGGAGGGGGGTACCCCTTTATTTATAGCCCTCCAAAGGCGGTGGAATTGAGGCGGTTCCTTAGGTCGGTGGCATTGATTGCAGGCAGAACCGACCTTGGTACGTCGGTGGGGAACCGCCACAGAAAAATGGGCCAGAATGGCCACTGTAGCAGGTCGGCCGACCTACTGTAGCAGGTCGGCCGACCTCCCCTTGGCCCCCTTGGTCTTGGGCTTTTTCTGGTACCTTCTCCACTTGATTTTGCTTCCAGATGGGCCTGCTATTGGGTACCTAGGTGTTTGCCATTTGTTGAGTTGGTTTGGCACTGTTTGGGGGTCCGAAAGTCCCCGGGAATGGCCTTGATTTGTCGGGGTGTACAATCTGCCCTTTTGGGTTGTGTTCCCTCTTCATTTGGGCCTTAAATCACCTGCATGCATAATTTCACCAACACTTGTGGAATTGGTTAGTAATAAACTCCTACCACTATGTTTGGTGTTCATTTTAATTCTTTTATGCAGGTAATTGACGGCATAATTCTTGCTCTAAGGACCGTCAACAGCAAAACTGACGCCAAAACAGGCTACTCTCTTAGCATCTTCGTTGGATATGTTTCTATGCAGCAATAGAAAAGCATGAACTTGCACGAAACAGCTAAAAGTGTTTCATACGCACATATATTACATGGTTCACATTAACACAACCGTACCAATACAAGGTTCGACACACTTTAAAGAGTTACAAGGTTCTAACACGATAGTTGAAGTGGGACACCCTGTAGTCCATACATAACATGCAACTAAGACATAGTTCGAATAGTTTGTTCATTGGCCCGGCGTGTACGGCTTCTTCTTCTTCCTTGCACGGCCGGGGTTAGTTGGCAGCACATTACCACTATCAACATCCTTCCTCCTACGTGGTTCGTGACGTTGAGGAGAGAGTTGTGACGGCTCAGGTGCATCGCCAAGTTGGGACGCCCCCATTATTTCCTACACATAATTCACCTTTCTTAGTAATCCAATTAAAATGGAATATGGTTTACCAATGTAACACAATTGAAATGGCGGCTACTATCTCCATTACCTGGTCATCGGAAGAAGAATCGGAGTCATCTTCGTCCTCGCTGTCCGATGATGCTTGCCGTCCACCGCTGCTGGTGGCCACATCTCGAGTGTGTGACGACGAGCCCGCCCTTGTGGATGGACCGGACCTTGTTCTTGGCGGAGTCCCCGCTGGCAATTCATGTTGAACATCATCATCTCGCGCGATGCAGTTCAGCTTCAATGCTAGCCGCCTGCAGCTCCGACGCACGCGCTGAGACATCATATATGCACACATTATGAGTTAGTCTACGTATCCACTACAGGTAATAATTGTTACTCATGAAACGCGTAAGAAATGACCTGGGCAAAATGACGAAGGGCTCCCAACTCATCCGCCGTTCCTTCCGGGTGGCGCATAGCATGTCCCGCCTCATTTGCAAGATGCGCGAGCTGCGTCGCCTAGAATACGAAGATAGCCAAAACACTTACAACCGTAGCAAAAAAATCTAGGCAAAGGAACAAAACTTTTTCCAAGGCGGAAGAATAAGAATATTTACAGTGTAGTTGTGGAGCGGAGCTCTCTCGGGCTGCGTGCCCTCCCGAGTGACAACGTCATAATCATCAAACAGGGCCTCGTCGTCGTCTGAGTCCGGTAGGTCAGCAATATGCGCAGCGGTCAAACCAGGTCGGAGGTGAAGCCGGGAGTGGGTGTGCAACCATTCCAAGTACTCCTGGAAAGCACGTCCCCTGTGCGCCGGGCCGCTGGTTGGCCAGACCGTGTTGTTCCCTCGCTGATTCCACATCTCGATGTACGGCTGGTGCTTCTCCGCCCAGTCCATGGCTCCCCTTTGCTTCCTTCTATCGATCCTGCAAAAATAGGTAACGACAATAAATGGACGCATGCAACAAAGTAACTTTATCTGACTTTGCGGAAGTATAACAAATATACTTGTGAAGGGTTTTGTTGGTAGTAGGGCAGGCAACATTTGTCACTTGGAGCCTATCAAACTGCCGCATGACGCGTTGTGGGAGATGCCACTCCACAACATAGTAGCAGATCAGTGGGATCTCCAGCCTCCAATACTCAGCATCCCTTCTGCACATTGGGCTTAGTTCCATTTGGGTGACCTCATTTTGGTCATACGGCTGCCATTCAACCTACAAAACGAGTTTCGTCATGACTCATATTTCCAAATATTGTCGAATCACTGAACCACAATATAAGTACAACTAAATTGCATTACAAATTCACCTGGTGCTGAGTTAGGACGTCATACTCATTTGTGTAAGACAAATATCGCCGTTGTGCAACTCCAACAACATTGATTGCATTCTTCCAAAGAAAAGCGACAGTAGGCAACGACCCTTCATCATCAAATCCCCACTCCTGCAATGGTACAAAAAGACATAACTTTTACGAAAGTATTAAATTAGTTACTAGCAACGATAAGGACCATGGCAGAACTAAAATAGTACCTCCGGCGGTGCACGCTTAGGCCTAGCAATCGGAAACCGCTCCCACATCCAAATCTGCAGAAGGTACAAACACCCCCCTATGCTAGAGCTCTCTCCACTTCTACGGCAAGCGTCACAAAGCTGCCGATACAACCATGCCAGAACCGCCGAACCCCAACTGTAGCTGGCCATGTCCTCCCATGGCAGTGCAACAATAGGAAACATCATCCAAGAAATTGTGTTTCCGCTCCCGTCGGGAAAGAGGAACCCACCAACCAAGTGCCACAGCCAAGCCCGAGCGTACCTCTCCACCATGGCATCCTCGGCGTCTGGATCCTCCAAAGCACTAAAATTGTCAGTCAGCCACTTGGAACTAACTCCGGTCGTCTTCCTATCCTTCACATCGTCATCTGGTTCAGGCGGCCTCAGGCCCAATGCAGCCTCAACCATGTCCCTCCACCCCACTGTCTGCACCATGCCAGTTATAGCAAGACCGTTAATTGGAAGGGCCAAGATCATGGCGACGTCCTGTAGAGTAACCGTAATCTCCCCACACGGCAAGTGGAACGTGTGGGTCTCAGGCCTCCAACGGTCCACTAGAGCAGTGAGCGCCGGTGCATCCATGCGGGGCAATCCCGCATTCACAATCCGTGCCAAAGGCATCAAGCCGGCACGCCTGATGTAGGGTGCGTAGCGCTCATCCCATGGCATAGCGCTGTGTGTCCGGGACCGCAAAGGCTTCAATACCTAAGAAAACAAGTAGGTGCAATGTGATTAGTGCACATGAGTATGGGCAGCAATTAAACTATGGACACCTAGCAAATTATTTGTATGGAAATTACTTATGTGCGAATAACAATTCCTCACCTGACCAAGGTCGACAAGCTGGTGAGCGCGGTGCTTCCCATCGTACACGGTGTCAAGGAGCCGGAAGCGCGGGTGGGGGGCCATCTCCCTGAAAATACAATAAGATGCAAAACTCCATTAGATGACAAAAAGAAAGACAAATTGGTAACAGCAAATGTATTTAATAATATGAACAAGTAGTAATGGTACAATATACAGCAAAGTACTTATGTTACCTCCGTACTACGATTATTTCTAGGTCCCCTACGTGTTGTACTTGAACGTGTTGCTTTGTTCTTCGGACCGAATTTGTGGTGCTCAATTGTATGCCCTTCTACGTGACATAGTGTGCAACGGACTTTGGCAGGGTCCTCACTGAAGCCCCCAAATCCATACATATCGTCCCCATAGCCTTTTTGCGAGTCATCAAGCTCGTTCCGTAACCTCTTCTTTTTTCGCCTACCCTTTTTGTCCTTCAGTAGGCATACATCGGGGACGTAATCCAAACCAATGTATTCGGGCCAATGCGACATATCAAGGCATGGTTCGAAGGTTGACTCCCATGTTCGTAGAGCGGCAGCTGTGGAGTAGTACGGACTGAGGTAACTGGGAGACTCATAGTCCACGCGTCGTGAACGGCATGCCGTTATGACATGCGAGCATGGCATATGCAGCAATGTTGGGACCATGCACATGCATGTCACAATGTCACCTATCTCCACTCTATACATGCGTCCACCTGACCTCTCACCCCCAATACCGGTATGACTAATTGAACGGGCATCGTACACAAAATTTCGCGGGCCGAATAGGCGGGCTTCTTGATTACTAGAAATGGTGCCATGTAACTGTAGGTGCTTCTCCGTGCCCTGTCCCCATTTAATATTAGCACTGATTGCATCACGTGCCTTCTGCCACCGCGTCACAAAGTATGCATTGCACTTGTGAAACGTGAACTCAATTATGGCAGACACAGGCATTGCTCGGATCCCTTTAAGCACTTTGTTGAACACCTCAGAGATGTTCGTGGTCATTATACCGTATCGGAACCCTCCTTCATCAAATGCTAGAGCCCATTTACTCTTATCTAGCAAATGCTGTTCTAACCAATCCTTTGCGTTGTCGTTCAAGAGCTTTTGCAAATCCTCCAATCGAGCGTCAAAATGCCGCACCTGCTTCGCTTTGCATAGAATCTTAAGGGCCTTTATCACTTTGTGGTTTTTTTTGCCTCCTCCGTATGTTGGCGGCAAAATGCCGCATGCACCACCGATGAACTAGAGGAGGGTATCCGTCTAGCTCTTCTCTAGCAGCGTTCAGAAGACCTTGGTGCCTATCTGATATCATGCAAACTTGTCTCCCTCTGCCAATTACTTCACGCCTGACGTGGGTTAGAAACCAGGACCAGCTGCTATTGTTCTCACCCTCGGTGATGGCAAATGCAACGGGAATCAACTGATCATCGGCATCAACAGCAACAGCAACCATCACTGTCCCCTTGTACTTGCCCGTCAAAAAAGTTGCATCAACACTCATAACGGGCCTGCAGTGCTTGAATGCCGACACGCATTGAGGGAAACACCAGAACACGCGTTCGAGGACAGGTTTCATTGATCCTTTGCCATCGTTGCAGTGCTTGCCTCCAGTTTCTATGAAGTATTTCGTCCCCGGATTGAATTGTGCAATCGCATTCAACATTCTAGGAACCGTATTGTAAGACTCCTTCCAATCTCCCCATAACTCTGCCATGGCAAATTGCTTCGCCCTCCATGCCTTGCCATATTTTACCCGGTATCCAGTGAACCCATGAATAGCCTCAATGAGGGATGACACAGTTATGTTCGTGTCTGCCCAAACCATTGCAGCAATCCGCCGCCCAAGATACCTGCCCGTACATTGAGAATGGACCTGCCCAATGTGAGCGGTGGCACATGTATGAGGTTGCTTCACGTTAGTTACCTTCCACCGGCGGCCATCAGATTTTATCAACCGTGCCCAAACACCCCATGGACATGTGTGTTTCTGACACTTGATACAATACCGCTCCTCTTTATTCGAGTTGATCACACGGTATGGCCTATGGTGCCGCACAGCGTAACCCTCGAAAAAATGCTTCAGTTCCGCCATAGTATCAAATATCATTCCCCTCTTTATCAACGGTTCTGCGCTATCTGGCGGGACAACTCTTGACATGAAACAATTATCAGCAACTGCATTTGTTATACCGCTCATGTCAACATGATGTGGAGCCTTCGGTAAATGCACATTCATCAACTCCAATGCACGGAGGTCATCTTCGGGGTATATAGCATTCCAATTGATCTCCGTATTTCCACTGGCACCCTCCACACGATCTCTTTCGCGCCTTAGTCTGTGCCAAGGAAACCTAGTTGCAAAATCGTCTAATCCATTACCATCAACACCTCCTTCCTCTCCTCCTACAGCTTCATCAACATTCTCATTCCGCACATTACCACCATCACTATTCTCCCAGGCATCGTCTTCGCCTTCACTTTCGCTGTCCGATGATGAACCAAGGTTACGTTCGACATAACCCTCTTCTTCTTGTTCTCTTTCCTCTTCCTCGTACGTGCTATCGTCAAAGTCATTATTCACCAACGCCATTTCAAACGCCTCCAACGATTCATTCGTGCCTCCCGAAACTCGAGGTTCCACATTATTACCATTGTCCACCCTGACCGGTGACTCCCGCATACCCTCGTCAACAGGCTCTTGTGTCAAAGCCTCTATCGGCTCGTCATCCTCTACATCCCGTCCAATATTCTCTTCCTCATTTCCAATCAAATCTACGATCACTTCGGCTATTCTAACTTGAGCATCCTTCAAACATTCCTTATAAAGAATCCAATCTTCCGCCGTACACAAATCCAACAAAACATAATGCGCTCTACCGCCTCCACCAGCATCAAACCGCCCACGAAATCTCGGAATACCCCCACCGACAACAACCGACTTTGCTCTTGACTCAATCTCTCCAAACATGGGGGGTTTCACAAATGTCGCTACTTCTTCACGCATGTCGATCAATTCACCATGTTCACTGACAGTTCCACCAAAAAATATACGAACCACACGGTCCATCTACAAAGTTTTGAAGACATTTTAGTACTCATGACCACTACAAATCTAGGCAAAAACAATCATCTAAAAAATGCCATGCAACTAATCCTACACGTAAATAAGACATCATAATCGGTCCATCGAGCGATACATTAACTGCGATTACTATCGATTCGTACCAAATCCTCCACATTCCAACAATCAAACTAGGAACCCCTACCTACCAAATCCTGGGCAAAATTAAAATTACTTCGCAATCTAATCGGATAGGATGAAAGAGATACCTTGGGGGATGATAGCCCCTTGATTCGGGCCGGAATGAAGGGGTATAACCACCGGATTCGGTGGGGGAGATGGGTGGAGCGACCGGGTCGGAGAGAGAGGGGCAAAACAAGGGTTCGGGTAGGGGAGGAAGAAGAAGGCCGCGTGCGGCGCCGGGCCTAACATAAGACCTAGTCGCGCCAAATGGTCTGGCGCGACGCGAGTTCAGTCGCGCCCATCGGATGGGCGCGACCGCGGTCGCCGTCCGGTCAGCTCCGTCCGACGTGTCCGTCAACGCCGATGTGGCACACGGTCGCACCGGTCGGACTGGCGCGACTACGTAGGAAGTCGCGGCTTTCAGAATGGCGCGGCAAAACGGTCTAGAATCTGGAAATAAAATTCCGGACGGTCTGTTATTAAAATATTAATAAAAAAAGGTTTAAATTTTAAAAAAAATTCCAACCTCGACAACTGCTTCTATGCCATGCTTAATGAAAATATATTCCATTTCAAGCGCGCCAAACAAGCCATCGATTCTAGACTTGAGCTTCTTGCCACGCTTGATTTTATTCCACTCAAACTCAATGCATATGTCAAAAAGAAGGTCATCGCCGTCGCTGCAGGTACTGCCATGGCGCTTGACTTTCAGATAACTTTCGACCAAAGCGTTGTTCCATACAGAAATGCCACTAATTGGTGAAGTCAATGGCAACGAAGGGGAGTCCTGCAAAAGATATCTATTTTAAACTGTACTACTATAAAGTAAACATCAATTTTAACAAAAGAGCATCTTTCAGTAATATCATGAGCGCCTTTCTATTTCCAGAACTGAAATGTTCCACAAATTCTGCTATATTAGGCAATTATTGGTATATGTGATATTTGTATTATTGGAAAGAAAGGTATAAGAATTTGGGTGTGTCTCCTTCTCAGGTGGCTTAGATTTTGCTAATCTCTCAATTATGTTTCAACCATTGGATATGGATCTAACCATCTAAATATTCACACTCTCTCTTAATCTTAATCTTAAAAAAACAATGTTTCCGCCGACAACAAAAATGTTCCAACTCCAACAAAACTTTGTTCCAGGTTCAGTAAAACAATGTTTCACGCATGCATTTTATTTGTTCTATAGAATGTGACTAAGAAATATGTTGTCATCTAGGAACTAAATGTTACTGCTTCAATCGGAAAATGTTCCAGTTTCACCAAAAAATGTTCCACATGTACATTTTATTTGTTCCCAAAATGTGACTAAGAGATTCAAAATCTCAGTCACCTATTTTGTATGCAGAAAGTTACAAAATTAACCTATCTTCTATGCACAATGCACATGCTTTATTCAAAATTCAATTTCAAAGTTATGATATGCAACGTGTGTGGACGGTATGCATATACTTACTTGGCAAAGATCAAAGGCCTCCTCTCTTGTACGGTTAAAAATATAGTTCCTCAAAGGCTCGCAGTCATCCCTCACCGCCACAAAACCATAAACAGGAAGTAGCGGCTGATTGTCTGTAAAATCACCAGCAAACCTGAGCGAGAATACCTGCAGCATTGTTGAAGCTGCATAATTCTCGCTGGGTTTAGGGTTCGCAAAGCGCTTGCATCCCCACGTTGCTGTGAGGAAAAAAAAATATTAAATAACCATACATATTATGTACGATTAATGGAAAAAAATAATGTGATGAACACGGATGATGTTGCATTACTTGGAGAAGCGACGTCCATGTCAAACTCCTTGTATACCGGAGCTAATGCCATGATTAAAAGTTTATGGTCCCGGGGCTTGATATTGATAGGGCAGTACTGCTGGTCTTTCGGGAGTGTGGCATTCAACTCTCTCACTCTTCTGGAACAATCGTTGCTGTATTTACGAATTTGGCGTGACAGCTCCAATGACCGTTCTGAACACAAAAATATGGACATGTTATGTTAGGTCACAGAATGGCAGAATAAAATGCAAACACAGTGTAATCCTGACGCCTACGATACGTTCAATTGAGCATGCATATGTACGTTTTTGCACAGTTTTGATGAGTTATTCAGAACTGAGTGAGGTAGACAGTAGTGTGCATTAGATCCTGCATACAAACTAATTACAATTTTTTACATGTGACGACCCACGGAGAAGAATTAGACCGTGTATACAAATTTATGGAGCGTACGTACCAATGAAGGCTCTGTTTGATTCGTCGACTTGTATCGCAGCTGCGCACCAATATTTTGCAGCTTCGAGCTCTACTTCTTCCAGCTGGCTCTGATCCGTCGGGGCCCAGATTGTCCCGGCGCCGGCGGTGACCGTGGCAAGGCGCGACATGGCCGGAGCCGGACCGACGCCCTGCTGGATCTCCCGGTGTGGAAGCTTTGTTCCCCGATGGAGCAGGAGCAATCGCGAGCTTGGACTTCAGGACAGAACGGGAAGTTTTCGTCTAGATCGTCGGACGATACATTTTGAGATTTACTAGTTCTCAGGTGACTGAGATTTCGTATATCTCTCAGTCACATTTTTGAAACAATAAAACTGAACTACTGGAACAACAAAACTGAACTTCTGGAACAAACCAACTTTACTGCTGGAACAGTTAGTTATTGAGTGGAACAATTTCGTTTTTTCAAAGAATATTTTTTTGCAGAAGCGAATGAATTTTTTGGGTGATTGGATCAAAATACAATGGCTGGAAAAAGTGACTGAGATATTAGCAAATCTCAGTCACCTGAAAAGGAGACATCTCCAAATATTTTCACCAAAAAGGCCGTCGTCGGACGAATTGATTCTTGGACTGCACTTTCCCTGAAACTGTTGATTGGGAAACGGAGACGGCTACAATTCCGATATCGATCTGGATCAAGAGACATTGCTTGGGCAAGAGCATCCTTCCACACCTTCGCCATTCCGATGTCGCAGTTCTGGTTCTTAGCGGTGTGCATTTGGAAAAAATTCGAGATAAAATGGTCACTCAGCTCGCCCCATTTTATATCCGTTGCCTCTGCATAATAAGCTAGAATAATAGGTACATCGCCTAGTGGTGACGGATGACAACATTAAGAAGAAACTCCAGTGCTTCGAGCGATGGTCAAAACGGCAGTCCTAAATATATTTTAAAAAAAAAAATACTCCAGTGCCGGAAGAGCATGAAAGTGCAGGATGAAATGGAAGTGCATGCCCTGCTCCAGGATGCACACAAGGCAGTACATAGTAGTATGTGTGGTTTCTTGTACTTAACATTCAGCTAATATATGAGTATTTTTGGTGTTGTTAGACACCGCAATAATTACCTTCTATTGGTACTCATTTACTTCTATAAACACAAAGGCTTATCATAAAAAAGAGGAGGAAAAGCATTTATCATTTCAAATATCATCGATATTTGACTCAAAAATGCCATCAATATTTGACTCAACAAGTCAATGTACTTACATTACATATATTAAGGAGATCCATCGTTGAAGTACCCCATGGTTGAAAATGTAACACTGAAGGGGATAACACAAGTTCTCGGTTTTTGACATGGATTTGATATCCAAGCTCGAACACTACATGTCCCTTGGAGCTTGCATGCTTTCCCACCTCTATTCTAGCGCACCCACTAGCACCAGCACCTACTGCCAGGTAACCGAAGTACAAGTTTCCTCCCTCCGAGGCAACCAACACATAAGAAACCTTAGCAGTTTCTGCTTGGACAACTGCATCATAAAGAGTTAGAATCTTCTTAAATCCGGTGCTTCGAGCGATGATTATGACATGATATCTCCTACTAGTTCCGTGGGGATTTCAACTTCGAGGACTGCCTCGATGCCATGCTTGATGAACTTGTACTCCATTTCAAGTGCAGCACTCGATTCTGGACTTGTGCTTCTTTCCACGTGCGATTCTGTCCCAGCGGAAGTCGATGCAGACATCAACAAGAACTTCATCATCGTCATCACAATTGCTGCCATTGCGCTTGACCAAGACTAACTTCAACCAGAGCTTTGTGCCACACTGACATGCCACGAACTGGTGAAGTCAATGGCAACAAACAGGAGTCCTGCGCACCGAGAAGAAATTATTACCTTATCTTCTCTATTCTCAGGAGAGATTCAAACTTTTTGTACGTTTTCTGTTCAATTGGATCTAAAATATAGGAAGAGTATATAGAAGTGCATTTACTTACGGGGCTAAGATCAAAGGATTCCTCTCTTCCACGGTTGAATATGTAGTTCCTCAAAGGCTCACAGTCATCTCTTACCGCTACAAAACCGTACACAGGCAACGGCTGTTGATCATCTGAAAAAACACAAGCAAACTTGAGAGAGAATACCTGCAGCATTGTTGATGCTGCATAATTCTCTCAAGGTTTCGGGTTTGTAAAGCGCTTTCATCCCCATGTCGCTGTGATTCACAAAAAAAGAAGTATTCAGATTAGCGTACAATGTAGTATCACTCAAGGAGCATATATAATGGACAAAGAATGATGATTAATTCGCTTTCAATAAAAGCAGGCCGATGGCTTTATCTAAAAAAAAAAAAGAATGATGATTAATTACTTGGCGAAGTGTCCTCCATTTCGAACTCCCCGTATACCGGTGCTAACGCCATGAGCAAAAGCTTACGGTCCTGGGGCTGAATATTGATATTGCTGAACCGTTGGTGTTTTGGGATCGTTGCATTCATAGCTGTATTCGTTCATTTGACGGTTGAGCTCAGTGCCCGTTCTAAAAACAGACAGACTAGACATGTTATTCTATTCATATTACTCCATAGATGCTGATCTATAGAACTAAGCTGCAGAATCAGACAACAATTTTCTTTCACTATCCCGTCAACCCGTGCAATAGTTGCACGGGCTAGCAATTTAAGCATATTAGTTAAGCTTATAAACATAAGTGCTATATGGATTCCTATTTTGGGCTCTTGGATGTTATTTTTTTTTCTACCATCCTTATGGTAGTACCTCCATTATGACTTTAGAGTCCAAAAATTGTAACACCATCAACAAAGTTATTGTTGTAAAAGTTTTGGACACTCATAGCAGGATATACTCTTTAACTCACTATATTGTAACTAGACCAAGTGGCCCACGCGATTGCTCGGGCTATCTAGAAAGCCTCCTAACTGTACATTGCACAATATTATTATACTTATTATGATACAACTGAAAGATTAAAATTAATTATATCACTTGACTCATAAGACAACCCATAATTAGGGATGGAGTTTTACTTCATTCACCGATTTACAGCACTATCACTTAAGTTGAGCATAGCTTTTAGATCTTGTTCAGTTTGCATTGTGAAATACCATAATTCCCCATTATTTTATTTTCTTACTTGGTTTTCTTTGGCTGCATGAGAAATAATAATCAACACATGTTAGTTCAATATTAGAGCATGCCCATAATAACGTTTTGCCATTTGAAGCCTGAATACAATTATATTGTCCTCAGTTTTGTAGAATTTATATGAATATACACAAATATAAGTCCCATAATTTTTTCCTAAATGGATATTTTGACTTGGGATATTTCTTAAAGGTGATTTGGAGTTCACAATACATAGGTAAGAAATTTACATTATTCTTGTGTTTTTTAGATCCATGGGATCCTATCTTTTCACTCTTCACACACTTCCTTGGTCCATTTTTTCCTGTCTTTCTTCTATGAACCGTTCAAACTCATATTCCTCTAGCATTCTTATGGTGATGTGGAAAATAGAATACAGTGCACCGTAACCCAACCTGATCACTGGTGCAACTCATCCTTGCGGCCTCCAGTCTCCAGATGAAGTTGCAGTCATCACTTTCCTTGTGGAAGTGGGCAGTGTCCCAATGGTGTCCTGCGCTGCTGGAGCGTCGCATCAAATTTCCTTTAATCAACAATAAGATCACAGTGAGAGGAGGAAGGGAGTGAGTACAAATGTTATGCAACAGCGCGCTACATGATTTGAGGTAGTTGACACTAGGTCACATGAGAGGGGATTTAGGGTTGGATGTCATGAGACAAATAAATGTGTCTATGAAATGGTGGTTCAGATGTTTGCCATAATTTTGAGAAACATAAACTGATTCTTATATTCAAGCTGCTGTGGCAGAAGGATTACCCAAAGGTCATCTCTGTTAATTAATTATAGACAAGCTAAGCTAGGATGTACATTTATCCCCATCTTTTAATTCGAATCCAAACTTTGTTCCTTGGTCCAGCTAGCTACTTATAGGTTTGCCTTACAAGAATATATAGTAATAAATTCTTTTGACATATGTATAGCAAAATGTTGTTATCGACCAACATACACCAATAAAATAAATCCTTACCTCGAATTGAGCGTGCTTCAATGTAGTTCACATAAGGCATACAACAATAGTAATAAATTCTTTTGGCATGATGTCATCTATTTCATCATTATTATCTTGTGTGATTTTGATATGATATCATGATCTTGGCACGTCGAGGCGCAGCCGCCAGAGCGATATCCGTCTGGACCTGGACACCACCAAAGCCTGAACCTCAACAGAGGCTAGAGCCAATGATTATTACATAGTTTTGCAGCACATCCGTCTGCGACACATTGAAGCAACAAAAATAAGAGGACATAGCATCAACATATAGTTCGAATCGAGACGCTTATTAGAGACCCATCCTATTACTAGATATCCCTCCATGGTTGGCGAACATTTGCATGACCAAGAGCTCCAAGTCTCTCGATATAGTACCTACACATAAGTTTTGATTAAAAAAACACATCATTCCTACTAGCCATATTGCCCAACATAAAGCAGATCGATGCTCCTACTAACGATTGCCTTTTCAAATTACTCCCATTTCCCGAACAAATGTCTAGTGCTACATACCATCACGTGGTTGTAAATTAAAAAGCAAACTGCACGGCTCTCCATAGGACTGGCCATATGACACTTTCAGAGAAGAGGTGCTTTTATCATTCCTAATCCTTGGGATCCAATGTGTTCATCATATAACATGCATGTCGGTAAACAACTAATTTCTACTCCATTTGTTCAGAAATATATATTGTTGGTCAAAGTTGTAAAAAATTGACTTAAGACAAAACTAGATGGACACTATATTTCTGGATGGAAGGATTATATAATAGCAATCAATTAGACGGAACAAAATAGTGATACTTCACATTTGTCCCTACCAGAGTACACAACTACCCAAATTGATCAAGAAAACATACTAGTTAATGCAATATGTGAAAGTAACAGTGGTTACTTTGTAGCATCAGAGATTGCATGCTTACGTACCAAAAGGACGACGGCATCCACATTAGTCACTGATCCTCCGCGGGAGGCTGAGGAGGAGGAAGTCCCAGATCGCCGTCGCCGGCGTTCACGACGTTGGCCTTCTGCAGCCGCTCCGTGAGTTGGCTGATGACGGCTTTTTGCACCTGGATCTTGTCGGCAATCCAAGCGATCTCTGGCGGCGGAAGAGGCTGAGGAGGAGGACCTCCCAGATCGCCGTTGTCGCTCCCTGAGTTGGTTGAACTCGGCGGTTTGCGACCGGACCTCCTCGAAAAGCCGAGCGACCGCGGGAGGCAGAGGAGGACCGTCGCCGGCGCCGCCCATGTCGGAGAGCGCCACCAACACCTCGCCGAGCCGATCGACGTTCGCCGCGTGCTCGCCAAGGCGCGCCTGGACCCACCGGGCGCGCCGAGCGTGCTCGGTCGCGACCTCGTCCGCGTCGTTGGCGCGCTGCACCTCCATCTTGAGCCGTGCTTCCTCGGCGTCGCGCGCGCGCTGCACCTCCTGCTTGAGCCGTGCGTCCTCGGCGTCGAGCGCGCGCTGCACCTCCACCTTGAGCCGTGGGTACTCGGCGTCGCGCTTCTGCTCCATCTCGTCGAGCTCTCCGGCACCCGAGCCCTCCGGCGGCGGCTCCTGCGCGAGGCGCAGCCGCCGGAGCGACGACGAGGGAGGTGAGTCGCTCGCCGGAGCGACGACGGCCTCCGCCTCCGCCAGCACGTCGAGGGAGTAGGAGGAGGAGGAGGAGGAGTCGGTTGACATCGATCGCGACGGGGTTGTGCTTGACAACTGCTACAAGGAAGGAAGGAAAGGAAACCCAAGTATTTATCGATCACTGGGTGAGGCCGGTGTGGGCGGTGAGGCCGGAAAACGCGGCCGGATATGCGAAGACGACAGAGTGGACTCCGCTCACTCCATAACCCAAACCAATCGCGCACGATCTTTTTACAAACTGCTCTGCTTTAATTTAAGTTGCTCTCCTCCCGCGTGCGTCAACTCTTCGCGCACGCACGTACGTACGTGATTCTTCAGCGCTAGCACGTACCACGTTATTCTTCAGTGCTACCACACGGCCGGATGTCTCTGAAAAAAAGAACAAGTCCACGCCATACAGCATAGCTAGCTAGGGCATCCATCGTATATATAGCTCATGGTCCTTTTAATTAGTTTCAACCAAGAATTTATAGCCATCAAGTATGCTTAGCCAATCCAGGGCGGGTTTCTCACAAACGTAAACTTTCGAGGTCATTTCATTAGTTGCAATATATGGTCAGTAACCAAACATGCACCTGGCAGTTCGTGCTCGTCGGCGCCGGCGAGGCGTTCCCTGGCGCCATTGTTCTCAGGTACACCACCATTGTTCTCGCCGCGGGTAAGCACTTTGCCATTACGAATTGCACCAGCTCGCCTTTTTTTGGCCAATAACAGTTGCATGATGGGCAGCTAGCACGATAAAAGCTAAGGTTTTGCTTGTGCGTTTGAGTTGCTGCTAATGAAAAATAATAGTTCAGTATTAGTTCATGGCATACATACAAAATTGTGCATAACTGATCGTAAGGGACAGGGCGTGCCAAGATCATGATATCATTTCATTCGCTGGGGGAGATGCATGGTGCAATGTTTTCTAAGTGTTTTTGCAACGCACGGGCTGGTTGCAAGTCAGGAATACACGTACGGCTATACGTCCCAATCAAAAGCTGTAGCACCTGCCTGTTGCCTCCGTGCGTCCAAATCCAAGAGCAGCGCCAATCCAGGGGTCTAAACTCTAGAGCACAGACAGCGTAGGAATTAAAAGAGAGCAGAGGATCCTAGTTCAGGATATGCAGCTCCGGGAGTGGTCGAGCGGCAGCAGCAGCATCAGGACTCAGGACGGCGGAAGCGGTGACACGGTGAGGACGCGAAGGTCGATCGTTCAGTGGATGCAGGCGTGTTGCTTACCGGAGCCGTTTGCCGTGAGGAAGCTCGGCGGCCGCGGCCAAGCCGTGCCGTGCGGCGCGACCGGCCGGATCGGTGGAGCAGAGGTCGCAGGCGGCGTCGGCGATAGGAACTGTAGCGAAGACGGCAGGGACAACATGTTTTCTCCTCTCCTCTGGATGCGGCAGGACGGACCATCGAATGGCTACAAACATCTAGTTTCACTATCACAAAAACAGCCTGTAAGAGCATCTCCAGCAAGGCCCTTATTTGGGCCCCTACTCTATTATTTAAGAATTTGAGTCAAAAAATCAACTCCAGCAAGGACCCTACTTGGGCTCTTATTTTGCATGTCCTCTCAAACTCCATCTCCAAGCCCCCAATCCTGGGGTCCTCCCATCCTCCCTCTCATTCATGGGTCCCACTATTTTTCTTTTCTTTTTCTTTTTTTTCTCTCTTCTCCCTCCTCCCGCACGCCATCTTCTTGGATCCACCCGCCTCCACGCGCCGGCCGGGCCACGCCGCCCGCCTCCCGCACGCGCCCACGGCTCCCTGCACCGCCGCGCGAAGCGACGAGGCAGCCCCGGCGCGGCGGCGTAGAGGGGCGCGGATCTCCGCCGCAGCCGCACCTCCTCGGTCCTCACCAGCAGCTGCCCGGCGCCCGCCGGCCTCCCCTTGGTCTCCACCAGGACAGCTGCCATCGCCAGCTCTCGCTGCCCGGCGCCCGACGACCCTCGCTGCCCGCGCCCGACCTCGCCCTGAATCGAGCCGGGACGGTGCTGCACAGGCCGGACGTCTCGCCGTCGCCAAGCTGCCGTCAAGAAGATCTTCGACCGTCAAGCACTCCTCCATCCCGGCCACCGTCAAGCACTCCTCCATCGACGGCGAGCCGAAACGGCTGAGGAGGCTGGGAATCGCCTCGTCGTCGGTGTGGGTTGGGATTTGTCCTCTCAAATTCTCCCCGCCGGCGTTGCCGATTCGTCCGCCGTGGCCGTATTTGCAGTCCGCCAGGGTCGCCATGGCCGTGGCCGCAGCCGATGCCATGCGAGAGGCCTTGCCGGCTGCTCACCGTGACACGGTACTGGCCACTGGACGGCGTCGCCGTGCATCAGCTGCTACTACTACAGACGGCTCTTTCTTCAACACAGTTGAATTTTTCCGGTTCTACAGCTCGAGGTGTGTTCCATCCATCCTTTCCTCACCCAGTGTGATTGGTTCCTTTTCAGATCCAGCCTACATTACTTGTGTTAAAAATTTAGCCCTATTGTTCGTCTATTATTCAGGTGGCCTTCTCATTCTTTTAAACATTTAAGATACATATCATGCTTCAATATAAGCATCTTGTCCTTCAATTATTGACGAGAATTGACGTTGCTATCATGCCTATCTAGCTAGTAGTAAGATTTTGCATCTCCTTAATTCAACGTCACTGAAATGACAGCTGATGAATGGCACTTGAACTAATTAAAATGACAGCTGTAAATTTCCTGAAACAGGAGGTTTTCGACAAGGACACGTTCAGTTCAGCAAAGGTGACAGATGTGCGATGCATCGAACAGCTGGTGCGGATCATACAGACTTTAGATGGATCTCGAGGACATCCGCAGGGGCATGGTTGTTCACACCGTGAGTCCCAGACAGAGGTGTTTCCTGGTGGACGACAGCTGCATCATCTGAGAGATGGGAGCGTGTCGTGATTGGCTGTAGAATGAAACAGCTTCTTATTCTGAAGAATGAATGACAGTGAAGCGCGATGATTCAGAATAGTCAGACCAGGACAATACTCCTGCATGTTGTATTGTGATTTGCAAATTGCAACCTGGTCAAAATTCCCTGTGATTTTAAGGATATGCTAGTATGCTCAAGAGAACATCATGTAATTCCCTGTGAGAGTTTTATACTCTTCGGTAGTTTACTTTCTGATGTTAGCACCGAATGGAACATCATGTAATTTTACTTTCATATACAAGAGCTGTTTACTCTGACAAGTTTAATAGTGAGAAATCTGTCACTCTCTCAAAGTGCCTGCAGTTCATATTGTCCACAGTTTACTGGTGATATCAGTGAGTTTTTTATTTACAAAATTGAATGCACCCCTTGGTGATCTGGTATTCTGATTCTTGGTGATCTGGTATCCTGAAGTATCATAAATAGTAATTGATCTGCTTACATGAGACACTGGCAGTTACAATTAATGACATTTGATCTGCTTACATGAGACACTGGCAGTTACAAAACATTCTCAATTCATTCTCTGTTCTATTTTACAATTCCATCAGTGACATCAATGGACATGAGCATGAGCATTCTTACTGAAACCAGATCGATGGATTATTTACACTGCTACTGTCTCAAAGAACCATCTCATGTCAAAAGCTTAATTGGGCAAGATTGGCTAAAATTCTGTACAAGCAACACTATCACAGTTACAGTGTACCTCAGTACCGAGTATGATTGAGTAGCTTGTTGACACTTGATTGAAATCACTTGCGCAAACATGTAAACAAGTTCAGTTGTGCAACGCCTGTGAAGGGACTCTGAAGAATCAAGCAAGGCCTGCACAATTTCTATACAACGCTGAATTGTTCGAGTGGTTCCAGCTTGCCCAGTTAATTTAAGACGGGGATAAAACACAAATCTTTGCGAATTGATCCCCACAAGTGATGACTGATGAGTGTTGACTCTACAGACTGTCAGCGAGCGAGATTCAGAACACTGCCCCGCCAACAATCGAGGCAACAGACTTGTACCAACTGACGAAGGCACGAAGCAGCAGCAGCGAGACTGACTGCGCCGCCGTGAAGCAAGGAGGAGGATCACTCACGGGTCAGCGGCCGCAGAGGCGGCGGAAGGGGAGGAAGACCTCCTGCGCGGACGGCGGAATGGGCACCGGAAGGCGGCGGACGGAAGTCGAGGCGGAGGGCTCGCGGCGAGGAGGCGGCGGCGGGGGGCGGCGGGGGACGGCGTCGCGGCGGGAGCGCGGCGGGCGGCGGGCGGCGGAGGCGCGGACGGCGTCGCGGCGGGCGCGGACGGCGAGGCGGCGGCTGGCGGACGGCGCGCTGGGAAGGAGACGACGAAGAAATTTTAATCTGACAAGTGGGTCCCACACGAAATAGGGTCTTTGGGCCACAACCGCTGGAGTTTGAAGCAATTTTTTGAGCCCCTATTTTTACATGCCAGCCTCTAAAATGGAAGTAGAGGCTTTGATTTAGGGTCCATTGCTGGAGATGCTCTAAGGGCAGTGGAAAAACACTTGTAGCGGCGGGGATAGCGGCCCGCCGCTGGGCATCCGTCGCTACAGAAAAACAGCTGTGGCGGCGGATGCACCACAGCCACCGCAACAAAAAAACATTGTAACGGCGGGCCACAACTTAACAGATGCGGGCGGTGCATCTACAAAATTAAAGAAAAGGAAGGATTCTTGTTTTATATGACATCTATCACTTCTGTATTATTAAGTCACATATAGAAATTATTTTATTCGATGTCTACTATTTTATTAAGAATGTTAGGTCTGGTGTTCAAATCAATCCTACTTAATGCAGCTCACATACTACACATCTCACAATTCACAGACACGTGATAAGACCAAAATGTAGAACACATAGCATTTTCTAAGCAGCCTTTTGCAGATATGTTAATTATGTGATAATATCAAAATGTAGTAATAATTGACAAATAATATTATTTATAGCGATATACTTACCTCTGTTTTTGAATAATTGTCAGTGTTGACTTTTACTGTTCCAACTTTGACCATTACTTTTTTGTTAATGCATAATTAAATTCCCATAAGTATATC
Organism: Eragrostis nindensis; assembly: GCA_012490785.1. Taxonomy (NCBI): domain Eukaryota; kingdom Viridiplantae; phylum Streptophyta; class Magnoliopsida; order Poales; family Poaceae; genus Eragrostis; species Eragrostis nindensis. The sequence continues at coordinate 274,962 of JAAXCT010000538.1, read as the reverse complement.
ATGTTGATAAAGTACTATCTAGGCCGCATCTATTCATCATTTGTTTATATTGTGCAACTAAGTATTTTGGAAGTTATTAAGCGGTCAAATTGTGAACAGTATAGTCAATGCTGTTAATTATTTAAACCCGGAGGTAATATCATTTTAAGTAGGAATATTTATATGAACAAAATGTAAATAAGAATTACCAAAGGGCAGGGAAATGTGTACAGTTATGTCAAGCCTCCATTGGGAGGAAATAAAAAAGTTAGAAAGGAGAAAAAGGACTCGTGTCTGTCAAAGAAGCCGGCATAGTAATAACCTGAAACGGCAATGTGGAAAAGGGCACGATTTGTACCAAACGTTGTTGCTCGGCACTACGATTGCTTGCCGGGCCCAGAGAAGCACTGACTGTGTGGTCTAGGATTAGTGGATTACCCATCCCATCCACACGAGTGACTGGGCGTAAAGGACATCACTCTGCCCACCGCCAACGCCATCAGTCTCTCAGACCATCCCCATCCCCCCTCGGCGCCGTGAACATTTGAATCCCGTGCCGGACGCGTGGAGACGCGACCGTACCGGCAGAGAGGCCTCGCCACGGTGACGGGCACACAGGAGAGAGCAGGCAGGAGGCATCCCAAGGTTCTTGACAGCACAGCAGATCCGAAACCCATCCAGGTGCACCAGCAGCAGCGAGCGAATCTTTTTGTTCCAGAACCGCCACACTCCGAACCGACACCAACGGATAACACCTTCGCTGCGAGCTACACAGACAAAGCGCGCACTCTGATACGCTCAAACCAGAGCACCGGCAGCGCCACCTAGCAGCTCCATCGTTTTTAATCACGAGCGAATTGAGGATGCAGGCCTTCTTCCTCCCCTCCTCCTCCACCTTGATCCCGGCCACTCCCTCCGCGAGCCCGTTCCTGCAGCAACAGCAAAAGCCTCAGCCATCAACTTCCGTGAAGCTCCTCCTCCCAACGGCGCCGAAAGGAGCTGCCGTCGCGAAGGCCAGCTGGCCAGGGCGGCGCGTGTTGGCCTCCGCCGCGTCGTCCTCGTCCCCGGCCGCCTCGGCGGCGACGGCCACGGAGGTGCCCGCGCAGATGAAGGCGTGGGTGTACGACGCGTACGGCGACGCCACCGTGCTCCGGCTCGACACCGCGGCGGCGGTGCCGGCGGTGTCCGACGACCAGGTGCTGGTCAAGGTCTTCGCGGCGGCGCTCAACCCCGTCGACGCCAAGCGCCGCGCCGGCAAGTTCCAGGCCACGGACTCGCCGCTTCCGACCGTGCCGGGGTACGACGTGGCCGGCATCGTGGTGAGGGCCGGCGGCGAGGTTAAGAACCTCAAGGAGGGCGACGAGGTGTACGGCATGATCAGCGAGAAGCCGCTGGACGGGCCCAAGCGGTACGGCTCGCTGGCCGAGTTCACCGCCGTCGAGGAGAGGCTGCTGGCGCGCAAGCCCGCGGCCCTCGGCTTCGCGGAGGCGGCCGGGCTGCCTCTCGCCGTCCTCACCGCCGACGAAGGGCTCCGGAGGGCGGGGGTCGCAGCCGGTGGCAAGTCCGTCCTCGTGCTCGGCGGCGCCGGCGGGGTCGGGTCCCTCGTCATCCAGGTTGGTTGGTGGTACACTCTGCTGCTGCTGCTCCTCCTTCGGTTTCGTCTCAACTTGAACTTTGCTGACACGGTAATGTAATGCTGGTGTTGGTGTCAACTGAATCTGAATGAAGCTGGCCAAGCATGTCTACGGCGCGTCCAAGGTGGCCGCCACGGCCAGCACCCCGAAGCTCGACCTGCTCAAGAGCCTGGGCGCCGATGTCGCCATCGACTACACCAAGGACAACTTCGAGGACCTGCCGGACAAGTACGACGTCGTCTTCGACGCAGTGGGTAAGATCGCCGATCGCCTATAATTAAGACGTGTGTTTCACAACCTGGCATGTAGTAATCCAAAAAAACTCAGACCTGCGGGGTATGACGGCCCCTGGGTATTTTTTAAGGAGGAATCTTCTCACGCAGATCGAGAAAACCCTCGAACCTCCCTCCCTGGTCGTACATAAGGACCAGCTGGCCTGTGAGCTGTGGCGCGAGTCTTTCTTTACTTATGCTTTGACACAGGGAAAGGCGAGGGGATTTTTTTTGCACTATAGCTACTTTATTCACTACAATGAACTCACGGTAGTGTAGCGGCTCGAACCCGGGTTGACAGGAGCAAGCTCCCGGAGCCAACGGCTCTGACCGCTTGGGCTGGCGAGCGTTGGTGGCTTGTAGTAATCCTGACGGGACGATACTCTGCTTTGCTCTGTTTTCTGGTTTTCAGGTCAGGGCGACAAGGCCGTCAAGGTGGTGAAGGAAGGCGGCAGCGTCGTGGTCCTCACCGGCGCCGTCGCCCCTCCAGGCTTCCGGTTCGTTGTCACCTCCGACGGCTCCGTCTTGGAGAAGCTCAACCCTTACCTTGAGTCAGGGAAGGTGAAGCCGGTCATCGACCCAAAAGGACCGTTCCCCTTCTCGCAGGTTGTGGAGGCGTTCTCCTACCTTGAGACAGGGAGGGCGACCGGCAAAGTAGTCATCTCTCCAATTCCATGAGCGCTGTAAATTCCTGCCATTTCGGAGCCAGCCATCCTGAGATTCTAGTGTGTATCATCATCATGTAGTCTAAAGCTAAGTTTATTTCAGGTACAGTTCATAGAATTATAGACGGTGGACATTGTGGCGATTGCTGTTCCACTTATCAATGTCCATTTCAGTTCGAATAGACAGAGTCTCACCGTCTATCTTTTTGTTACATATAAGCTTTCTACAACTAAACAAGAAATTGATGATCTCCATCACCAGTTGCCTGGTTGGTTCAGCTGGGAAGAGTGACATGTCTACTGCTTGGGGGACAATCTGATTGGGCAGATTGCAAATGCCATGCGGCGTGCTGCAAAAGCCAATGAAAATCTCTCGTCCTCCGTCAATGCCCTCTCTATGACCTTGACAACAGTTGGGTCCTGGCATGGGAGATACCAATATGTTATCTATTATGTTTGTTAGATACAGTATAGAATGGTAACTAAACTAAGATTCTGTACTACCACCAAATGACAGAGTTAAGAGAGAATGTGCCCAAATTGCATGTAATAAGAGAGAATAGAAGACCTGAAGACAGTGGAGTTACATACCCTTATATGTAGTTGGCTGGGAGCAGGGCGAATTCGAGCAATGTCACCAACTCGAATAACGTTGTTGACATTCCCATGCTCATCTGTTTCTGTTGGCAATGATGTCGAGTGCCTCCACTGACCCCCAACTATGAACTTGTAATAGTACCTGAATGAGTAAATGTCAGTTGTAGTGGACTCTATAACCATCAGAAGCAAACAGCCAGTTCGGAAAATGTCATCCTATAATATTCCCAGCAAAAAATTCCAAGCAACTGAATGATCCTAACTTGTTAATACATTTAAGAAAGATCAAATATGCAAGGACTCACTTTCCATGACGAAGTCGAACTTCAGCTTCATATCGTGGCCCACCTTTGTGGATGCACTTAACTTTGTCTTTCCAGTTACTTGTAAAATCTCCAACCAGTTCTACCTCCTCACCCTACAGCAGATTCGTTACATTCAAGTCAACCCTTAAGAGTTATCGTTAACATCATAAAATGAAGTCTCATAGTGAACTGAAATTATTGTTTATGGCAAATACTATAAGTTGAATAACAAGATTTGTGGATAAAAAACTTACCTCACGACCACTATTCCAAACAAAACATACTGAATGTGTGGGACTGCCATCGTGTCTTCCATTTTCAACTAATGCAATAAGATCCCAAGTAGCCCAAACAATTGCAGCTCTGCATGTTTGTACAGACTCTTAGCTCAAACAATAAGCAAAAGAGCAACAGCCGACAGAGCCATAGTAAAAGAAACTAATTGTCCTTTAATTAGGATGAACATGGTAATACGATTTTTCAACTACCATTACCTGTCAGGTCTGCAAGAGTGCAAACCAGTGATGAACTTGTGAGCAATATGGAGAGGTGTATCTTGAACCCAGTGTAAGTATGATATCACACATGCTGGTGATCTATCATATCCAGTGGTACAAGTCACATATATACGATAATTCTTCCTGATAAGGCGCAATAGAAGACCAACACAGAAAGGAAGCTTTTTCCTAAGGTCCATGGAGTCAACCTCTCTGAAAAAGTCCAGCATTTATAATTAATTACTGACCATCAGATTGCACTAAGGTTTAGTATAACATCTACGGACAACGAAAGAATTTCACAAAACGTTCATTGAGATTTCTCTTTCAGGTGAAGCTGGCTGAGCTTGCTATCACAGTTATCTGTTTAATTTTAATAACAAAACACACTGCTTCTAGCATCAATCCGCCCAAATAAAAAAATAAAGAAGTAGAAGTAGATATCAAGGGAACACTGAACAGAAAGTCCTATCATAGAACTGTTGGATTGATAAACTATATGGTCTCATTTGGCAATCACATCATATTTGCTTAGCTAGACAATGAGGACAGCATAAATGATTTCCCAAAACTGAAAAGAAAAAAAGATACTGTAATCGTTCGGAGAAACTAGACAAACTCCAGCCGTATCAGTATAACTATTGTGAAGACCACGAACAAACAAAGTCTTAAACTGTAATATTCTTTCCTATGCAGAGAAAATGGCACCGCACCGTATAGGGTAGTTGATCATCAAGATGTTATTCTCTCGACACGAATTGTTGATTGCCTCAGAATTAATTCCCCAATTGAGGCGCTCACTTTCACTTTGGAAATTGAGAACAGCAGTAATACCCTGAAGCCTTTTGAAGTATCAGATACTAAATTGTATTATAGGAGCAACAAATAAATTTAACAAATGAAAACACTACTATGCAAATCGGTTCATTGCATTTGTAAGGAACCTACCACAGTCTCTGATAACATCTTCACATCTTTTTCTGTTTGTATGCAGGAACCGACAAATATTTGTTCAGTAATCTGTCAAAGTAACAAACAAAAAAATATTACAATGGATCAATATTCATTGATGTAATCCTAAACTCCTGAAAGCATAGAGGCAAAATCCATACAGAGATACATATCATAATGTGTAAACAAAATAACAAGAGATAGCGAAGCAGTCCTCCATACCTTGCTGTATTGCATACCAAGTGAATGATTGTAGTAGAGTTCACCCTTAGCACGATCTAGCGCTTTGATGTACTCCTCCAAAGGAAAGCTGCCATGTGCCCATTCAGCATTAGGGTCATCCTCATCAGAGTATAAACCAACAATCTCACTTATGCAGTTCGCCAGGTTAGTGCTGCTCTGATTGAGTCCACCTTTCTCGTTGGATAGAAGTGCCCATCCTTGAGAACTTAGCATCTTTGGTGAAAATACAGCAAAACCGGGTTTTCCATCACCAGTAGACTCGTTGAGATTAGTGGACAACAGGGTATTATTCCAGGAAGCAACAGGAACCCGTCCTCTGTTAAATAGGATGTGGTAATCTTCGTTTTGATGCAACTGATGGATCGGAAAAGGAGCAAATGGTCTCTCAAGGACAAGGCTGCATGGTCCTGACTTGTCCCTCAGCGCAAGCCTGGATACAAGTTGACAGGTCATATGAGCAAAGAGCAGTCATGCAGAAGTTCCATTCAACATTCTTTCAATCTGTAAGTGAACTAGTCATGTTCGTGAGAAATCTTTATACTAAGGACACCATAAAAGGTGTTGAGCTGCTTATGTATTGCCTTGAGGTGCACCAACGGTAAACATTTTCTCACACAGTTGATTAGATTAAATTCTTCCAGTGCTAATTGCATCATAACTGGCCAAACATTTCAACTGAGCCACTGAAATAGCATGTCAAAATTACTAAGCTTAAGGCAATGTCCTGAAATTATCAGTTGCAAGCACATAGAAGTAAAAAGTTTACGGAATTTCAGTGATTGGTAGCTCCAAGATCAAAACAGATAACCAACAGAAGCACAACAAATTTACATGACAATCTGACGGAAAAAATCGGGAAGGATCATCAAGGGGCACTTCTGTATGGATTAATGAAAAACAGCATTACTAATGCCGTACTCCGTGTCATGCAGAAGTTCCATTCAACATTCATTCAATTCATTATTGAAATAGTCATATTCGTGAAAACTCTTTACACTAAGGATGTCCTGAGCTAAGCTCATCATGACACAGACCAAAAGTTTAACAAAGGCATTGAACTGATGTTTTGCCATGAGGTGCACTAGCAGTGAACAATTTCTCAAACAATTGACTATTAAAATCGCCCATTGCCACATGACAAAAGGTTTGTGCATCCATGTTTTTTGGGAAGCAGAGAACTGAAACTTGTTGGCTAGTGCATTGCAGTAACATTGTGCGATTTGTACCGTAACTGGCTAAAAATTTCCATTCGAGCCACTGAAATAGCATATGTCCAAATTGCTAAGCTTAAGGGCAATGTTCAGAATTTACCAGTTGAAAGCACACAGGATTTTTCATTTTACGAAATGTTAGCGCCTTGCAGCTCCAAGTTCAAATCAGACAATGAGGTGACATAACCAACAAAAGCACAACAAATTCATATGACAATCTGACAGAAAACAAGGCAGGATCATTCAGAAGGACACTTTTGTAAGGACTAATGAAAAAAACAGCATTACTAGTGCCGTACTCCGTGTCACCAAGGTCCTTGATGGTGACGAGGCCCCCGCCGCCGTCCTGGCCAGCGCCGGCCTTCTTGAGCGTGTCACCGACCATGATGATCCTCGACTTCTCGGCGTTGCCCTGCCCACCAACCAATCACATCACATGCAAAACCAATATATCGTCAGTCGCTGATCCTCCCAAACAGCGGACAATGGAGGCTCGCGGCCGCCTGTGAAGAACCTACCCCTTTCCGGAGGGAGTGGACGAAGACGCGGCCGTCGACGCCGAGCGCGAAGCGGACGCCGAGGGGCCGGTCCACCGTGACCATGTACTCGTTGAGCCGCATCGGCCCGCCTCCCCCCGCCGCCTGCTTCTGCTGATCCCCGCCGTCGCCAGCCGCCGCCGAGACCGCGAGGCTGGGCCGCCCCCACCGCCGCCGCCTACCTGGGGAGTACGACAACGAGAACGCGCGGGGCCGCGGCGATGCCGATCTGGCGCGGCCGCCGCCGGTGCCGGGGGAGGCCGCGGTGGCCGTAATGGCGGGGGCTGGAGCGGCGAGGAGGTGGAGGTGGGCCGCCATGGTGGGGTGGGGGATCGGGACGGGACAGCGGCGGTGGCGGGGAGAATGGAGGTGGCACGGGATCAGAGGCGGAGCGGGATGGGAAGTGTGTGGAAACGAACTGAGCGGTGGAGGCGTTTGGGACTTTGCGCGGGCCGCGGGGAGACGCTGGGGCCCACAGGTCGAGCGAATTTTGATACTCCGTATTTTTCTTTTCCTCCGAGCCTTGCGCTCGCAGGTCCCGTGCGCGCCATTGCCGGGGGCTTCACGTGACGTGGCATGCTCGCTGCAGCTGCAGGAGCCTCGCGCCGCCGCGGCCGGACGGTCTTCTTTCAGCTAGTACTACATACAAACATGGCCGTGGTGTGGTTGATGGGGATGACCGGGACCGCCCATGTCCTGCTTTACTTCTCCAATCTCCCTTTGCGTGGGCAGTTGAGATCACGCCATTTTCATGGAAAACAGTTAGTTAAACAGGTGCACAAGCGAGCGAGGCGTGGCGCGCGTGCGCAGGCCGTTCGACCAAGGCCACTGGACTGGACCAGCAACTGATCATAGATAAATGTACAGAGCCATAGTAAATGATCTGATATACATATTTGAATTTTTGCACCCTCAAGGACAAAAATCATGGACTAACATCTCACCTTTGAGCAACTGCGCATGGTGGTAGATCACGTAATTCTTTCTGAATATCAACCAACACCAAAAGCTAAGACAAGCTACCATATCAGAGTACCGTTGAAGTCTGCCAGAATTCATCTACAAAGAAAGTCTGCCCGATTTCTGAATGTGCATTGTTGGACAGTGCATTAAATTCAGGAATTAAGGTGGGAAGAGGATCCAAAATCATAATAACGAGAAGAAGCTAAACAAGGGTATATCTTAAGAATATAGGCAAGTCATAAACCATCAGACAGTAGGAAGATATCAATGTATCCAGAATATGCTTCCTACTACACGTGCTACATTTTTTCATAGTAGCCTACATACAATATATCATGGGAATCATATACATAGTTTCCTCCATGTCGTGCATAAGGCTATGTAATCCTGGTTGCAATCTCCATCACAGCTCCCACCTGACAAGAAAAAACTGTCCCAGAGTGTATCTGTGGCATGATTGCTTCAAACTCCTTCCATCTCTGATATACTTTGAAGCGACACTACTTCCATTCTGATATTTTGACAGACCCAGTGCTAAATTCGATTCAGTAATTATATACGACTAGTCTATAGACAAAAGTATATGAGCATAATCTAATTAAAAGCCAACTTGCTTATATACACTGCCTTTGATTCCGTGGTTAATATGAACCATACTGTGCGTTAGATAGGACCATACTCTATATTAGTACGCAGACTGTACATATCATTCAGTAACACCTCATAGCACAGTCATCAACATTTCCTGGAGTTAGTGTTAGTTCTCTGAACTTGTTCATGGTACTGAGGGTAGAACAGTGACTGTATTATTTTGTAGAGAAAGAATGGAAGCAAGGCTGCCACGACGATTACTAGAGTGGATAACCAGTAGATAGGGCTCGGTGCACAGGTTTCCAAGAAAACATGGTAGGCACTTGTTGATATTGTAGCAGGAAACATGCCATAAACGACCAGAAAAATGTACCAAATCAGTATGCTGCCCCAGATGACAAAGTGCTGTATCCAAGTGAAGTAGCTGATATAGAGTGCCAATTGGCAATTCACCGTCCACACTACACAAGTATACATTGTCACTCCAAGGATATCCAATCCAGCAACACGGCCATGCAGTCCGACAGCCTGAATGAGAACAGAATTGATGGCACCAAAGTATATTATCATTGAACAGCACATCCCGTTCAACATCCAGCTGAGTATTCGAGACCAACTGAAGAGTGTATTATTCACTCCCTCTAGATGCAACGAAGGGACCTGCAATATGCAAAGCAATAAAGAACTGATTAGGACGGGGAGGAAATAAACCCGCACAAACACTGAAAAAACTATATAACAAGCTCAGATATACACAATAAGTTAAAAACGATACAAATAGGTCTGGCAGGAGACTACAAACCTTGAGGCACGCACGAGAGGAGACATCTTTATCGAACACACCCAGTGCGATGACAGGGAGAGATGTGAAGGCAACATTGTAGAAAGACATGAACCAATCATTATAAGCAGGTTGGGCTGAGAACATAGCATGTGCCTCGAACCAGAAAAGTGTAAGGCCAAATGTAAGGTTCTTGAAGAAAATATAGCAGATCTGCACATGTCAAAAAAACAATGCAGATTGTTTAGATATTGCAAGGGCTTAAATAAGAGATGCAAATGACATGACAATTTTTTCTACTTCAGTGCTAAACAATATGATCAAGTATAGAGTAGTTCTAGAAAAAGGTCGATATATAGAAAAAGGTCAGTATCTAGGAAACGGCAGATACCGAGAGCAGATAAGAAATAGAACAAAAATTAGAACATGCCTCTAGAAAAAAAGGTCGATATCTGGTGTATCGAAATGGTATGTAAACCTGGTCAGGTACACAAATAACAGTCTTTCGGGAGGTAGAGGAGAAATAAAAACCAGAAATACTTCTCAACAGAGTCCAGGAACTTCATTTTTTGGGGGGCAAATATATCTGTAATTCCTTTGCTCTGGTTGATCTATTGTACTGTAATATCTTACTACCACAGGTCCAATATTAATATCAGCCTTAAATGTTCCCAACCTTCCATATCAATATCATCGAACCTATTGTTGGTAAGTATATAATGGAGCAGCATATTGGAGACCATGTCTGTGGTCCTAAATGATAAGCAAATGAAACTGAAGGGAGTAGTTAACTAAAGTGTGAAAAGCAGAAGACTCAGCAGTTTACCATAGCTGCAATCCGACGATAACACCAATGACCATGTACAAGAATTAACCGCTCCAGAAAACGAAACTGAGCTATTGCAAAGTCACTTGCCATCACAGCCTGTAGCATGAAGCAGCATCAGATGTTGTAATTCTCTCAAAACAAGCATTTATTACACAATGTAAATAAGATACTACAATCAATGCTTTGGCGATGTGAGAAACAGCAAGATGCTAGTTTGAGAAAAACTGTAGAAAACCTCAACTCAATTGAAAAGACTGTTTTCAGAATTCAGAGAAAGAAAAGTTATCGATGCAGTTATCGGTCGGATTTACTTTCACATTCATAGCACCAAATATTCATAAAAAATGTGACCAGATAATTAAAAACAATGAAATATAAAATGTTAACAGACAGTTGTTGGTATCAATCTAATGATTCTCATGGTGATAGATGAAAACAAGCCCTTGAAGCACCAAAAACAAGAGGCAACATTCTGCCAGTTCAATTTTTGGACGATCGCGCAAAGTGGTACTTCTCATGACATAAGCATTCAAAAGGTATATAAAGATATGCGGTCGAATGGTCATTAGACACAGTAACTCTAAACTCTAAATGCAGTACAGAATTGATTTCTTTCGACAGCTAAGGACTGTCTTACAGTTGATTTCCATGTGAGTAATCTTTCAGGTCATGTACATAAAAATACCAAACATCGTGACTACGATTATTTTTGGTAGATTTCAAGAATCATAAAATAGGCAAAAGCCATAACTACAAAATACTAGTGAAAAATTTAATACGAAAGTAGGCATACGAACCTGCATTCCTTCAGCACCACTTATTCCAACTCCAATGTCAGCCTCCTGTAGCATACCAACATCATTTGCTCCATCGCCAATAGCTAGGGTAATCTTCCCTGTTGTAAACTTTACCAATCTGGTGACCTGGAAAATTCAAGGATAAATGTAAACACTTTCTGTGAACTACAAAAAATGATCGAAAAAGAGCAATATGCGGAGGTCGTTACTCACCAAAGCTTTCTGTTTCGGGGAAATCCGACAACACAAAACAGATGCACAGTCAACTGCTAGATCAAAAAATGAGTTCTTAAGGCTGCCCGTGAGAGCATGTGTCAGAGCATTGCCATCAATGATAAGAGCAAATGGAGTTGAATTTCCTTTCAGTGAAATTTTTCTCCTAGCATCTTGTAATTTTCTATCAATTTCATCATAGGGAGCCTACATAAGCAGATATGAAAAAGTTAGAAACAGCAGAGCATACATGAGTACATGACATAATCTGATCCTATGCCTCCCTTCTGTTTCCCCACTATGCCCCTGTTTTCTCTTCCTTTTTTTAAAGTTATGTCAGCATCCCTACCAATGAATCAAGGAGGTGGGCACCTGGATTCGGTTTCCCAGAAGGAATTGGCGCTCAAAACACCATTTACAAACTGAGCAAGTGGTCAAACCCGCCCACTAGGTATCTAGGCCACTAAGATGGTATGCTTATTGATATCATATGTTTAACTTTTTATTAACCCAAAAAAAAAAAAACTAGAAGCTCGCTAGCATTTTGGAAATGGTTTATTATATGGCTGTTATTTATCCACACATGCAAGTAACAAGCAACTAAGTACATACCATCCTGTTTCCTTCTCCATCACATCCCTCTGAAGCATTTGTACCTGGGTTATCCAGAATGATAAAAATTTCCTCCATCTCCTTCCTTAATAGGTTGCAAGCATAACTAGATACCACAAAGATACATTAGACTTTGCTTAAGGTGGTGAGATCTCAATTCTCAAACATATAAAACATATGATGCTAACCCTATGTTGACAGCTGTCTCCAACTTGTCTCCTGTTAGAATCCAGATCTTGATTCCAGCTTGGGCAAGTTTGTGAATACACTCTGGAACCTGCAAACAAATCAGAGTGATAAATGAGTTGACCATGAACTGCAGAAGAGTAGAATAGATTATTTCCATTGTAAAACCTTCACAGGTGAGGATTTTTCCTCAACAAATGTCAAAACCTATGAAGTGAAACTATATGATAGTAAATTAGTAACCAACAGGTTCTTTTTCTTTTCTCCAATAGGACGAGAGTCTGTTGCACATTAGAGCAGCTTAAGAAATCAAAAACAGAGAAGTAGTTTGTCTGTTCTAATACATACAAGATCCCTCAACAAGTTAGTAGTACAAAGTGGAAATCAACGTACCCCCTTTTGCAATCTATCCTCCACAGCAGTGGCCCCTAAGAGAATCAAATCTTTCTCAATATTTTCTGATGCCTTTTCAACAGCTGCATCATGATCAGTACGTACAGAATTCTTGGCAGATGAGTACTCATTATTCCATGCAACATACTCTTCCTCTGTAAGTTCACGATATGCAAGTGCCAGTGTCCGAAGACCTGCCTCAGAGTACTCGTCAATGTGACACTTTGTTCTTGCCAGACAATCTTTTCCATTATTCTTGGAGAGCCTTTCAAGTATTACACTGAAGCATAAAGATGAACAGGAAAAATACAGTAAATAGCATGTGGAATATGCAACTTTAAGTAAGTTTTACTCAAGATTGATGTGACATTTCACGCTCGCGAACGTTGGCTTGTCTAACTTGAAAGCTAATATTATCTTGATTTGGACATGTAACAGCTTAAAAAGGGTGATACAATGCCATTAAATGACTGAATTTTTTACTTTGCGGAGCATAAAAGATTGACATCGCATGCTGACACAAATGTATCCAACCTGTCAGCTCCTTTGCAGAACAGAAATATCCGCCCCTCCTCAGTCCTCACAATAACAGACATACGCTTACGGGCACTGCTAAACTCTAAGATGTTGAGTAGTTTATACGTTCTGCAATAAAAAAAAGGCATTATGTAAAAATGGCAGTGGTCACCACTTCAAATAGTAATCATTAAGAGCAGTAGAGAAGATAAGCACCTATCCACCTGCCTACCAGAGACAGGATCATGTTCATGAACTGATATGGTTGTCTGTGTCCTATGATAAAATTCAAAACCAAACTCACTTGCAGCTGTAACGAGAGCTGCTTCATCAGGAGACTCAGCTTCATAAGACATACCGACAGAATTTCTATCTGCCACGGGAATTGCAGTATGACAGACAGATAATACGCGAAAAAACATTTCTATAGCATCCCGCGAACATTCTTTGGTCCATTTACCATTCATCAAACGATCATCTGAAAAGTTGAATCCCTTGATAGATTTAGTAGCATCCTTATGCCCATTATGGCCAGAAGCTTCTTCTATTCCTTCATAGGACATCTCCCCTTCTGTAGCACTGTTGCCGTAAGCAACACCAGCTATGGAACATTTCAAGAACTCCATCGAATTGCATGTTAATGTTCCGGTTTTGTCAGACAGTATAGTATGGACTTGACCAAGTTCTTCATTTAGATTTGATGTTCGAGCCCTTGCAGGTTTATCAGACTCCTCACAGTACATATCCCTGTCTTGATTTATGAATGTGCTCTGTAGCACTTTGACAATTTCTATCGATATGTACAATGAAATAGGCACCAAGCACATATACAACATAAGGCTTGTGAGAAAATGGCAAAAGGCTGCAAGTGATGCTCTGTTTGGATCAAAGAATATGCTTGATTTATCTGGTCTAAGGTACCATGCATAGTTTCCTGCACCCAGCTCACCCTTTGTTTTGATTCCAAACACAACTGACCCGAAACATGCAATAGCAAGGAGAATTGCAAAAAGAAGATATATTATTTTATCCATCCTCCGTTCAACCGAACTCCTCTTTGATGGTGGCTCCATTGCATTTTGCATCACCTTTGTCTCATGCCCCGTGAATATTACAGTCCCGTAGATGCAGTTTGTATTCCGAAGTTTCGAGTCCCTTAATAGGATCTGTTGTGGAGACAAAGGATACTGTTGCTCACTGTAATACAATGTCCCCAAGAATGAATATAGTTTCTCATTTGGATCCTCGCATTGAATGAAAGCCTTGAAGCTATGCAAGAAATGCTCATCCTTCAAGCCCTTAGTCACCTCTAATGCTTGCTTCCTCTTCAAGTTTGTCTCTCCGTCAAGATTCATTGTCTCAACGTAACATATTCCATCCTCATAGCTCGATGAAAGCAGAAGAAGATCAGCAGGAAAGAACTCATCCTTTTTAACTTTCACTATGTCACCCACTCGAAGCTTCTTCCATTCTGTCACATGAAATGATTGGGACCCATCATATACCTCAACCTTTCTGTTGTTCACCTCTATGTCCTACGAAGAAAAACGACAACACAAGATCAGTTCAGTCAAAAAACAACAAAAATATCCAAATACATTTCCTGAGGAGTGGCAAACTACTCAAAATGGCTTCTGCACTATGTATATCAGTCCCAGTATCAGAAACACAATGCAAAATAGCTGAATTCGTTAAAGTTCTGTAAAACCATTCACGTCAGGAAAAAAGCACACAGACACATGTTTGCATCAGCACTTTTGCTTATGTTGGTTGTGGTGAAAACAAAACAAACAAATAAGCCGTATCTATGTACAGGAACATTAAGTGATGCACGAGCATTTCACTGTGGAACCATCATATTCTTCCAAGAACCAAGATGGTATCTAAACGCAGTACTGGACGGACCTGGGAGGTTCCTCAAACCGAGTACCCTCCTCAAATACCTTTAGCATAGCAAAGAGGTAAAATGAACATAATTGTTGCTGACACCCATATCAAGTTATCAACAACAGCATGATAGGAGACATGTCAACCAAGATCATTGTAGTGTAAACATCACCAAGAGGATATCCAGATTGTAGCAAGTGTACAGACATCTCTCCCCAATATTATTGACAATAAACTAATTATTTCCAGTGTGCCACATGGGCAGGTAATACAGGCATTTTGCATCAACGACAAGCACAAACTAGTTATACCCTTTGATAACCCCACACATAAATATGTTACGATCTTTTCATGATGACATCCTACACAAACAGGAGCAACTGAGCTCTCGAACTGAGGGTCTGGACGCATAAAAGAAACAGAAATGGCTCAGATTCACTTCAATTTCTAAGCTGCCCTGCCGCTGCACCAAAATGGTGTTGTTTGGGAGGTGATGGAATCCCAATTAGGGTACACAAATCCAATTCACCCCCATTTCCAAGCTTGATCCCCGCGAGTGAGCCAATCAACCAACCAATTGACCCAATGTGTGGGGCGTGCGGAGATCAGCAGCCACCAACCCCCCAATGCCCTAAGTAAGAGGGGAGCGGAGCAGAGGAAAAATGCAGAGCGCGCGCACCTGCTGCTTCCGGCGCCAGTCCTCGACGGCCTCCTTGGCCATGGCGGCGCCGATGACGACAACGAGCGGGAGGAGGACCGAGACGGCGCGGTATGGGGCCAGCGGGCTGAAGGAGACGCAGGCGACGACGAGGAAGAAGAAGTTGGCGGCGCGGCGGAACTGCTCGAAGAGCGACTTGGGCACGAAGCTGGCGGGCGTGTACTTGGTGGTGGAGATCGCGTTCCCCGGGTACGCGACGCCCCCGCCCCCGCCGCCGCCATCGTCCGGGAACGAGGAGGAGGAGGAGGGGGCGGAGGCGTTGTTGCAGCGGACCAGGCGGGAGAACCCCGGCGCGGCGGGCGGCGGGAAGGGGCCCGCGGCGGCGGAGGCGGAGGTCGGGGTGGAGGGCGCCGCGCTAGCGAGCTCGACGAGGGGCCGCTCGTCGGCGGAGGCGGTGGACGCGGACATGGCGCGGGCGCGGAGGATCTGGGTTTGGGCTCGGGCGGTTCGTTGGGGCGCGAGCGGTGGTTGGGTGTGGTCTGGGGGGCCAACTGGGGAGTGATGCTGTGATGCAGGCGTGTGAAGTGGGACCGGGCTCAGTGCCCTGGCCACGTGGCGACGCGCTGAGTGCTTTTTCCTCGGAGTTTCCTTTGTTCTTTTCGTGGAAAAGAGAGGACGTGTGGGGAGCCAAAGTCGTTTCGAATCATGCGCGCACAGTGAACACACCTCAAGGCTGACTTCAACAACGATAGCCAAAGCTATTTTTAGCTATCGAAACATTACTGTGCACGATCCATCCTCCTAATCAGACGAGCCATATCGCTATCCATTTATGGAACGGAGGAGAGAGGCGAGCTAAAACTACATTCCCTCTCTCCTCCGAGCCATTTGCTCCGCGCCTCAGGCGAGCTGGGAACGACGCCAACGCCGGCCGCTCCGACGACACGGAGCTCGAGCAGCGGCGGCCTGGCGAGCAGAGAGGAAAAAAAAAGCTTGGGCGCGGTGAAGCGGGCGAGCGGCGGGGCGGAGCTCGAGCAGGTCGCGCGGTGAAGAAGACCGGCGATGGGGAAAAAAGCTTGGGCGCCTCGCGCGGCTGCGGAAGAGAAGGACGGAGGGGTTAGGGAGGCTCGCGTGCTCCACCCGACCCCGCTCGCCCGCGAGGCGCACCGTCTTCTTCCTCGAATTCGTTTTTCACTCTTTCCACCACGGATGCAAAATGGCAAAATTCGGAGCACAGATCATAGAATCGATAAAATTGATCATGCTGGAACCTTCATAAACCTTCAAATAAATCCATTTGAACATTCACAGGCACCAATCCGTCCAAAAATCCATGAGGGCAATTGATCTCCTAATGGTCGTCCATGGTGCAGCGGCGCCCTGAACGCAGGTGGCGCGGCGGTGGGCGTGGGGCGCGCGCGCGGCGGGCGAGCGCGGCGCGGCGGGGCGCGCAGGCCGCGGCCCGCAGCGCCGGCCGGCGCGGCGCGGCGGCGGCAGCGGAGGGCGCGCGCGCGCGGCAGCGGTGGGAGCGGGGCACGGCGCGCGAGCGCGGCGCGGCGACAGCGCGGGGGGGCGTGGGCACGCGCGCTCGGCAGCGGTGGGAGCGGGGCACGGCGCGCGAGCGCGGAGCGGCGACAGCGGCGGGGCGTTGCGGCGCGCGCGTGGGAGCGGGGGCGCGCGTGGCGAGCGGTGGACGTCGGGGCGATGAGCGCTGGCGGCGAGCGGCTTGGAAGAGGGCCGCGGGCGGCAGGCTCTTGTGGCGCGGTTCATGCGGCCTCTGAGCAGCGTTCTGGCTGTCATCGCGGCTGGGCTTAGTTTGATTCGGGGCATTCTTCGAGCTTCTCCCGTTCGGGAGTCGATCTGGCTGGTCTCTCTGCTCGCGGCGTGCTCGTGGAGCGGGGCAGCGGTGGAGGGGTGGGCTCCGAGCTTTGACCGGCGCAGGTCGGCTCGGCGGGAGCGTGTGGGAGCGGGCGGAGCGCGCGCGGTCGGCAGCGCGTGGGAGCGGGCCACGGCGCGGGGAGCGGGAGCGGCAGGCGCGGGCGGCAGCGGCGGCAGCGGTGGGAGCGGGGCACGGCGCGCGAGGCGCGCTTCGGCGGCAGCGCGGGGGCGTGGGGCTCGCGCGCGGGGCAGCTTTGGAGCGGGGCAATCGCCGTGCGGCGGCAGCGGCGGGGTGCGCGGGCAGTGGAGGGCGGCGCGGCTGGGGAGGGAGATGCCTCTCCCGATGCCTTCCGCGTTGTTGGAGACAAGCACGAATGGATGCCGTGGAGACGGCATGTAAACTCCTATATGGCTCTCACATATGCAATACGTTGTTGGAGTCAGTCTTATCTCGCTCTCGCTCCCCAACAGTAACTTCTTCTCGCTCTCGCTCCCGTAGCCAGATTCGGCCCCTCTGCTCTCTCTCCGGTCTCTCCCCGGGGATGTGCAGGTAGAGGGACCCACCCTGTGTATAGCTGTAGTGGTAGATTTAGCTTTAATTTCGTTGAAGCAGCCTAGTCCGGTTCGCCTCCTTCGCCGGTGATTTGTCGTCGGTGACTTGTTCCTTTCGGCACCGGTATGACTCTTCTTCCTCTAGTTTCCTCAGTGGAGGTAGGCGTGATGCTTTTTGCTTTCCCCGTCGGCTTCCTTCTCGGCGGGTGCTTCTCTCTCTTTTGCTTCTTGTGCTCCATCTCACTGGTTTCGGTTCCCAAAAGTGGCTGCTGCTGTCCGCCTGTGGTGGTCCTTGGAAACAGGCACTGGAGAATTCCGATTTGGGTTGATCGCGTTCTGCTGATCCCCTCTTCTGGCAGGAGTTCTTCCTTTTGGTCGAGCCCGGTGAAGCTTCATCTCGATCTACGGCGTCGACCTTCCTTACCTCAATTGCAAGTGTTCGCGGAGGCTGCCGGGAGAACCTCGATCGGTGTGCCAAACGAGCTGCGTTGTGAGGCTTTTTCCCCATCTCTGCTGTGATGTTTCAATGGCTCTGTGCTGTCCACATCGCCGGGTTCCAGCGGGGCTGGAGGTGCCTTTGTCTTCAGACCTGCTTTGGGTGGTCCGGCGGCCATGCTTCTTCCGGTCATGGCGAGGTCTCTGGCGACGGCGAGTTTGTCGCCGGCAGATTTTTGCTTTAGAGGATTTGGATGTAACTTTTCTTTTTTTGTTGTCCTCTCTTTTTTGGCATAAGGACTTCAGTGTAATTTCATCCTCCTGTAAGGGCCCTTCTGCATATGTAAAGAACCATCCAGAGTAATGGAGCCTTATCTGCCCCGGTGGGCGTTCTTCCTTAAAGAAAAAAAAGTCGTTTCGAATCTAGGATGACTTTGAACTCAAGTCACCGTGTTTTTTTTTATTGACTGACCAAGATCAAGTCATCATTTTTTAAAGATAAGAAGCAACCGTAGAATCTTTAATTATTTTTGAAGGTCAGAATCTCTAATTTTCTTAACGAGGCTCGTTTGAATTGGAGGTTTTCTTTCCTGCGTTTTTTCTGTGAAATTAAACTGTTTTCTGTGAAATTCCTGTGCGATTCCTATGAAATTCCTGCGTTCTAAAAGAGGCCTGAAACTCCTTTTTCTTTTGTTTCCCAACACCATCAAGTTGTCGAAGAGGGGACTGGGAAAAAGGTTTCTTTTTTTACTCGAACAATTTATGGAGAACATCGACGTACCCATTTGAACGTGGCCTTTTCGTGAATAACCTAGTCTTCAAAAGTTCGAAAAAAAAAAACTACTCGTCTTCAACGGTGAAGAAAATTGACTGCTCCCTCTTTGGACATATGGGCCTTGGCTTGCCTCCGCCGTTGGGTCATCAGAATTCGCCCTTTTGCGGCCATGATTTCCTTCCGCCCACGTTCAATGAGGCCCATTTTCTCTCTTCTTTAGCCCGTTTCGAATCTTCCTTGGGCCTGGTTCCCCGTCGTTTGCCCTTTCGTTGGTTGAGCCTCAAAGTGCCTCAGGCCGTCGGCACATTTCTTTTCCTTCTTGGGCTCTAATGCTCTTACCAACCCAACTGTGTTCCTATTCACAAAAGAAAAAGAAAAAAACTGTATAAAGTCATGTTTGTGGAAGCGAGCCAGTTGCTACGACCACGACCATTCATTTCGGGGTAGGCGCAGCGAGCAAGCATCTGTGCTCCATGCGTCATGTTGAGGGCAAAACACCAGACCAGACCATGCATGCGCAGCGGAGCGCGCCACTGCTCCTAGTCAACGTTTCACTATGTGAAAACCATTGATGTATTTACACTACTAGTTTTTGTCAATTTTTGTCAAAACCATGTCTCGCTTACGATTCAAGACTCTTTTCATGATTGTGAAGTAAGGAACACCAATATTCGAAGCAACAATTTAGTTATTTTTTGTTGTATTTCATAAAATATTTATCAAGATTCCTCAAAAATGTACAAATATTTGTTGAAATAATCTCTTTTCTCGATCTCGGCCAGCTCCATCAATCATAACAATATCCAAGTAACATACCACATGTTTGGATAATTTTAGACCCTCGCCGGTGATTTTTGAGGATGGAGTGGGTCACCAACTTTTTGCACTGCGTATGAGTCAGTAGAGGATGCCTCAGCGACAGACGAGCTTGTCCGATGACGCAAACCAAATGCCACAATCAGCTTCGTACCCTCTCGTACTAAACAGGCTGATAGAGATAACATTTACTTGAAATAAACTTTGGCTAACTAATGACTATTGAAGCATTACAAAGCTACTAGCAGCAGACTTTTAAAACTATGTATCCATCAGAATTTTCAGTTCTCCAATAATCACTGCATTTGCAAAAGAGTATTCCATCCGTTCAGAAATAGATGTCATTTTGACTTTGGCACGGGAATTAAGGAGAAGTGAAAAAGGTGGGTGCACTGAAAACGAGGAGGAGAGAGATAGAAATAGAGGTGTAGTGGATAGAAGGAATATTGCATTGGGAAGAGGGAAATATGCGTTGACAAGTGAGAATGTCATGTAATTTGAGAAAAGTGGGTAAGGCTAGAATGATATGTATTTTTTAACGGAGAGAGCACTTCTCTTCTGCACCATTTTTTTTTATGATTACACAGTACAATGCAGACACTCATAATACACGCACACTCACTCCTATGAACGTACATACGCAAACCCTACCTCTATGAGCTCTTCGAAGAGTGAGCCGGCAAATCCTCGAGATTGACAAAGTCACCGTTGGCGCCTCGCTGTCGACGGCCACGTCGCCTACCGCTGAAAACACAACGCCGTTAAATCCTAGAAAATTCGCTCCCACCGGGAGTCGAACCCAGGACCTCAGGTGCTATTGAGGCTCTTATAACCACTAGGCTACAGGCCCTTTCGCACCATGAGCCGCACATCGATGCAACCAACAAATCTCGAAGAAGTTGCAAGGCCCATGGACACGAGGAAAAATATTTCGGGAACAAAAAAAATTTGGAGGTCACCGATAAACATGAAATTGGAAATTCGGGGAATTTCGGCAAATTTATTTTTAAAATTTTGAAAAGTTTTGACAATATTTCAAAAGAAATTGTCTCTAATCTATAAAACATCACGATTGCATATATCAAAAGACAATTTGGACTTGTCATGGTGGTCAAGAATGGAATTCGTTGGTACTGCCATTTCGGACCCACCGGAAAAGACAAAATGACAGATATTAGATCAAATTTCGCTGATTTTTTGTTTCTAGCTGGACAACGCCTCCAACACTGCACACAAATCAGTTGTCTTCTTCTTCTTCCTCCTCCTCCTTCTTCTTCTTCTTCTTATTATTATTTTGTTTGAGATGCAGACAAGTCAGTCTTGAAAGCACCTTTTCCTGCCTTTGCAGCCACAAATATGCTTTTTTAACTTGTCATGTGCTTATGCACTGCTACGGCTTATAAATTTGAATAATGCAGTTTTTTAATCTGCGATATGTGCATTTTTATGTCAATAACTATATACGTTCATGCAAAACCTGTCAACACTATAACTATTTTTTTTTGCGAAAGGGAATGGGCATTATATTAAAACTGATGAACAGTACATCCCAAACCTTTTACAGGCCAACCCCTGAGAAAATTTTACAGAAAGGTCCCCAAAGAAAAGAGAAATACAAAGAAACCCCTCTTCTTCTAGAACCCTCCTGTCAACTCCTCTTCTCGCCGCCGGAGCACGTCGACGGCGGCAGCAGGCCATCTCCTCCCTCCTTGACCGCGAACTCCAAGCCTTGGAAACGCCGATTGGATCATCACGAAGAAGGCACTAGACCGGCCATCGCGCCATCACAGGAAGGAGCAAGAAGCATCCCACCACCACCACGAAGCAGCAACCAACAGCAAGAAACAAAAGACCGGCGAAGTCACCGCCAAAGCTCGACGGCGACAACCCGGAAACCACATCCACCATCACCAGCACCGCCAGTGAGGGGAACAGCCATCCACCTCCACCAGCAACAACGCCGGGGAGAGGAAACAAAATCTCCCACCCTTTCGCAAAAGAGTAGAAGCAAAAGAACCTCCCCGAGGCCTTACCGGTAGTGTCGCCGTCACCAACGACGTCTCCACGACCAGATCCGGCAAGGGAGGGAAGAAAACCGGCCGCCATCTCCAAGGAGGACGCCGGAACCCTAACCCTAACAGGGACTAAACTAGCCTACTAAACTACCTAGCAGCTAGAGGATGACCGGACGGCAGCTCCGCCGATCTCCTGGCCCTCCGAAGCCCTAAGGGCCGCCGGAGGAAGGGGAGATCGAAGGGAGCCGCCGCCGGAGCGCGGTCGCCCTTGTTTCGCCTCTCTCTCCTGTAGCGATAGGGGAAGAGGGGCGAAGCGTCGCGAAATGGACTCTACATCTCTGCAAAGTTGTCAACACTATAACTATAATATCCGTGTGTATACTTATGTTAATAACTATATAGGAGTACGTTCAAGCAAATCTGTCAACACTACCAATACTACTGTGTTAGAAGTTGCAGAATCAGGTGACCGCAAATCACATCAATATCAGGAGAATGAAATCGCAGCACCAAACAAAGCGCAGACAAAGAAAAGCCTGCCCGGAAAAATACCACCGAGATTCGACCTCTGTAAGGCAAATACGGAAACCAAAAGTACCGAAGTGGGAGAAAAAAAGGGGTTGTACAGGAAATTACGCGAATATGTTTCCCACATGTATGAGCGGGTGCGGGGCTTATCCAACGATCACCCTGCTGCACCTTTTCATCGAGATCTGGCGTAGGGTCCCTCTTTGCATGGTCCTTTTATCTTGGTTATTTGTGTGGTCCCCACACGGAACCGATTCGATGAGGAACATTTTGTGTTGGGAAGATTTTGGTCGAGATTGGTACTGTTTTCTGATCGATGAGAAAGAGCAGGCGAGGAGGCATCGAGGCAGAAAAGCAACGAGTTGAAAGCCTCTCGGTCAGGAGGAGCACTTCTGCTTCTAGGAGAAGTTAATACAGCTTCTGTTTGGAGCTCGGTACCGTTCGAGCTACTGCTAGAATCCGTCGAGGCGCTCCTTGACTCTGTAGGGACCACTTGAGGTACCTTTGCCAGGCCTGTGGGTCCTTTTTGGTGCATCTCGAGGTGGGAGGGATAGTTTCTGGACATTGAATAAGACCCTGGACGAAGTGGAAGGCGGCGCCGCCCACGCCGTCGATGAAGCCGTAGACGAGGTCTCGGTGATCCGGGTAGATCGGCAGGACGTCCTTGCCCATCGACCGGCTACGTGCACCAAGTATCCGGCCGCGGCGGGGTAGCAATTGCTTCTTTGTTTGGAAGGGAGACGGAGTCGCTAGGGCGTGAATTGATTTGGCTCCGAGTCTTCGGTTGTGCCTACATAAGGCCATCGGCTTTCATGATCTCGAATTTGGACTCGACTCGGACGCGACCAACATATACACATCCTGAGGCCTGGCGGCTCAAGTCAAGTCTGTCTGCCGCGCCGCCGCCAGAAACCTGCTTGCAGCTGGTAGCCGATGGCCAGGGACCTGCCATCCTACGATTGGCCCCCGCACCCCGTCTACGGCGTCATCGACTTCGTCGGCGCGGCCTTCGCAATCGGTGCGGCGGGCGGCGCGGGCATCCACTTCGCCCGGGGCCTCGTCCGCGGCTCGCCCGACGCCGGCGTCCACGCCGCCCTCGCGAACGCGCCCCGCGTCGCCGGCAGGTTCAGCGCCTTCTGCGCCGTGTTCGCCGCCCTCGAGGCCGCCACGTACCTCGCCGGCGGGGGCGAGGGCGAGTGCGCCTCCATAACCGGCAGCAGCGCCGCCGCCGTCGCCACGTTCGCCTTGCAAGGCATGCGCCGGGGCGCCGCCGCGCGCTGGGCGTTCCTCGGCGGCGCATGCGTGGTGGTGGTGGCGGAGATCAATCGGGCTGCGCTTGTAGAGGAAGGCGCAGACGGCCTCCGCCGAAATCAGATGAATGGCGGCCGGCTTGATCCCGCTGTCCTTCGCCCCAAGCCGGACGGCGCCTGCAGCTTTAATTCTCGTTGAGGATGTCTCCTTGCAGCAAAAGTGAAGCAGTCCCGTTTTCCTCCTGATTCCTTCCTGCTTTGTTGTAATTTAGTATTAATATAATGGATGTGCTACTAGTACAATCTAGTTTATATATATAATCTACTTTATTTACTCTTATTAAGCTAAAACAAAAAAACTGGATTATTACTCCCAGGATTATGCAGCTTATAATCTTAGTGTTTACTTGAGGCTTATTTACCTGCCACTGCTGCTGAACCAACCTCCCCCTGTTACATCAATTACTTGCGACCCTCCTCTGTTCTTCCCCATGGCGCGGCACCGCATGACCATTGCGGAGCTCGGCGACGACCACACGACCCACCTGACTTGTGTGCCGTCGCAACACGTCCCAGCCTGCCCGGTGCGGCGCACATTTGAGCGTGGCCCGGCGTGCTCGGTGAGGCGGCGCATCGAGCGAGGCCTGACCGATCCTTCCTGCCCGGTGTAAGTGAGCGCTGCTCGACGGCGGTGTTACCATCCAATCTACGGCGGCCCGAGCGCAGCGTTCCAAAGCCATGGTGGCCGTTGAGGTTGAGTTGCTCCGCCGGTAGAAGACGACACCGTCGCCACCGCTGCCGCCATACGCTGTGGACCACGACGGGTTGCGCTCTCTCATACTTCCGGCTTCAATGGCAGTGGTGACTGGTGAGAGCGGCTTGAACAGTAGAGAGGGCACTGCAGTTTCTTGTTATCCAAGACTAATAATTTAAGTCATAATAATCTGCGTTGCCAAACAATGAGCCACCTTACACAAATTCAGCACCAAAAAGCCGGATAATAATCTGAGTTGAAAACAAACTGGGCCGTGCAAGTGGAATTCCAGGGTTCATCACTTTATCATACAGAGTAACAAACCGCCAGGTTCAGAAGAATTCTTGCATTCGTGCACAATAAGTTAATTTGTCGGAAGTCTGGACAAACATTATTGCACAAAGCGCTGCGTGACGACGGGGATACTTTTCGGAGGTATCTAAAAATGTTAGAATCAGCTGAGTGGTCTCACAGACTACGAGTCACAGTTATCTACTACCGTGATCATGTTTGTTTTGATCTCCTTCTCCATGCGCATACTTTTGGGTTACTCGACTTGTTTCCTGATCCCTGTGGACCTGTGGTGGGGTTTCTTTATTTTAGAATAAGTGACAAGCACTCTGAATATCTCTGCTGCTGTATTTTCTTGACCTTCTTTGGGTAATTTCAGGTCTTGCGAGATCCATCATTCTCAATTGTTGTGTTCAGGTACTCTTGCTTCCATCTGTATTTAATAATACAGTTTCTTCTTCTGATATATTCAGTGTTGACATATGGTATAACAAAACGGGCCCCTGACGAATTCTAACTTGTGAGCTTGAGCTGTGTATAGCCGTTACTATTGCCATTTGCTTGGAAGATGCATCTGCAGTGCGGCACTCACAATTGATGAGCCAAGATGTGATGGATACATGGAAACACCACAAATCTCCTGACAAATGCTGAAAACTGCAAAACTTCCTCAATTTTGAGGAATCAATAGGTTTTACGGCCTGAAAATCATATAGGCCAAGAACATTTAGATCCATTGAGCATATAGGTCAGTTCTAATGTTCTCATGGCAAATTCATGCTGAATGCAACCCCAATCTCTATTGTTTCTTTGGAAATCCTTGTACATTTCTTTTGTTGATGTTTCCGTATAGCATTTACGTTCGAGTAAAGACGAAAAAAAGGGTCCATAGGGTTCCTCTCTTCTTTATAAATGCTCCTCCTCCCTAGTTGTGTTCTGAAAAACGATGTTACTGAAATACATGGTTATACGTCAACTTCTGTCTTTGTTCGATGTCCTAGAATCCTAAAACAGGCTGAATCATTGGTTCGTATCATGTTCCGTATTTCAGTTGGTGCCAAAATTTTCACGGCAACTGATACAAATTCTTTTCGGTGAAACCAATACAGACTCGGTGTCTATTTCAGATCCTTTCAGAATTCATCTCCGCTTCTTTCCCTAGGGACACTCCGACTCCGAGTATCCGACAAGACTGCTGCTTGCTGAGCCGATTCCGACTTGAAACTTGCCGCACTCCCCAATAAAAAGAGGCAGTGTACGGTGTCCACCATCGAACAACAGAAACACACATCGAACCACCACCAGCAGTGTTAGCCATCATGGCGAGAGCGTCGTCCAAGCTTGCCCTGCTCGCCGTCTCGTTTCTTGTCTTGTTTCTGGTGCCCTCTGCCGCTGCGGCTCGACTAGGCGCAAGCATCACGAAGCCCATCGATGCGACCCAGACGCAGCACATGGACCTACCGGACATGATCTACGGTCCTGAAAGCGTCGCGTTTGACCGGAACGGCACAGGGCCCTACGTGAGCGTCAACGACGGGCGTATCCTGAAGTACGGCGGCGAGACCATTGGCTGGACGACGTTCACGTACAGCCCCAACTACGTCAAGAACAACTGCTCGGCTCCGCCGTTTTCTGAACTCCCGACTGTCGCAAAGGAGAGCTCATGCGGCAGGCCGCTGGGCCTGCGGTTCCACCGTGACTCCGGCTACCTCTACATCGCCGATGCATACATGGGGCTCATGAGGGTTGGTCCTAGCGGCGGAGAGGCGACCGTGCTAGCAACAATGGCCGACGGCGTGCCCCTTAGCTTCACCAATGGAGTGGACGTGGACCAAGTCACGGGCGACGTCTACTTCACATCAAGTAGCACGACCTATTCGCGTGCGCAACATCAAATGGTGACAGCCACCGGGGACTCGACGGGCCGCGTCATGAAGTATGACCCTCACACCAATGAGGTCACTGTGCTTATGTCTAACGTGACATACCCTAACGGCATCTCCATTAGCGCCGACAGGACTCACCCTGTCGTTGCGCTCACTGGCCCGTGCAAGCTGCTGAGGTATTGGCTCCAAGGGCCAAAGGCAAAGACGTCCGAGATATTCGCTGACCTTCCAGGATACCCGGACAATGTAAGGCCAGATGAGAAGGGTGGGTATTGGGTAGCGCTTCATCGCGAGAAGTATGAGCTCCCGTTTGGTAAAGATAGTCACTTGTTGGCTATTAGGATTGGCGCCAAGGGACAAAAGATACAAGATATGAGGGGTCCCAAGAGCGTGAGGCCCACGGAGATTGTAGAACGAGAAGGTGGAAAGATATATCTCGGATCCGTAGAGTTGTCTTTTTTTTTTTGCGTAGAAAGAAGAGTTATATTAAAAAGTTGAGTACATCCTCAAGTTACAAACACTCTGTAAAACAAAGAGATTACAACCAAGAGCACCCAACATGTAGCTCCAATACTCAATTCCAAACCTGTGTGACGGTCCGTACGGATGACCGCACAGGCAAGTGGCCTTCGTGCGCCATAGACGGCTCAACCAGAAGTAGTGCCACAAACCCATGAATGGCGGCCAACATTCCTGTAGGCGAAATTGTGCATCCTCTTCTTTCTCATGTCTCCCTTCTTCTTGTTTCTGCCACCGAAGAAGAAGAAAAACTAGACCCCAAGATCTCACTGGGCCTCCATCGTGATTGGATCTAATCACGACAAAACGGAGAAGGGCCCGGAGAATTTTATTCCATGGCGGCGACATCATCCCCGCCTCCATGTCGCCGTCCGGAAACCTGATTCTCCATGTCGTCATGAAGT
This sequence comes from Eragrostis nindensis, assembly GCA_012490785.1. Lineage (NCBI taxonomy): Eukaryota > Viridiplantae > Streptophyta > Magnoliopsida > Poales > Poaceae > Eragrostis > Eragrostis nindensis. The sequence continues at coordinate 247,543 of JAAXCT010000538.1, read as the reverse complement.
TGTTGACGTCGCCGCCGCCACCTTCATCGGAGCCGCCATGGAGAGACCAAATCCACCATTCCTCTTCGCCGTCGACGGAGAAGAAGAGGAGGAAACAAATCCCTAATACCAAAACTCTTGGCATGGGAAGAACACAACCCTAATTTAGAATTCGATCTAGGACTCGATCTAGACTAAATTATTGAAGAGATGAGACCCCCGCTCCCTTCGGCCCTCGGCGATCTGCCAGAGGGAGGAAGGGAGGGGGGCCAAAGGCGGTGGAGGAGGCGGCGGCTCCCCTGGCGGCTAGGGCAAGAGGAGGCGGCGCTCCAACAAATGTGGTCGATCCGTAGAGTTGTCTTATGTGAGCATGGTTAGCACCTAGAAGTGCGTGGAGTTTTTTTAGAAATATAGGAGTATTTGAGATGTATTAACGATAGTATTTTGAGCATGTTTTTAAGAGTAATACACACCTTTAGATACTTTGTTGCTATTTCCGTATCATGCTTATTTTATAGATTGTACTATAGCACCGTGAATGTTAGTGAGCGCTATCTATCAGTCCTTGTTTATCTTGATGGAACAAGTGTTTGATACAGTATAAAATTGAATGGTAAATCAAGCATTGTAGCTGCTCGCATCAATGCTCTCAGCCATCAAATCACCCCAGAGCTCGACGCGGTTGGCCTCCGCGGCGTGCCACGGTGCTGGCCACCGCCTCCTCTCCCGGGGGCGTGCGCCACCCACGCCGCTGTCGCGAACACCGCGAGCAGCACCTCGTGGATCGTACACCCGCGCGCCCCACTGTGCCGCCGCAGCGGCGGGCAGTAGCTGCCGCTCAGGTACCGGAACGCGGGGCGCACGGCGGCGCAGCGCGCGAGGTCGGCGAGAACGGGCCCCTGCCTGCCTCGCCGACGCCGACCACGCGGAGCATATCGGCGTACGTACAGCGGCGGCATGAAGCGCCCGGTCGTCGCGCACACCTCCTGTCCCGTCCCTGGCGCCGTCGTCGCGCGCGGCACACGAATCGCTGCCACGCACACCTGCTGATCGACACGCGCAACGCAAGCAAAACAACTCATCGATTGGCGCATGCCATGGACGTCACGTCAGTTTCGTTCTGCATACGCATGCACGTACATGTGGCGCATCTTGGTAAGGCCTCGATTGGCAACTGGGGGTGTATTTACACGTGTGAAGGGATCCATGCGGGGAACGGGTGCATCCTCGTCTGCCACCCAACCCACGCCCGCGTCTGGGAGTTAATCCACGCTTTCGTTTGCATTATTTGGCAATCACAGGGCTGGCTTGGATTGAATATAGACAACCATGTTGGTAGCAGCCGTTGCCTGTACTAGCTCAGTTCGCTCGTTTATGCACACAAACACCACACAAATTACCAGAGCACTGAACTAATCACAACAGAGCACTGAACTAATACAGCCATACCATTATATAATCATCACTGCCACTGCAAAAAATTACATATTTATTTATTGGAAAAGAAACATCGAAAGGATGATTCACAGTGATAAATGCTATGTTTTTGCATCAAAATCTTACAGACATACTAATTAATAATTTATCAAACTAATTTCTAACCAGTTCACGTCTTGTCTTCACTAGTCTCATGGAGTGGCTGACACTTTCATCAACAAATAGGGACATCGTTTGCTACATGAATCACTTTGATCTTGAAAATAGTTAGATAAAATAAAAATGCTGTGATAAAATCAGCTGCTAGCAATCCACACCATTCCAATTGCTCCCCGCTCCGAACTACAAGTCCTCTTGTGATTCTGAAAAAAAGACAGAGATCTTAGAACCCGAATGAATGGATGACAGCAATCCAAGTGATGGACTGAAGTTTTCATAACACAAAACAATTGCCTGACAGCAAAAAGATGAACTACCATGCGTACATATCATTGCACAGTGCAAGTACTAGAACCAATACCTTTTGGTGACCTCTTCTTCCGTTTACCACCATTCCTCGGTGATGACTTTCTTTGCATGGCTACAACTTGCATTAAGTTGATCTTTGGTGATCCTTTTCCAAACATTACTGTTGCGTTAAGCATTCACACAAAAGGAAAATAAGCATAAGTGCACAAATCCATCGCCACGTATAAAATGAAGTGCACAAATAAACAGAACTGCACATATAGAAAGAAGTGCTAAATTATCACATCATGCTCATAGTTATTACATCTGGTCACAAAACAAATCAGAAAGGAGGCAAAATAAACATCATCATGACTAGTTATGAGAGTAATCCTCCCACATCTGCAATGCAATTATATCTCTCATAGCATTCCCATTCTCTATTTGACTGCTAAGAGATGACACATCATTATTGTAGCTATTGTCTCCTTCAGGAAGGTCAACAAAAGAGGTAGGTGGTATGTTATCTGGCTGGTTATCAAGGCATGCCTCATCTCCTTGATGCATACGGATAAGATTGTGGAAGACTGCAGCAGCTGCTGGTATCCTCACTTGGTTCTTCATTGGATGATGTGTTCCAACTTTCAAAATTGGGAAACGTTTCTTCAACACTCCTATTGCCCTTTCTATGTGATTCCTCAAAACTGCATATCGGTGGTTAAACAATTCTCTGTAGTTTCTTGGTCGTCGGTTACCACGTCCAAACTCTTTTAGATGGTACCGCACACCACGGTACGGAGCAAGGAAACATGGCGTGTTTGCATAGCCTCCGTCAACAAGATAAAATTTTCCTTCTGGTACACGAAAACCCTCGAGCAGAGCAGACCGTAGCACCCTAGCATCAGTTGCAGATCCTTCCCAACCACTATAGATTAAAGTGATGTTAAGGTCAAAATCACAAGCCAACATGACATTCTGGCTTAATGTGCCCTTTCTGTTCCTATATGGAGCTTGCTTGGCATCAGCAATGGTGATTGGAACATGGGTGCCATCGATGGCACCAATGCGGTTCTGAAAGATTAAAATAGGTATGAACGTGAGCTATAATCTTTAGGAGAAATAGGTTGGCAATAGGAAGATAGAAGTGTGAATTTATTCACCTTAAAGTAAGGGAAGAAGCGCGGATCTGTGCTGATCTTCCAGTGTGGTTCATTTGCAACGGTAGGCTTCAAGAATCGATTGACGAGGGCAGGAATTGTATCAAATACTGCTGTGATATGTCGATGGATTGTTTCCCCACTATGCTTGAATTCATATTGTATATCCTCATAGCTGGCATTGTGCGATAATATAAACATGAACATTCCTAATTGCTCCTCCACTCTCACCCCTCTTGTATCACGTAGGAGGTTCTCTGTTCTAAGATAGGTAGCAACCGCTTTAAAGACATGTGGTTCCATGCGAAACGCCACACAACAATCCTTCACATGTCCATTGAGAGTTTCTTGCATAAGAACCCTCCCAGTGCGGCTAGATGTGTGTCTTGGTCTTTTCTCTCTTCTTCTTCTACTACTACTTAACAGATATAAACTAGGTAAGAGGAGCAACATTAATTCATCATCGTCCTCTTCCCTCCTCCTAATCACAAGCTCCCTTCTCTCCATTCTGCTACAAAGTAATTTAGTAAGGTTAGTATAGCAGTCAACCCTGTTTTACAGCAGGGACATTTACTTTTAGTCGATCCATGTACAACCAGCCTATATTCTGTTTAAATATGCCTATATGACTTGTACAAATATAACTATATAGAAAGGAGGCAAAATAAACAAAAATGCACAAATTCATTGCCACATATACGAAGAAGTGCTAAAATATTTCGAAGCACAAAACGATTGTCCAAGAGGTACTAACTGCTAACTAGACATGGTGTACTTCAGAGTAGCAACCTGATACTAGTAGATGTAATAGTTAACAGTTTCAGATAAGACCATACTAGCAGATAGATGATTTTGAAAAAAAAAAAAAGTTGTGCACAGAGGATCAACATAGTGTACTGTCTGAATAATTTAACATTGAGATAGGTAGTACTACGACCTAGAGGCTATATAAGGAATAAAAATAAAAAATTTAACCAGCCAAATAGCCCAAATTGGAGCTATATGATTGCTATACGATGAAATACTGAATCCATACAGGCCAAGAAGTCTGGTGCTCTGCATGCAACACTGAATCTGTGCACGCAAAAAGAAAAGAGTCCGGCCAGGTATCTTTCGTTGCAGCCTCTCGGAACACACATGGAATCCAAGAAAAACACAAGGGGATAGGGGAAGTACCGGCTAGGTGGGGGAGAGTGCAGTAGCTATGCTAATCGAGAGGAGTGGAGCTCGGGTAGCCTGCGAGACGGTCGTCCGCCACGGATCTACAATGCACAAAGCAGGATTAACATATACCCTAGAACGACGAGGGGAAGGGAGGGGATGGGGAGGGGGAGGAGGTAGGATCGCACCAGTGTGGAGCTCGCCGCCGCCTCCGTCCGGAGATGGGGTAGGGCGTCGTCGCCGTCGTGGTCCGCCGGAGATGAACATGCCGTCGTGAGTGATGCGAGAGGCGAGGCGAGCGTGGAAGGCGTTCCCGACCTGCGGTGGAGTCGCTGAATTTCCTCGTCATACGGCGTGGATCGGGAGTGGGTCGGGCTAATCCACGACCAAGCCAAATGCAACTTTGGGCCACGACGAGTATTTCATCCCCGCGAGTATCTGGATCCACGTGTGGCGTGGATTGGGCCGGGTTCCACGTCAACCCCGGCCTATCCAAACGAGGCCTAAGGGTTGCAGAGGATCGGCACGGGAGGGGCGGACTGGTTGTAGTAGAAAGGCGGCCCCGCTCGGGGTTGGATGTTGGCGTTGGAAACGTTCGTGGTAATCCCACTGAGGGACGACGACCTGGTAGTTGACCTCCTGGCTCCGGCACAGGGCCTCGTTCGTCACCGCCGTGTCGACGCATGGGAGCATGTCGTCCAGCGCGGCGTGGCCTGCCCACCCACTCGTCCATGGCGACGCATGTGTCTCCTCCTATCACCCTGCAACATGGGAATAATTGTTACTGTGTGCATTGTTCACTTGTAACAGATAAATGTGAGATCAAATTTTGATCGGAAAAATGTTGCGCCAATACGAGTGGTACGGTGGGAGCCGACATTGCCGGCAAAGAAAAAAGACATTGAAACAAAAAATGGAAATTGTGAACGAAATATGCACAAAAAGCATTCAAATTGTCATCGAAAAAAAGATGAAAACATGTTCACTTGTTCTCCAAGTGTACATAACCACAACATGTGGCGGTGCCCGTCTATCAGAAGAACTGTCTGGTTTTTGGCGAAGAAGAGCAGCAGGCGCTGGCCAGTCGCCATTCATTCATCAGTTTTTGTCGGGCGAGCGATTTTTCAGAGTGCGACACCATCTGGGCCCAACTCAACTCCTATATCATCAACACGCGCTTGCCGATGAGGAATGCGCCGCGGCCGGCGGCGGCGGCGGCGGCGCTGCCGGTGAAGGTGTACTCGCGCGCCCCCGCGAGCGAAGTACGTACGTGGCGGCCTCCAGGATAGGAGAACGCTGCGCCTTGCCGGCCACGCGGGGCGCGTGGAAGCCAGCGGCGAGGCGGCCGCTGGCGCCGCCGAGAGAGCCTCGGTCGACGAGGCCCCGGACGAAGTGGAAGGCCGCGCCGTCCGTCGCGCCGAGCAGGAAGACCCAGCCCACGTCCCCGATGAAGCTGTAGACGAGGTCGTGGGGATCCCCGTACACCGGTAGGACGTCCCTGCCCATCGCGTGGCTACCGCAGCAGCAAGTCTCCCGCGGCTTTCATGATTTGCCTTGTCTTGGAACGTGCCTACTTACGGAACGAAGGCTGTCGGGTTTCATGATCCGGAGGAATTCTGAACTCGGACGCGACGCGACCTATATACATTGGCGTTCCGTTTAGCCCTAGCTAGCGGCTCAGTCGACGGTTCCTTCCAAACAAGTTGATGGCCGGAGACCTGCCAGACTACGAGTCGTTCCCGCACCCCGTCTACGGCGCCATCGACTTCGTGGGCGCGGCCTTCGCGCTCGGCGCGGCTGGCGGCGCGGCCTTCCACTTCGCCCGGGGCCTCGCACTCCGCGGCTCGCCCGGCGTCCGCCTCGCCGCCGGCGTCCACGCCGCCCGCGCGAACGCGCCCCGCGTCGCCGGCAGGTTCGGCGCCTTCTGCGCCGTGTTGTCCGCCCTGGACATTGCCGAGTACCTCGCGCGCGGGGGCGAATACTCCGCTTCGCCCTGCGGCGCCGGCGCCGCCGCCGTCGCCACGTTCGGCATAGAAGGTATGCGCCGGGGCGGCGGCCGCGGCGCCGCCCGCGGCGCGCTCCTCGGTGCCACGGTCTGCGTGGTAACGGCGGAGATCCATCGGGCCATGCTTGCAGTGGACGGCGCAAACTGCCACCGCCGAAATCAGATGAACGGTGGCCGGCTCCATCCCTCTGTTCTTCTTCGCCCCAAGCCGCACGGCGCAAACTAAGGCAGTGACGTTCCTTTGCTCTGCGCCCGCATGGGCCTGCTCCATTGGTCAGGACTTAAATTTTCGTTCTTGCCATAATCAAAACTTAGGAGATGTACAAGCTGTCTATTATACAAACGGCAGCCGTCTAAATCATTTGTAAATGCCTTTTAGACGCAAAAATCGGTGGCCAATCAGCTGAGTCACTTTTAGCGTCAACAAACTGTACATTGCACAATCCCTAAAAAAAAAAAAAAACTGTACATTGCACAAATTTAGGCCCATTGGAACTTCAATTGGTGTGGTTCTCCATTGGAACTTGCGGCAACAAACTGTTATTAGAGACAATGAAGGCGATGCTGCTGCTGTTTTGTGTGCTTGCTCACTGTATATTGCACAAATTTAGGCCCAAAAACTTCAATTAAACATTCCAGAACGTTGATAGAGAATTTTGTCTACAGGACACTGTTAAAGTGCGATTTTGTCTGATAGACACCACATAACTCGATTTTGTCTCCTGGACACTAAGAAATTGTGACATTTGTCTACAACACACTATAGCTGAAAAGTAGAATATTTTGACTTTTTTCATCTCAATGCACAAAATGCATTGCAATTTGAAACTTAGCATGTAGATAGAACATTATATTCCCTACCTATGTGATTTTTATGGATTTTAATTTGATTGATTTCATAACTTTTTCACCAAAAATAATATTTATTTTTAAATCCAAACAATGCAAAAAATCAGATAAAAATTATAAAAAATCACATGCATAGGGAATACAACGTTGTCTGGTCATGCCAAATTTCAAGTTGTGTCTCATTTTCTACATTGAGATATAACACATTAAAATAGTCAATTTTTATGCTATAGTGTGTTGTAGACAAATGTCACAATTTTTTAGTGTCTAGGAGACAAAATCGAGTTATGTGGTGTCTACAACACAAAACCGCACTTTAACAGTGTCCTGTAGACAAAATTCCCTTTAAAATATTATATACACTTTATTTATGTTTCTAGATATAATGCATTTATATAAAAGATTTTCTAGGTATACTACTCCTATATATATAAGAATGATACAATTAACAACTGAGGATTTGGAGATATTGGTTAATGAAACAAGTTGAATGTTCCTTTCACTTTATTTGATTTTATATGCTAGTTTCTAAAATCCTCAGTAGATGGCAAATGAAAATTTGTTCACTTAACTATAATAGGATAACATGCATTTAGGAACAAAATTTACAAATGCATGTAATTAGGCAACAAGGCATTCACTGCTTCTCCGTGAACAACAATCGGGTTAATTTGCTACGTCCAACGGCATCGCCTTGAGGTGTCATCAATCAGGAGAAAACAAACATATGTTTCCGTGTTTTTTTTTAGTCAGAAGTTTGCCTAACCAATTATCCCGAGTCTTTTTTGTATGCCCTTGTGAACGTGCAGATCTGTCCGGGAATAAACTTTGTGAGGACTATGGAAGGGATGCTCTTCGACTTAATCAAGATACAATCGCCCAGGCTTGCTCTTTGATGAGCAGCTCTCCCATCATGCCAAGCACACTCGTCCAGTGAGCTCATCACTGAGATGCCTTCGGTTGTGTGCTCCATGTGCTCCATGAGCCATGCACCTCAGAAATCAAGAAACTCTAAAGAATGGCTGCACAAGACAGATCTTATTCAGAGAACAACATGCGCTTGCACAAAAAAAATAAAAAAAAAGTTGCTTATTTCTCATCTGTAGACACACACTTGAGCTCCTGAAAAATGCTCCATCTGGCTATTCCCGTTGCCACCACTAGAGACAGCGAGCTGCAGCTAGCTTGTACCGCGTCTACTACCTTGCAGTAAAAGTTGTGATTGTCATTTTTAAGCCAGTGTACATGTCGAAAATTCAGAGCATAATATATCTAGAATGTCATTTTTATTAAGGCAACAAACTTGAATGTCGTAAAAGCTTAAATGACTTCAGCTTGTTGTATGCTTTCTCAACGACACAAAAATAAATCAATTTTGTTCCAAACGATCATAATAATGATACCCCTAAAGTAAAGAGATAGTTGTATTCCTGGATCTTTTGCAGTTCCGATAGGAAGATAGGATAGTAAGCCGGTATTTATACTGGACGAGTTTCAAAGTCAAAGATAGTGCTTAAAGCATCATATGAGAATAGTTTTAACAGAATGAACCCAAATAAGAAATTTTAAAGATACGTCATCTTCGGAGAAGATGAAGTAATCTGGGGGAGCATGTTGCATGATCTATACAACACCTGTTGTTTGCTAAAGGGATCATAGAATGAATTGCCTCTGGCAATAAAAGAAAAGTAGGACTTCGTGTCCACTTTAATTATTCAAGAATGCAAAGAACGATCGTGTTATACAAGAGACCATAGAAAAAGTTGCCTCTGAGCAATAAAAGAACAAACAACAGCCCCATATGAAAGAAGTGCCAATAGCTGAGGACTCTAAAAAGGTCTCAAAGAACAAGAAAATCAGTTTTTCTGATTACCATGGAGGGTGATCCCACCTCATTACAAGCGTTCACTTGTCTAAATAGCAAGAAGCTATGTAAGATAGAATGAAATTGATTAATCCAACGATGTTTGGGATTAGAAGAAATTCCTAATGGAGTCAAAACAGTAGGCCGTTATGGGTTTACAATTTTTGAGTCACATCTTTGGAATCTTTCGTAGCTTTAATCTATTCAGAAGCTATATCGTTGAAAAATATCTTTTCTATTCCCCTAATTAAAGAGGATGCGACTTTTTCTTTGCAGCGGAAACACGTATAAATTCATGAAACACGTATAAATTTTTGAGTGTGACTCTAAAAGGAATGCAGATCCTCAATGGAGTCAAAACAGTAGGCTGTTATGGGCCTACAATATTAGATGTGACTCAAAAAGGAATATAGACATTCATAAAGAGCCGCTTGCGGCAAATGAAATGAGAAGAGACACATTGCAATGAGATATTTTCTCCAGTCTCGTGTGAAAGTTTCTTCAGAATTATAATGGCACTAGTGGCACATGTGGCATATCATGATCTGAGTTATATCAGATGAAAGAAAATACAGCATTAACATGGTACAATCTTAAGGTTTTGTCATGAAAGTAAATATAAGAGATGCTGCCTAAAGAAATCTTTATGGACTAGAGCAAGACTCTAGACAGTAGCTTTTAAAGGTTAAAGAATCAGATATTATTTTTGGGTTAAAGAGAAAGAGAGGACAATTGTGTTTGTATAAGGTTATAGAATGGGAAGTTCTTTTCCTAATCCTGTACATGTGGATGACATCCTACTTGTTAGTGGTGATGTCGATCTAGTGCAAGAGAAGAAGTTCTTGTCCTCAAGATTAAAGAGAATATTCTCGGTTGAATGCCTATCGTTATGAGGATATAGTTTCACCGAGAAAGAAGAAACGAGGTATTAAGAATGTCCGCATAGACATACTAAGAGAAGTCTCTAAAGTATGCATGCGAGAGAACCTAAGCCTGTTCTTATAGTCAAGGGTAATAGTTTTGAAACTTTAGTGTTCAAAGAATCGATATGAAATAGATCAAATGGATATGGTACCATATGCTTCTACTGTTGGAAGCTTGATAGAAGAAAAGTATGATATTACCCTGACACAGTTTAATTATCCAGGTTGTTTTGGCAATGTTCACTCCAGACATAGATCACTGGAATGGAGTTAAAGATATTGGCCTCATGCTAAAAGAAACAAGTGCTCTCAAAAGGTTGTGAGTACAAAGATAGAAAGTGCTCTCAAAGGGTTGTGAGTACAAAGATAGAACTGGTGAAATGTGTAGCGAAATCCACAATTGTCGCTAACTTTCACACTTGGAGGTTTTGTGTGGAAAAGCTCCAAAGAATGAAACAATTGTCATCAATGTGATGCAAAGACATGATATAGCATGATATGAGGCTGAGGGACAGGCAAAATGATTGAGAAAATCTGTACCCGGAATTGATGATGGTGATAATGGTTGACAACAGCAATAATCATTTAAGTATTTTAATCCTATGACGACGAGTCAAGTGTGGCGCCAAACACATTGACACAGAGTTATGCGTTGTAAAGAAGAAAGTCCGGAATTATGTTGAAATGCTTGGAGCATAAAAGTAAAAGACAAGTGTTTTGCGGATCCGTTTATTAAAGGCTTACCGCCCAGTGTGTTCGGAGAACACACAGTCGACATGGGTTTATGGTATAGCCTATGACTTCCGGACAATAAAAGGCCCGAAAGAAACAGAATTGGTTTCAAAACGGAGGAGTGTGTTGTAGCTGTTGATTCTATCGGCGATTGACCGTGACGATGAGGCATGCTCTACACATTAATCTGTGATGGAACGAGTACTTTGAAAAGAGTTTTTCAGAGTATAAAGTTAAAAGTATAATGATGAGATCAAGGGGGAGATTGTTAAGTTGATCTCCACCAGCCCAATCCAAATATTGGACTGGACCCTATCTCGGTCCCTGATCGGGGGAGCCCAGCCCAAGACGAGCTGGTGGGCCCCATCGCGCAGCCCTATAAGAGAGGAGGTGGGGGCCAGACACACAACACGAGGTTCGTCGCCCTACAGTTCCACCCCACCTCCAAACCCTAATCCGATCTGAGAGGGATGGCTGCCAGCGACGGTATGCTCCACCAGCGGCTTCACCGTCGCCTCTGCACCGCCACCTGCAGGTCGCCGCCGACCACGACGTCGACCACCAGGGTCTACACCGGCATTGCTGCCGCCGTCCATGGCCGGTGACAGCACCAAGAAGGTCAAGGTATGACCGTTTACAGATCTTAACCCGCTCGATCTACTCCTAGTGATCCAGAAACTCTAACAGGGTATCCCAAAGGTTGCGCCTCGACCTCGAGTCGCGGCTGCGGAATGGGCTGGGTCCCGCTACTTGCGCGCGCTAGCTTGTCGATGTATAAGAGTGGATGCAGGTCGGCTGGTGCGGTGGCGAGCTCGGCCAATCGTCCTCGTTGGCGGCCGCCACGAGGATCATTTTTGGCGTGGGAGGCACATGCATATTATGTAGGTGATGACCTCGAACGCGGCGTAGTGGTCCCAGCCCTTCGGCGCCGGCGAGCGACAAGCGCTGACGAGGCGGCGTGTCGCTCGAGCAGCTTCTTGTTGATGACGTTGGCTAAGGCTCTCCGCACTCGTGTTCCTCTATATCCTTCCTCTAAAAAGAATATTCTGTCCTGGTCATCGAGATTCTCTCCTGTAAACCAATTTCTCCCGCACCCATCATTCCTCTATATCCTTCCTCTATCCCAATTAACTTATATTTTATTCAACCATTCAAACTACCTTCTCCTCTCTCTCCTATTTTTTTTCCTTTTCTTTTTTTCTCCGCCGCCCCCTTCTCGTTCTCTCCGCCGGCTTCTACTTCTTTCTCGCTCTCTCCCTCGTTCTCTCCGCCGGCGCCCTCTCCTCTCTCACGCCGGCGCCCTCTCCTCCCCGCGGCGGCGCGACCCCGGCGGCGGCGCGGCCCCAGCCGGTCCCCCCTTCATCTCCCCTGCCTACTCCCTCTCCGGCTAGGAGCGGCGACAGGCCACGCGCGCCTCGGCTCCTTCGCCACGCCCGGCAGGGGCGCCTCCCGCCCGGCGAGGCGAGCAGGGGCGCCGGCCGCCCTGGCTCTCCGACGGCGACGGCCACGAGCACCAGGTCAATCACAAGGCGTTCTCGTTCAGCGGGAACGGGTTCGCGGCGGACGTTGTGGCCGCAGGGCGGAGCGGCGGGCTCGGCGCGCTGCTGTCCGGGATGCGGCTGACGACGCGTAGCGTGCCGCCGTTGTGGGGCCGCGCGAGCCTGCGGTTCAACTGGGGCCTGCGCGTGCCGCCGGAGCTTCAGCCGGAGCGACCGCGGCGAGTTGGGCGGACGGGCGGAGCGCCGCGGCGGGTTGGGCGGAGGCGGGCGGACGGGCGGAGCGCGGTGCGGCGCCCCGGGCGACTGCGGCGCGGCGGGCGGGGCGGAGGCGGGGGGACGGCCGGAGGCGGGGGGGACGGGCGGAGCGCGGTGCGGTGGCCCGGGCGGCGGCGGAGGCGCGGGGATTCCCGTTCCAGGCGGAGGCGCGGGGAGGGCGCGAGGTGGGCCCAGCGCGGGGCCGAGGCCTTTTAGCGTAGTCCGCGGTGCCCGCTTGATTTGGCGGAACGGAGGGCTTCCGCTTGCGTAGCGGAACCTTTAGAGGGCACCGGTGCGGGGTGCTTTTACGCTAAACGCTCCTTCAGTAGCGTTTCCAGTTTCCCAGTGCGGGCAGCCTAATGGCCGGCGCGATGACTCTGCTTGATCTGCGCTGCGCACTCGTGGCCGCCTGCCTGGGCACGTCGCCTCGATCGCAGGGCGCGGGCAGAGGCTGTCGGTCATTCTCCTGCGCCGGGGGGTCAATCGGGTCTCAACGGCGGTGCTGCGCTAGCTCGCTCCTCCCACGCTCACGACAACCAACAACCGTCGCGGACTGATCACCACAGAGCTTGGAGAACTAGCTGGTGCGCTGAGTTTGGTTGGGGTGGCGCGTGTCCAGGCAAACCGAACCGGCCGTCACAGAGGTTGAATCGGACTCGGTTACGATTTCCCTCTGGACGACAGGGACGCTTGTAGAACAGTGGCGAAGCTAGAGATCCAGCGACCCGCACTGTCTGGGTGGTGCCAAGAATTGCGCTAGGGTGATGCCATTTGGGTGAAATATCAGTGCTAATCACTGAATTTAGCTTCTTTCCCTGTTGCCGGTGCACTCGGGAAGCACTATGTAGCTTCGCCCCTTGTAGCCAGTACGTGGTGTCGACAATGTGGACAGGCACGCATGTTTCCCGACGCGAGCGGCTGTGATCGAAATGGAACGGAGCAGCGCAGACGATGGCGACGGTCACACTGTTCCGGCCCCGTTGATCAAGGCCAATATGCAAATGAAACAAGGCCTATATAACAAGTACCAGTATCATGTATGCTGAAGTCTGAGTTCTTCACCACACTTGCTTTCAATGATTACAGAATTTTCACCTAATTTGCGAAATAAGAACCATACAATGCCTCATTTTTGGACGGCTTCTTGTCAAAACATACACAAAATGTTCTGAAAAATTCTCTGAAGACTAAGGATATTTCTCTCAAGAAAACTGCAAATTTCAGACTATTGTGCTTGGAAGGAACTTTTGGTTCCTCTCTTGACGATTAACTAGGTGGTACCCCGCGCGTTGCTGCGGGAGTTTAAGAACAAATTTTTGACGAACTTGAGATGCAAATATAACAGTATATTTTAATCTTATAAGAGAAATTGTCTTTTAGATGTCTACTTGGTTGGAAAAGAAAATAAAGACTATATTCTTATGTCCTGAATTTTACAGGATGACGAAGCAGAGCCGCTAGAAAAGCAATGACATGACAAAAAGAAAACATATGTTATATTTGAACATAGAACAGTGTACATTGATTTTATTACTACCCAGCCAAGTATTATGCGCTAAAGTGGGACGCAATGTGAAGAAGCAAGTAGAGGACATATTTGAATGTTGGTCACTTACTTGTATAGGAGGATATAAATCGAAATGTGGGGAAGACGTACAAATTTGCAAGGTCAGACATAAAGAAAAAAAATCTTACATGTGGTCTCCAAATTAGCATTAGCATTTTTCGTACTAACAAATGAACCGCTGAGAAAAAATGGAGGCAATTTGGTCAAGCATGTGTGTGCAAATAAAAGTAGTAAACATATTGTTCATTGAGTAAGCACTGCAAGGAATTTATCAGTTAATCCCATCTAGACATTCCAAACTGCACGTTGAAGCATGACATCCTGTGATCTTTTTCTTACCAATCTGTAAAAGGAAAAACAGAACGTCGTGAGATTGTGTAACTGATGTTCATTCCTCAAATCAGATCAAGAAAAAAATGAGGTGAACAACCTATCCCAACTTCAGGTTGGAGCATATATATGTGAAAAAAGAACAGAACAGAACATTGTGATTGTGTAACTGAAGTTCATTCCTCAAATCAGACCAATAAAAATGAAATGAACAACCTTAAAAAAATCTATCCCTATGAACATTTGTACATACATCTGAGCATACCTAGAAATGGCGTATCAAAAAATCAGAAAATGTCAACACACAAATAGAAAAAATAATGATACGGCATGCTGGCCCAAGGGCCAGAGAACATTACCTTGCTCTGATCAAGTAAATCAAGACCGGAGAGGCTGAAAACTTTTCATATGGACCATGCAGGTTGTTTCAAGTATTTATAGACTGGGTATTCACTTCCAACCATGTGGCCTCATCGTAAAAGGTGCAATGTGTGACATCCCGGCCCAAGGCTTAATAGGATTGATAGAATACTTATATCAACAAGTTGCAACTTCTTTTCCGGAAGCTCATCTCGAAGGAACTCCGAGGTTAAGCGTGCTTGGCCTGGAGCAAATTTGGGATGGGTGACCGACCGGGAAGTTCTTCTCGGATGCGCACGAGTGAGGACAAAGTGCGCAGAAAAAACATATGTTGGTGTGTGAGGGAAGTCTTGAGATCTTAAAGAGCTGCCAGGTGTGCGGGCCCGGCCTCGGGGAGGCGGGACGCTACAGTGGTATCAGAGCCGACTCTCGCGGTTTCACGGGAGCGTGTGGGCGCAGTTGCGCAGGCATGGTGCGCATGGCTGATGTGGGCCTAGAGTGGTCGCACAGCATGGCATATGTGCTAGCACTGGACGCACGGACGTGGCCAAGAGGGGACGTTCCTGGATTGGAGTTGATCGACGAGGACGTCGATCTTCTAAGGGTGAGTATGTGACATCCCGGCCCAAGGCTTAATAGGATTGATAGAATACTCATATCAACAAGTTGCAACTTCTTTTCCAGAAGCTCATCTCGAAAGAACTCCGAGGTTAAGCGTGCTTGGCCTGGAGCAAATTTGGGATGGGTGACCAACCGGAAAGTTCTTCCCGGGTGCGCACCAGTGAGGACAAAGTGCGCAAAAAAGACATGTGTTGGTGTGTGAGAGAAGTCTTGAGATCCTAAAGAGCTGCCAGGTGTGCGGGCCCGGCCTTGGGGAGGCGGGACGCTCCACAATGCCTTCTCTCTGGTAATTATTGCATGACGGTTATACAACCAAAATTATGTTGCTGGTGGGAGAGCTGATTTCACAAACCTTTCTCACGCTGGTCAGTTATTGATAATAATAAATCACTAAGTAAAGGAGGAAGTGGGTAGAGCAAGAATATGACGATAGAGTAATATGCTTGTGATATTGAGAGTAATATGCTTGCTGGAGAGAAGGACATGAAAACGGTTTGATGGACTGCCAACCCAACGGCAGCGCAACTAATATTGTCAGTTACAACAGCGAGCAAATGAGAATTAAAAGAATCATATTGTGATCTATTTATTACAATAAATCAATGATTGCTTCTAGTAGCGTCAATAACCAGTATTTGTGTGCATCGTGGACGGCTGGGATTAGATGATAGAAGAAAATTGAATGGACCAAATTTTTGAGATGATGTGGCACAACGTGGGGACAGAAAAATGGCTATGAATGATACTTAGTTGCACTTATAAAGAAAGAGTAGATGACAACCATTGATTCTAAATAGGCTGTTTTGGAATCTAATTCAATGTAAACGTGGATACTTTGGTAATTGTCCCTGGGTCAATTCGCCTCTCACCTCGTGTATTCAGAAACGATAAAAACACATCACAGATCGACGGTTACAACACCGCTCTCGCCGGTGAGGCCTCACCCTCGGTTGCCGGCTGCTAAGAGCAAGGCCAATAAACATGTCTTATAGACGAACCAACATCACCACAAGACAAGCTAAGAGACTAAATCACTAAATCAAACAATAACTTGGCTGCTTACATTACTCCAAAGCATGTCCATGCCCCACATGTCATACAGATGATATTATTCAACCGTGGTCAGGATTGTACAGCACCTGCAAAAAAGTGCCTAGGCTCCCGTGCCCCGCTAGTCGAGTGCAGGAGCGGCAAGCTCTCTTTCTTCTCTCCTCCAGCTCACTCATTGTGCAGACGTGTCGTCGGTCGTTTCGACCACCATCGAGCCCGCTCTAACTCATCCGACAGGCAGCACCACTGGCCTTTTTGCTGTATCGTCGCCTTTCCAGGCTGCCCTTGTCGCTGCTGTTCAAAGGACTTTGTCGGAAACGTTTTCTCTCGGTCGCATCGCAGGAGCCAGGAGCTTTGGCTGCCACCGTCACCCTCCATGCTGTTATGTAGTCCTCGTCATCAGTGTTGAGTAGTAATCCAGATTCCGGATGTCACTCGATGGTTGATACAAGTACAATACTGTTCTTGGTCTATTTTTTTTAAAAAAGATAAAATACTAGTACCTAGCCTACCAATTTTTTGTACCGGTCCACAACATAAAGCTCCTTCTAGGTTCCTCTCTATTTCTAACCGTTAGATATGGCCAAACGAACGGTTTCAATTACCTTGAAGCACCATAGAACTTCTCTTAATGATTTATGTTCAGAGGTGAAGTAAAATATTGGATCTAAAGCATCAGGTAATAAGCATAATGGCAATACGAGAAATAAAGAACGCATAAACTGCCTATAGTATTCTGATCATTAATGGAAGAACCAGACGTTTCAGGTAGCACCATGTCAGAAGCACCGATAATTTGCACACAGAAGAGCATAAATTCTGCCTTTTTACAAATTGACTAACTATTTGGACTGACTAACGCATCAGAAAAGACTATCTATGAATAGTTTGTGATTTCTATCACAACTAGAGACTGCAAAAAAGATTGCTTACAAGCTGGTGGGCAATACTCCAGCTTAAAGGATGTAGTTTCTTGCTTTCTTTACGCTCTACAATTTGAACAAGGCAATACTCCGACTCAAAGAATTGTACCTACAATCATCATAATTGTAGAAAACTCAACAAAACATCAGGACATTATCTAAATCATCAGATTCATTAAGTTGTGCCTTACTGGATTCTATTTTTAGACATTCCTGTGTCTCAGTATCAACAGGGGTCAGCATGCATTCGCCCCTGCCACCTGCTTCAATTTTGAACAAGAAAGCAATGCATGCACTAGTGCATCAATAATTAAGATAGACAGGCAGGTCCTACTACTAATTCGCACACGCCCTGGTAGCATTGTCGTGCTCGTGCGGCGGAGGCGTAGACGGGTCCGCCGCTTTTGGCAGCGCCACTGGATTTGGAGGAGGGGTAGCAAAACTTAGGACCTAATGGTAAAAGTTTTCCCTGCGATGACGCTCAACATAGACCATGAACCTTATCGTTTTTCTCTTTTCTCATCAGGGCCTTTTCTTTTAATTTTTTGTAACACTGCCCTCCTCCCCCTCCAAACCCAGCTGACCTAACTTATCACTTAAGGTGAGGCGAATCTAATTAGTGCGAAAATATATATTTGTAATTTGTTCCTAAATACATGTTATCCTTTTATATGATTGTCAAATATCATATTTAGTTTAGTGAACACAATTTCCTTTGTCATCTATTAAAGATTTTGGATACTAGCATAAAAAATCCAGTGACATGAACATGATACTTGTTAAATTAACCAACAATGTCCAAAAATCCTAGGTTATTGATTTTAGGGGTTGTCTATACATCATTCAGGTAATTCAGAGGTCGTCCCTAGGGAAACCTGACGATTTCAGTAGTGTAACAAAAAAATCAGGTGAAATTGAGGAATATTTCATCCGAATTTTTTCTTGTTGTCATATATTACCCAATCATTACACCAAGGAAGTAACTGTAATTTATGTAGACTACATGTAACTCCAATACAAATAACTGTATATATAAAATATGCAAGTTTTAGAAAAAGAATTTAGGTGAAAAGTGAGGATGAATTACTCAAATTTACATTATCTTTTTATAAATTCAATCTACGAAACTTAGGTGAGACCACCCGATATTTTGATCTGGCAAAACATATAGAAAATCTGAAATATTAACGTTGTTATATAGGAGTGCTATACATTAAAATATTATGCATAAACATATCATATCTAGAAATATCTACAAAGTCTAGTATTTTAAAAGTATATACAATACTATAAGCTATCAACATTATTGAAATATATCGTTGAATATCGATAAGTATAATAAATTTTTGCTCAAGTACGTTTTAAAAAATATAGAGAAATATGTAAGAATTTTCCCAAACACTTACAAGAACGAATAACATACTACAAACTTTATTGTATTTATAAATTTATTTTTGTTAGATATACTAATGATGTACTTTAAATATTTTATGATATCATGTATTACAAATATGGATCTGTAAACTTACTAACTATTGATCAAAGTGACACAAATTAGTATCTAAAATTCTACAGTCGGTAAAGGGGAACGGTTTCAAAAAGAGAAGAAAGAAGAATAATTGTTTGTTTCAAGATGGACGTCCATAATTTGGAATCAAAGACTATAATAGAGTCGTGAGATTCAGCCCCAGCGAGCGCATCCGCGTCACCCGAAATTCGCGGCCGTGAGATCGCGCCGATCCGTTCCGCGCGCTCACACGCAGCCGCGCGTCCCTGTATATGTTTGTTTAGGTCATTGATTCATGGTCAAAATTGATTTGCACTCCAGGATGCCCGTGGGTGGCCGGTGGATGCGTTGAAAATTCTTACGACGTAGCCCTTGTGTGCAAAGTAATTCAATGCGAAGAAGGAAAAATTAGGAAATTGTGGAATTTTTCCGGAAGACCACCCGCTTGCAGTTTTTCGTTGAGCACCTTGTTCCACTTGCTTGCGCTTTATTGAGCTAATTGATTACGCTCCTGCCGACAAGCGCGGTTCGTGAACCTACGCTTTTTCCTCCGTGGTTATCGATGTGGCGCCCTTGTGTGACCTGCAATGTTGTGCTGCCTTGCGGTGCGTGTTGATTGAATGCCTTACCATTCGAAGTTTGATTCTATGATGTCTTTGATATTTCTGCGTGGATGTCGATAAGTGGTGCAAGCCGTGCATTTGACATGAGCAGCAGCCTTCCTTGTCATATCGTGCATCTTCGCCGAGCTCAAGCCAACGTCGCCGCTGGATGCTCCTTAGCGCTCGCCGCAAAGAGCCCCGTCGTCTTCCTGTGGGTGCTGCTCTGCGGCGCGGCGTTCGTGATGGTGTCGATGGTGGCGGTGAAGCCGGCAATGCCCTGGGTGGCCCGACGCGCGGACGCGGTGGGAAGTGCAAGGCGGCGGCAACCTGTTCGGGGCTGACGGTGCCGACGGCGACTTCGCGTGGCGGGTGAAGGAGCGCTTGGAGGACCTCGTCTCCGAGCTGCTGGCCTGGGTGATTCTAGCGCGGCGTCAAGACCGACATCCCCACCATCCGCGGCGTCGAGGCTTGGGTGATGCTCGCACAGTCGCACTCGTCATCGCCACCGGCAAGATCGCCGGCACCTTCGCGGTGGCCATCGCGTGCGAGATGCCGGCGAGGGAGTCCATCGTGCTTGGCGTCTACATGATCTCGCTCTCAAGATTGAACCGCATGAATGATCACGTCCAAAGCAAAACAAAGGAAAAAGAGAGTAGTAGGCTAGTAGCAAGAGAAAAAACTGCACGTACCTTGCGCTCGCGGCCGCTGTTGAGGGCGATGAGCTCGACGAGCTCCTTGGTGTTCATGACGAGAAACCAACAAGGGGCCTGTGGTGTGCACAGCAACGTCGAACTGCAGCGCCTGCCGATGCACTTGGCGTTCCACTGCGCCACCGACGGCCCACACAGTACTGCGGCACATCCGAGGTTACCAATCACCTACACTTGGCCTGCCTTCCCAAAATGATGGTCGCGACGCGGAGCTTAATATGCACATGCATATCCGGCACTGCAGCCGCGCTTTCGACGACCGTCCCAATTGCTGTCACCATCCTTCCTCCCGGCAACAAGTTAGGCGCTCGGCGTGCAGCTCAGCCGTGGCGAGCAGGACCTGGCAGACCACCGAGTACTCCATAGTGTTTGGGCTAGAATAGACAGGTGCCCAGGCGGCGGTCTGATGAAAGCAATGCTCGCGAAGCCGTATAGCGCATGCGGCGGGTGCTTGGAGTCTCACTGCCCGTGGCCGCCCGCGCATACACCGTCACTTTGTCGTGCGCGTTCCACGTACGTCGAGCTGCTCTATATGCCAAGCAAGGTGGACTGCCCTAAGTATTGGCACTGCCGCGTGCAAATCGTGTGGCCCCACCCGCACCTCACAACGCCGTGACCGTGCCACCGTGTGGGATCACTGGCCGCCAACAATGACACAATGATTGACGGGCATAGGTTTTCGGCTCGTGAAGATGCATGGTAGGATCGATGGCGACGGAATGCACGGCGCATTAGACATGCAGTAGGTCGGCGTACGATACTCGGCGTCACGACAGCAGATGCCCGTCCCGGCTAGGGCGCCGTTGCCGTCGGGAGCGTGCGGGCAATCCGGAGCCGCCTGTCCGCTTGAGTCGGCCCCATGGTCCATGGGCACTGACCTCTTTAACCCAAATGCACTGCGGAGCAGCGACATCGATTCTGGCCTTCTGGGGCTGCAGGTCCGGCGCTCTACCTTGACGCTTCTGCAGGGAAGGAAAACCGAGCTCGACGCTTGAGCTTGCAGCAGCCGGAGACTGGTCACGACGGTACTGGCTGGGGCTGCGGCGGCCCTGGGCCCTGGGCCCTGGCTGCAACCATGCGCGTCCCGGAGCTGGAGTTCCCACTCGCCTCGTATGCATTTTGAATTTCGAACGGTTCACAATAAGCCTCCCTCCCACACGTTGAAGGGCGGCTCTACCAGAGGAACAACTTTCGAGCAAGCGAACAAACGTGAATAAAAGGCTGAGCAAGTTTGGGAGTGGGCAAAGTACGACGACAAGAAGGTGCCCAAGTGCGGAGGTGGTGGCCCTGGTGAGTATGGTGGCAACTGGCAAGCTCCCTGCAACGGTGGAGAGTCCCTGTGGAGCATGCGCTGCCGCTGCCCAAGCAAGTCGAGCATGCACCAACCTTAATGTTTGCAAAACCAGTAAAAACAGGACTGGTTTTTGTGGAAACAGGGAAAACAAGTCCGGTCCGGTTGAATTGGCTTGTTGGGTTTCGTATTTAAAATTCGAAAAAAGTTGAAAACGTGAAAAAATTGAAATTTCGAAAACTAAGAAAACCAGTGGTAAACCGGAAAATCCAACAAAACCGAGAGAAAACCGATTGGTAAAACAAAAAAACTGCTCGGTTTTCTTTCAAATTTTGTTCAAACTCGATTTTGAATTTTTAATAAACTGAAAAAACTAGTCCGGTTTCCGTGGTTGGTTGGGTAAGAGGAACCCTGGTGTGCACCACCACCGTTGGCACAAGTCATTGTCAATGAAACAACACACCAAGTGCTCCTCCAGAGAACTTGGGCAGCCCCACATCCATCTCTATGTCCGCGTCATTCCCAAGGAGAACCACCCTCACCCTGCCACCCTGGCCATCGGCGGGACAATATGCCCCATGGAGGCCGTACATGTGCAGTCTGGGTGACCGCACAGGCCCCCAAACATTTAGGGCCCCACATTATCAAGCATGTTGCTGTCGAAGAGCCAATCCCATCGGGAGCGTCATCTCCTATCTTTTCACTAGAGATGACTAAATAAATGACAAATCAACTCTCTAAGAACAGATGGATGTCTTGCCTTATGACTTTGCCGTTCCATTTCCCTGCTGGTCGCCGTGAGACCCCACAGCCGCCCTATCATCTCCTCTCTGGCTTCAATCGCGGTGAGTGCATAACCAATTTTTATCACTCCCGTCTTTCTCATTTGTTGCTGAGCAGCCTCCTCAGGGTAAGACAAAAGCAAGTTGAAGTCCGTGGAGATGGTTTTACTAACTCCACATGATCGCACCAAGGTTTTATCCCAAATTAAATAATTGATTTTTAGTTTTGAGTATACTACACGAATTTTTCCCTGGGCAAAATGCGCCCGTGATACACGAACGGAGGGAGTACTAAGTTGCAGAGTGCTTTTGGATTAATGCAGTTGTACGTGCAGCTTTTAATTAAATTTGTTCCTGTTGTGTTTGTAAACAAGAGAGAGGATTTTATTTCTCATGTCTTTTAGAGGTAGAGCATATGATTCCGTGTATGAAAAGCGTAAAAGAAAAAGTGACTAGAAGTGCTAACTCAAAAGGGTGCTCTTAATAGATTTGTTTTTGAAGAAGGCCAAACTTCTGCAGAAAAGATCGAACTCTTGAGGCCAATGTCGGTGCGAGTCATGGTGGTAAGGCAATCAATACCGAGGCACACACTTACATAATTGATACATGAGTCATCGTGTTAACTATGAAGATAAAATCAAAGATTTATTCATTTTTGTGATACTTTTTAATGGCATATAAGATGATATTAAGAAAACCGCTCATTGTTCACTCCTTCAACAGGAATGTCTGTTGTATTGCTTATGATATAAAACACATAATTATACAATAGATTAAAAAATTGCAATTTGGTTACTTTTATTCCCAAATGTAACGCCATATGCTTCGTTTTCGCACAGGGGTCTACAATTTTCTGATACAGCCTTGGTATCAACTCTAGATCTTCGGCACTAGCATGACCATTCTCCTTGATATTATACACGTGTTGTAGATTTTTGATTGTTGGGGTATTTTATTATACTAGTTTTGCATGACAGCCCGTCTCCCATACGCAACCCCATTGCTCTACCAGCAGCTGATCCTCCCGAACTTCCATTGCAGATAATGGGTTTTGAATTTAATAAAGAGTGGATATAATTAAACCAAAAACATACATTTGTAATTTGTTCCCAAATACATGTTATAGTATTACATATAGTTTAAATCATATTTAGTTTGGTGAACACATTTTCCTTTGTCATTAATTGAGGATTTTTAGAAACTAGCATAATAAATACAATGAAGTAAAAGTGGCATATACTTGTTTTATTAACCAACATCTCTATAGCCTCAGTTATTAATTGCATCATTCTTATAAAGGCATAGTATAAATTATAAAACTTTTGCATAAATATATTATGTCTAGAACCGTCTATAGATTATAGTATTTCAAAAGTATAATATATTATTATAAGCTACCAACATTCTGAAACGTTTAACTGATGGTAAAGAAACATGACAATTTGAATCACCAGTCCATCAACCCATGGAGGTGCACGACCACTACTTTTAGAAGGCATATGAACTTAAATTTTAGTGAAACCTTGTACATTAACTCTTTGATGTTTTCAAATACAATCATGCTTTATAATTATCTTTTAGAACACATGCATTAAGTCCAAATTTGCATTATGTTGTGTATGGAATTTCAAAGTATGCAGGAATGAGTAGATATTATACTTGAGAACCGAAATTAGGGTGATTCTTCTGCACTCCCCTAATTTTGTTGCATTGTTTCTTCGCCAAAATTTGTGTTCTTTTTCTTCAACAATCTAGGTGTAAAGACACTAAAATCATACAAACGTGATGGAGATCTGTTATGGGCAAAAATTGCATCGAAGGAAACAACAAAGCTGAAGGTCATCATATTGTTGTGGTCCTGGTGGGATGAGAGGAATAAACGAAGAGGACATAGAAGTAAACCTGTGTTTGTCATTGCAAATGGAGCTGAATGCTGCGTAGTAGAGATGATTCGAGGTTTGACTTTAAGCATACAGCCAGAGTCAAAAGAACAGAGCAGCTAGCAAATGGGAGAAGCCAGTGGTGGGTACTCTTAAACTGAACTGTGATGGAGCATACTGCCATACATCCGGATCAGGAGGATGGGGCTTTGTTATTTGGGATCATGTTGGGGAAGTTATACGTGCAGGGAGAGGCAGAATCCCGTATGCAGTGGATGCTCTGCAAAGAGAGGCTATAGCATGCTTTCATGCATGGTGTTCAGGTTGCAATGGAGTTAGCATTAATTATATTGCAAATATTCAGGTGGAGACGGATTCCATGCTTCTGCAGCAAGCTTTATCTTCGCCTTAGCCATGATATATCTGTGCAAGGAGGACTCTTTTATGAAGTTAAGCAATGGTTACATTATGGTTCTGTAGCTCGTCTGATATGTTTAGGAGAAGAGAATGTAATAAGGTTGTGCATGTCTTGGCAGGTGGCAGCGGTAGGTTCAGAGTGTGCCATGGATGTTGATCCAATTCCGGACAACATTCCAACTTGTATTCATTTGTCTATTTTTTTTTTCAAGAACACGCAGGAAAGCAGCACATCTTTCTATTAAGAAGAAGAATCTTGTTACACTAGCAAAAGTACCCGTGCGTTGCCACGGGCTGGTCGGAAGATAGAAAGTGTTCCTTTCCTTTAGAAACAAAAAATATGTGTGTGCTTTAAACTCTAGGTCCTTGAAAAGAAATTCTTAAAAACTTACGAGGACAACAACAAGGGCAGATTTGAATTAGTAGATAATCATACATAAGGGTCAATTATTAATAAACTGACAGCACCAAATATCCCATAAACGGGTAAATCATAGAAGTCAGAGATTACATGCTAATCATAGTTGAGGAAGGTTACCAAACGAACACCAAAGCAGCACCTGACTGCTACAGACTATGGCCCTTCATGCTTCAGATGCGTATCCAATCTACTTACTCATCCAATAAAAAAATCAGAAAAAAATACCGAGTAAATTGAGATATATTGTCAATTTGGCTCTCTAGATTAAATATTTCATTAATAAAGCATGACAGTAAAAATTCCAGACAGAAAGAAATAAACATTGAAAAACAGATATTGACCTATCATTTTTCAGGTCATGCACTGAGCACTACTCATAAATAACAAAACGATAGTAAATTAAACAACCAACAATCAAAAGTGATTAGCATGGGCAAAGGATACTGCATTGTCCATACATGGAAACTCAGGAACGTCGTAACAGTGGTTTAACTCCTTACTCCAACCAGATTCAATCGAAACTGTTTAGAAAATCTTACTAACCAGGATGGCTAAGAAATTGGACTCAGCTAGCTGTTACGCCTGAGGCAAGCAAGAAAGAATAAGGACATGGTAGGGCCTTGCTACTGTGAGAGGGCGGCATCGAGGTAATCCATAGCCACATACCTCAACAAAAATAGGAACTCAAGGAAGAAGAGCGACATGTTGGTGCTGGTACTGCATCACCAACGCCATGGAGGTTCCGTACCGCTGTCGAAGTCGTCTCGCTGAAGCCGCCGTCGCACCAGGACGCCAGGGAGGCCTTAAGGCTGGCGTCGTCGCCACTATCTACATGGCTATCTGAACCTGTGCAAACCGTCTGGACCTATGGCAACACGAACCTACTAATTGTTCAGTTAACTCTGAGAGCAAACTGGATCAGCACATCAACACACGCCTAGCAATGTCAGCGTTCAGGAACACATTAGCACGTCTAGCTATTGAGTAGCTAGCAGTTCCCTACCTGCAACTTTCACAAAGGTTTCTGGAATCTGGTTGACTCAAAAAAAAGTGGCATTCATTCAGCAGAAATAGAGTGCCATTAATTACCATGCATGTTCTTGAATCTGGTTGACTCAAAAGAATGTATTAGATTTGAATTGGTGAAGGGCGTTACAAATTTTTCTCTGTCATATTATTGGCACGGTAATTCGAGAATACCATGTGCAAAGATATTAAGAGTTGGAAATTTGTAATTTTCATACAAACAAATTGAGAAGGAAACCATGTGCACAGTTATCAAGCGAAACCATGTGCAAAGAATTCTTTCCCCTAAAATATCTGCAGGGAGAATATGCATATGGGAAAAAATAGTAGCTGCAAGTTGCTACTTGCTAACATTGTCATAAGAAACATCATATCATGCATGCTTTGAGATGGCCAAAACTCCCAGCAGCCCCGGGGTAACAAAATGAGAATTTATGCACACTCTTGAAGACGACTAAAACAGACTAAACGTATGTATCAGGAATCATTTGACAATGAATTAAAGTACAACAGAAGCGTATGCATTGCCTATGCAAAATTGTTTGAGGCTTCAGAATTTTAGGCTTGAGTGTATTTGAAAGAGGCTTTGAGTGTATTTCAAAGCAGTGCACAAACAGGCATGGCAAGAGTTTTGCGTAAGAAAAAAAAATAAGGGAGCTCAAACTGAACCTTCACAAACCGTCTGGACACAGCTACAGACCCTACTTATTCATCAAATTGATTCCTGGAACATCAAACTGATTGATGGGCCACATTCCCGCTACTGTCAACGAGCAGCACACAAAATAGGGCACTCCACCTAGAGATAGCTGATCGAACTTGGGTACTCTGCTTGGTGACGGAAAATAGGTGTTTTTATAGCATCTTCTTATATAGAAATATTGTATTCTGCAATAATGATGAGGGAATATTATTTTGCATAAATCTCTTTCAGCAATATGATTTCAAGGTTACTTAAGTGCTTTTGGGGTTCATACATTGCATCCCTGCAGAGGCTACTATGGTCTACTTTCCAGCAATCTTTTCCAGGATAAACATCAGGACATAGGGTGATAGATATAAGTAAAATCGTTTTTTCTCCTAGAAATTCTGATTGAGTATTTTATCTATGAACTCTGCTCAACAATTCAGACTCTAATCAAGTTCTATATCTGTGCAAAAGAAAATTTCAAGAACCACGATTTTTTTTCTTACCTTACATGAATCCATGTTGGCAACAATTGGAACACCTGCTTCTTGCTTCTGTGCATGAAGCGAGATGCATGCTCACCAAACCGCTTCTTGCTAATTGGATCCATGATGGAAATAACTGGAACAACAGCTTCATGCTACTGATATGCACCCATCATCTTTTTCCTGGATTACCAAGGGATGGAATTAGTGGAAGGACGCAGTGCAGGGATGGATCGGTGGAGGAGATGCATGCTTACCAGTGCATTATAGTATTATATGGATCACGTCATATGTATCGATTGAAAGCAAGATTTGGGACCAACGGAACTTCCACAATGAAAAGAAGACCACAAAAACAAATTCACCAACCCTTATTTCATAATTCAAACTCATGGAAGCACATTGCGACACTACGGCAGATGCGTAACAATTCCGGGAGATCTCCAGCGAAGAGGCCATTGTCTTCTCCATGGCCTTTCCCAGTAAGGTTGCCGTCCGTCCTTAATGTTCAATAAACCCGATCGAGTGACGACGGGACGTTCACTGGTCGAGCTGTCGTGAACGGCCGCCGTGCGCGAGTATATACTCCCGTCCCGTTCCGCCCTCTCCTTGGTCCGTGTTGGGGAAAGGCGAAGAAGTCCATGGAAAAACTCGTTGTCTCTTCGTCTTCGTTTGCTCCGTTGCAGGTTACGAAGTACGCGGTGCGAAACGCGAAGAGGAATCTCTACCCACGGGCGTTGAGGCGAAGACACAAAGCCGCGAACGCGAAGAGGTTGTTCGGCGAAGAGCTTTCGACGAAGAATCCCTCGCGTCGGTCTCTTCGGGTGGGAGCCAAGAGGGCCCCGCCTCCGGATCGGTTAGGGTTAGTGTACCAAAGAGTGTAGTAACATGACTGTTATGTCCTTTGGACAATTTTGTACATAGCGTTTTTAGTATAGACCAGTGTGATCGAGGGTATTTCTGTCTACATTAACACATGTTGGGTAGGCTATAAATAGCCCCCTTAGGACTCCCGTTGGAGGGGTCGATTCCTGTTGAATGGTATCAAGGTACTGTAATGTGAATCTTCCTATGAATGTATTTCCCTTCGCATTAGTAGTCTTTCTTCTTCGCATTTACTTTCTTATATCAAGTTAGTGTAGTGGTTAGTCTAGCGAAGCAGTTTTGTTATTCTTGTTTGGTATTGTCCTGCGAGGATAACCCAACAACTGGCGCCCACCGTGGGGCTTTGGCCGAAGATCATCTCACTATGCCGCCCAAGAAGTTAAAGCCTGCTGCTGCTCCAAAAGCACCCAAGGGGGCTCCGTCTCCGGCTTCGCGGCAGCTTAGCGTCATTCCAGAGTCTTCGATGTCAGCGGCAGCAAATTTAGCTGGTTCCTCTGCGCCGAATGTCACCAATCAGCAACTCCCTCTCGAGCATGCAAGAGATGCAGAGAGAACAGAAGAAGAAGATACCAACAGCCAAGAAATTTTGGTCGAAGATGCTACTGAAGAATCCCTGGATGACGAAGACCCAGAAAGCTTTCAGCGCGTTAATCAGCATACTGCTATCAATCGTGCTGGGCACACTGCTCCCATTCCTGGTAATACCCAAGAACCCGCTACTGCTCAAGCAGTGGGATCTTCGCAAGAGCTGCGAGGCCGAATAAATGCCCTCGAAGAAGCAGAACTTCGGGAATTATTGGCTCTCGAGCATGAACTGCGAAGACTAAAGGAAGCAAGACTGAAAGCAGCTGAACAAGATCAGGGCAGATCAAGAATTTTGCAACAAATTGCACAAGCTAAAGAGTCAGTCGCAGAGCTGCAGCGCGAAATACATGATCTTTGCGCTGATGATCAGCATCATTCGAGTCGTCAACAGCAGTTTACTCCTCGAGGCCCTTCGCTTATCTCTCTCAAGTTCGACAAGAACTCTCCACTGTCAGAGGGAATTCAGCTTACTCCGTGGCCGCAATCTTATAAGCCTATTCCTCTGCCAAAGTACAATGGTCGATCTGACCCAAGACAATTTCTCATGAGTTATGAAGCCGCCATATCTTCAGCAGGAGGCGATGATATTGTATTGGCGAAGACATTCGTTACAGCTGTTGAAGGGCAAGCTTTAGATTGGTATTTTACTCTCAAGCCATCTTCGATATATTCATGGGAGAACCTAAGAGATAAATTGCTGCAAAATTTCCAAGGTTTCTTCCGTAAAACTGTAACCGCCCTTGATTTGAGGTCATGTATTCAAGGAGACAAGGAGCCATTGCAGGATTATTTCCGGAGATTTGTAGAGCTGAAATCTCAAGCATTTGGCGTCGAAGATAATGTGGCCATAGAGGCGGCACTCTTGGGCCTTCGCGCTGGACCATGTGCTACTCACTTCGCAATGAATTACCCTTCTACTATCCAAGAGCTTTACTCAGACTTGGAAAAATACTGCAGAGCAGATAATGATTATAGGCGAAGAGTCGCAGCACAGAATGGTCAAAAACAGAACAAGCGAAGCCAGTCAGATGGTAACAAGCAAGATTGGAGTAACAATAGAAAGCAAAACAAGCAAGAATCTCAACCTCACTACATAAATCAAATAGACTCTCAAGAAAAGCCCGAAGAGCCTCAGCATTCCAGCGGAAATAGAGGCGGAAGGAATGGGCGAGGAAGGGGCAGAGGAAGAGGAAAGAATCAAGAGCCTAGAAAGCCATATTGTATATTTCATGGTCTCGACAAAGGGCACACTTCCAAGGAATGCCCGGAGACTAAAGAAACCTTCGATAGAATCAAAGCAAAAGAGCAGCCGCCAAACCCATTGAAGATGGTTAACCACACTTCAAATCAAATCCAATGGCCTAGCCAGCCTGTGTTTTCTCACTTTCAGCCACAATACTACCCTTCGCCCTTCCCAGTTCAAAACAACTATGGCATCCCTCCCAAGCAGGATGCACACCATCATCACCAAATACCTCCTTATCAACCCAGTCATGTAAACCACATACCAAAAATGCTACCTCCACCCCCACCTACTCCTAGCCGTGCAGCTCGCGAAGAGCTACCTCCTCCACCGCCTTTAATACCAAAGAGCGAGAACCAAACACAGAACAATTCAGGCGCCAACCCTTTCCCAGCATACGGAGTTATCTTACCGATCACTGGAGGCTCTTCGCTTGAGTTCAAAAACAAAAAACAGCGAAGAGATCACTTCCGCGCTGTAAACACCATTTCCAATGTAGCACCTATTCGCAAGACCAAATGGTCTCATATACCAATAACCTTTACCGAAGAGGACCTCTCCCATTGCGACCTAAGGTGTCACCCGCATAATGATGCAATGGTCATAGAAGCTAATGTTTATGGCTGGATAATCACCAAAATACTGGTCGACAATGGGGCTTCTTCGGACATCCTGTTTGCAAGTACCTTCGATCAACTTAAGCTTGACAGAAATCTTCTGGAACCTTCCGAGACTCCGCTCTATGGTTTCGGAGGCAAAAGAATCATCCCGCTGGGAAAAATTACCCTGCCAGTTTCGTTCGGAGATATGTCAAACCCAAGAACCGAGCATATCACCTTCGATGTAGTAGAGATGAATTATCCATACAACGCCATCTTCGGCAGAGGAGTGATCAACACTTTTGACATCATCCTTCGCAATTCTTTCCTAGTTATGAAGATGCCTGCACCAAAGGGTGTTATCACTATCTTCGGGAATCAACAAGAAGCCAGAAACATTGAAAAAGGCATTGCTCCAGGCCAGAAGAATGTCTATGTCCTCTCAGATAAACCAGACCAACAACAGATTGCATCAACCTCCTATGACGAAGATCACGACAAAGATGAAAAGTCCATTCGCGAAGACTGTGAAACCAAGAGGGTATTGCTAGATCCAGCAGTGCAAGATCAATACATAACAATAGGCAGCAACTTGACGAAAAGCGAAGAAGAAGCACTAGTCAATCTTCTTAGAAGTAACAAAGATGTCTTCGCTTGGTCATCTCACGATCTTCACGGAGTTAACAGAGACAAAATTGAACACAAGCTGAATATTGACAAGTCAATAAAGCCGAAGAAACAGAAGTTAAGAAAAATGAGCGAAGATCGAGTGGAAGCAGTCAAGGCCGAAGTCCAGCGTCTTTTAGACGCGAGGGTTATAAGAGAAGTGAAGTACCCCACATGGTTGGCCAACACAGTTCCTGTGAAGAAAAAGAATGGCAAGTGGAGAATGTGTGTCGATTTCACTGACCTCAATAAGGCATGTCCTAAGGACGATTTCCCACTCCCAAGAATTGACACAATAGTGGATGCAGCAGCGGGAGCGGAGCTCCTTTCTTTGTTGGACTGTTTCTCCGGTTACCATCAAATCTGGATGAGAAAGTCGGATGAAGAAAAAACAAGCTTTATAACACCTTTCGGCACTTTCTGTTTTGTAAGAATGCCCGAAGGTCTCAAAAATGCAGGACCAACTTTCTGTAGAATGACAAAGGCAGTTCTCGAAGATCAGTTGGGTAAGAAAGTTCTGGCTTATGTTGATGACATCGTTGTAAAGAGCAACAACCGCGAAGATCATGGTGCAGATTTAGCACAAACCTTCGCCAATCTCAGAAAAGCAAATGTAAAGCTCAATCCAGAAAAGTGTGTCTTCGGAATTGAAAAGGGAAAGGTGTTGGGATGTTTGGTATCAATCAAAGGGATCCAAGCTAACCCAGATAAAGTCGAAGCATTGCTCAACATGAGAGAACCAACAAGCATTAAAGATGTTCAGAAACTTACTGGCAGAATAGCAGCCCTCAATAGATTTATTTCAAGATCAGCGGAGAAAAGTCTCCCATTCTTCCAAGTTCTTCGTAGCAACAGCAAATTTGAATGGGGCGAAGAACAAAGAAGAGCATTCTCGCAACTCAAGTCTTATCTGAGAGAAATGACGAGTTTTGCTTGCCCTCAGCCCAAGGAAGCACTTTTATTGTACGTGGCAGCTTCGCATTCGGCCGTCAGTGCTGCTCTAGTTCAAGAGCAATCTAATCAGTCGAAGACTGGAAAACAAGTGAAAGTACAAAAACCAGTATACTTCGTGTCCGAAGCTTTAAGTGGATCAAAAGTCTTTTACTCAGAGCTTGAAAAGATAGCATATGCAGTAATCATGGCAGCCAGAAAGCTAAGGCACTACTTCGAGGCTCATACCATCAGAGTCCTAACAAATCAGCCACTCTTCGATATGTTCAGAAATCGAGAAGCATCTGGTAGAATCTCCAAGTGGGCTCTGGAATTGTCAGAACATGTTATTGACTTCGAGAAGCGAAGTGCTGTAAATTCTCAAGTCTTGGCTGATTTCATAGCAGATTGGACAGAACCATCTTCTTACACCGAAGGGCTAGTCTTCGAGAAACCCTGGGAAATTTTTTGTGATGGGGCTTGGTGCCATCTTGGTGCCGGGGCTTCGGCAATTTTAGTATCCCCTTCGGGTATCAAGCTTAGATATGCTGCAAGGTTAGAATTCAGCAAAGAAACTGATAGATGCACCAACAACATTGCAGAGTATGAAGCGTTCTTATTGTCTCTTCGGAAATTGAAGTCACTGGGTGTCCTTACCTTTGTCATAAAAACCGATTCTAAAGTCCTGCAAGGCCATGTCGACAAGTCTTATGTGGCCAGGGATGCGGAACTGATCAAATACCTTGAATTGGTGCGAAGTATGGAGAAGCACTTTCGCGGATTCTCTTGCATCCACTTAGACCGAAGTGAAAACGCAGAAGCAGATGCACTGGCCAAGGCAGCAGCGAGAAAAGAATCTCTGCCCCCAGATGTGTTCTTTGAAACTCTATTCAGTCCTTCGATCAAAACAATAGAAAAAGAAGTCTGTCTCATCAATGCAATATACAGCGAAGACTGGAGATCACCAATCATGGCATATCTCCGCAATTATTATGAGCCCGAAAATGAGGCCGAAGACAAAAGAATGAAAGCCAGAGCAAGAAACTACACAATCATCGGTGGTCAATTGTATCGAAGAGGAATTTACAGCCCTCTCCTCAAATGCATCAGTAGAGATCAAGGAAAAATCATTCTGAGGGAAATACATGAGGGGATTTGTGGCTCTCATCGAGGAGTAACATCTATTGCTGCAAAGGCTCTTCGCCAAGGTTTTTTCTGGCCCACAGCAACCATTGATGCCCAAGAAATAGTAAAGAAGTGCGAAGCGTGCCAAAAGTTTTCGCACAAAGAACGAAGTCCAGCGCAACTTTCTAAGCTGATTCAACCATCTTGGCCCTTGCAGCGATGGGGGATCGATTTGGTAGGCCCATTACCCACCGCCCAAGGAAATTATACTCACGCGGTGGTAGCCCTTGATTACTTCACCAAATGGATAGAAGCTAAGCCAATAGTGAGCATCTCCGCTGCAACCATCAAAAAATTTTTCTGGCAGAACATCATCTGCAGGTTCGGAGTGCCCATGGAAATAACTGTTGATAATGGCAAACAGTTTGAGAATTTTGATTTCAAGGAATATTGCTATAGCCTAGGGGTCAAAACGCACTTCGCTTCAGTGTACCACCCTCAAACAAATGGAGCTGTTGAAAATGCAAACAAGCAGATTTTCGAAGGCATCAAGAAGTGCCTGCTCGATCAAAAGAAAGGCAAATGGGCAGATGAACTGCCGAAGATAGTGTGGGCGCATAACACCACAACCTCAAGAGCCACAAAATTTACTCCGTTCAAGTTGCTCTTCGGCGAAGAAGCTATGACTCCAGAAGAGGTGAAGCACCACAGCCCCAGGGTCGAAGCCGGTAACCCAAATCTTGAGGACCAGGTCATCACCAAAGACATGGTCGAGATTTCCAGGCTCGAAGCAGCTCGCAACTTTGAAAAATATCAAGAGGAAACAAGAAAATGGAGGGACCAAAAGGTAGTCCACAGGCATTTCGCAGTTGGTGACCTCGTGTTACTTCGAAGTCCAAGAACTGAGAGCCTCGGTAAACTTGAGCCCAAGTGGCAAGGGCCATATATCGTGGTCAAAACTAACAATCCAGGTTCATATCGACTGGCAGACAGCGAAGGCAACGACCTCCCTCATTCCTGGAATGTTGATAACCTCAAGAAGTACTTCGCTTAAAAGTGTGTAAGGGTCTTCGCAAAAATATAAGCGATACCCCTTTTTCCAGCTTTTAGTAGTTAAATTTTATCTTTCTCTTCGTTTTTAGAGATTTCGAGGCTCATACTCTTTTCCTCACAGGGGAACCCCACCTTGGGGGTGAGGTTTTTAACGAGGTGAGACCTTCATGTAACCCTTTGCAATCATAATGCAAGTATTTCCCCAGAAAATCGCGAAGAGTCTTGTGTCGATGCAAACTAACATAATAAGTTTTCAGCATCAACGATTGTATAAACAAAGCATGTAAACCTTCGAGCTTCGCAATTCAAGCGCAGCTCTCCGGCTTATCAAACGTAACAAGAGTTGCGAAGCCAGATCGGCGAAATGCCTAGCCCAAGCGGCAAAATTCTTACTTTACAAGTAAGAAAAGAAACCTTTACGGGTAAAAACACCCCATGTGCGCGAAAAGCAGCACCAACCGCCTAAGGGCAAAGATGCAATGACAAGGCTAATATACAGGGAGCCTATCGTTTAGAGAGACTATCAGTTATTCTCTCCGACCGTTCATCGTGCGCAAGCAGTAAAAGCGAACGAAAAAGAACAATTCACCACTATGTCTACTCGAGTACACCGCGAATAACCAAAGCCGAAGAGTGCATCGTAAACAAAGCAATAATAGAGCGCACGTGACCCAACTCTATTTTCTCTTATAAATAGGGCAAACTCACAGAGTTTCCTTAAGGCACCACAAAGCCGATATGGAACCTTCAAAGAGTCCAGCGCAGAGACGCATGGAGAAGTACCTAGAATCAATGGAAAACCTCAGGCTGAGCCAGCAATCACAAGGTTCCTCCAGCAATAGCCAAGCGCCTGCACCACCGCCGCAAGCCGATCAACCACCAAACCTCAACCGGGACTTCGCCCTCGTGCAATATCAGCAACCAGAACCACTCCAAGTCATCCCACAAGAAACCCTAGCTCTCCCAGAGTTCATCGATCTGGAGGACCCGTTTACCAGGTACTTGCCAAATAATAATGCAGCGCTAAGGGTGAGAAACGGCGGAGTGGCGAGCCGTACAAGGAGTCGCTCTCGTGGGAGGCAGTAAACGTTCTTCGCCCACTCCCGTAGCGAGCTTGCTCCTCGCACCAAAGTGTAAACACCGCTCCTATAGCGAGCACGTTCTTCGAGTCGTTTTGTATCAAAAACACAGTGTACTCGCACTAATAAATAAACTGCCTCTGCTTTCGCTATCGCATGCATTCTTCGTCCCAGTAACGGGAGTTTTTCCGAAGTGGAAAACATCTTCGCGTCAATATCGCACCTCGCCCCTCGATTGCCAGGGGGGAGGGGAGTTTTTCCGAAGTGGAAAACATCTTCGCGTCAATCTCGCACCTCGCCCCTCGATTGCCAGGGGGGAGGGGAGTTTTTCCGAAGTGGAAAACATCTTCGCGTCAATCTCGCACCTCGCCCCTCGATTGCCAGGGGGAGAGTTTTTCCGAAGTGGAAAACATCTTCGCGTCAATCTCGCACCTCGCCCCTCGATTGCCAGGGGGGAGGGGAGTTTTTCCGAAGTGGAAAACATCTTCGCGTCAATCTCGCACCTCGCCCCTCGATTGCCAGGGGGGAGGGGAGTTTTTCCGAAGTGGAAAACATCTTCGCGTCAATCTCGCACCTCGCCCCTCGATTGCCAGGAGGGAGGGGAGTTTTTCCGAAGTGGAAAACATCTTCGCGTCAATCTCGCACCTCGCCCCTCGATTGCCAGGGGGGAGGGGAGTTTTTCCGAAGTGGAAAACATCTTCGCGTCAATCTCGCACCTCGCCCCTCGATTGCCAGGAGGGAGGGGAGTTTTTCCGAAGTGGAAAACATCTTCGCGTCAATCTCGCACCTCGCCCCTCGACTGCCAGGGGGGAGGGGAGTTTTTCAAAAGTGAAAAGCATCTTCGAAGAAGAAACTACCCAGTACCAAACTTTGCATAAACAGAACTTTAAGGAAATGCTCTGATAACAAAACAAATTTCTTCCCGCCCCGCAAGTTAGTCAGAGGCATGAGTTCAAAGCTCCATGTACACGTTATCGTAGCGACGGTCCTTACAAGGAACGTCAAAAACCCAAGGAAACAAAAACACTGGCTCGTCATCCACAATTTCGTCCTTCGGAATCAGAAGAAATTGCCGTTTTTCGCAGGCCTCGCGGGTCTTGAAAACACGGGCAATCTCCGCGCGACATTCAAAGTATTCTTTCAGGGCATACGTCCAAAAACGGCTTAGCGAAGTTTCACCAAATCTTCGGCGAAAAGCCACAAAGCTACCACGAGTAGCACAAAAGTTGCCATTGCGATAACAAAGAGGTTCAAAAGCAGGCTCCTCGCCGGAGACCTGCACATAGTACATTACATCAAGACCCCAAATTTGATACAAGCCGTAATATTTCCGGCCAAATATGAAACATCTCTAGACCTCGCCGCTGCGCCTGGCCTCTTCGCCGTTCTTCTCCTCGGGAGGCGTGCTAGCTTTCGCCTTCTTCGGAGCAGCGGCATCTTCGCTAGCAGAAGTCGCGTGCTTGTTCGGAGCATGGCTTGGCGGAGCTTGTTCTTTGACCGCTTGAGCACCTCCAGCAGCCTTTGTTTCAAAACAAAATGGTCACAGTAAGGAGAGAAGTAAAAATAGAAAAGAACTACAAAACGCAAAATCGTTACCGCCGCAAGTTCCTCGCTAGCCTTCTGGCGCGAAGCCTCGACGCCAACTGGACCCCAGTAGTACTTGAGGAAGCGTTTGACAACGACCCGCACTTTGTCGTTGCTGGTCGAAGCGTTGGCGGCCGCAAAATCAGCAGGTTTGAACCCGGATTTTCCCAGCTCGACAAAATGAGCACACTTCCTCTTGTCCAGGAGATCCAGCAGCGCGAAAAGCCCGGTTCGGAGGGCTTGATCCCCAGAGTTGCGAAAAGCTCCTGGGAGCAGCTTCATCTCTTGGTCCAGCCACGCGAAGAAGAGCGATGGCGATATGCGATTGGTGGTCGGCAGCGGAAAGGTTTTACCACCAACTTGGGACAGCGCCTCAGACAGCTGGCGGAAGGCGTTGACAGCGCCCTCATCAAACATCTTCGCGAAGTCCTCAAGCTGCTGAGTTACATCAGCATTTTTCTCCTCCGCGGTTTTAAGCTTCTCTGCATGCTTGAACTCGGCCTTTTCCAGAGATGCTTTCATCTCACTTAACTCTTTCTCCTTAGCGGCCAAGTTACTCTTGGCCTGCTCAAGCTCTGCACGGGTCTTCTCCCAGAGAGCCTTCTCTCTGCGAAGACTTTCGAGTTCAGCGGACGTGTCTCCGCTGACGCCACCGGTAACAACTTTGGTGCGAAGTGCCTTGGAGGTGGCGTACACCTGCATAGCATACGCATCGAAAAACATCAGTGCAAGGAAACATAAAAAAGTAAAAACTTAAGGATATAGTAACAAGAAGTTTACCACCGAAACTTGACGTTCCAGTGTGTCAACAAGCTCAGCCGCAGGCGCTTCGCTGAGGACACGCCCTAAACCTGCGAAAACAAACAGAAACAAAGTCTAAATATCTCCGCACTAGCCAGAATAAGCAGTTATTTGAAAGGAAAATAAAAGACCCGTAAGAGACCTTCGGAGTTAAACTCAACGTCTCCGCACATCATCCCAAATATCAAACGACTGATCTCGTCACCAGGAGCGTTAGATGATATAGCGTCACTAGAGCTGCAACAGCTAGAGTCATCAGAACTGCTACTCGTGTCTTCGCTTGACCCGCTGCTAGAGGATGTAGCATCATCTCTCATTTCTTGCAAAACGCGACCAAGCCCAGCATCGTCGACCGTAAAGGCGTCGACGTCGCGGTTACTCTCCGCAGAGGCTCCCCTTGTATTCCCCACAGAGTCATCGCTTATAAGCTCGTCGGAGTCATCCAAGTCAATAACCGGGGCCATTGAGGGAGCGCCAAAAATCTTAACCCCGGTGTCCAAGCCTTGATCGGCGCTATCCGACAAAATCTCATCGGAGCCGGTAAGGTCGTAAACCGGAGGGATCATCGGAGGCGCCGTACCAAACCCTTCGCCAGGCTCAGTGACACCAATTGGAGCTGCAGCCTCTTCGCACTGGACTGTAGGAAAGCTGGTCGAGCCCTCCAAAGCATCCGAAATCCGAAGGGAACTCCCTTTTCTACCAGCGGCCCTTTTCCTTTTCCGCCTCTCCGCTTGGATAGTCACCATTTTCTCGACAGCAGACGAAGAGACTTTACGAACGGTCCTTCGCGGAGGAGCCTTTTCGGTGTTCTCTTCTTCTTCGTATTCTGGAGGCTAAATTGCATTCCTCCATCCCTCCAGTTCAACAAAGCAAGTTGTCCTAAAAACCTTCTCACCCGGTTTCTTACGAACCCGCCTAATCGGACCAACCTTACGCCCATAGTACCTGACTTTCAAAAAGTCGAAGATCCGATTGATGCGGTCCTTAACCAAAAGTTTCCTATCGCACAAATCAGCCTCCTCTTCGGTGTAAGGACCGCAAAGAATCTCCGCGGTCTCTTCCACAACCTTAACGAATTGTGCGTCAGACAAGTCATCAGGTTTTTTCACCACGTCTTCAGCGAAGAGAGGATTTTCAATTTCAATTTTACCCACTTTCTTCGTTTTGTGTTTCCTGGGGTGCCATCCACTGCGAAGAGGCCATATGCGGGCAGCGATAAATTCCTCAACGACGCTCCGCGAACTCAACACCCGGCACACATTTTTGAAAGCAACGCAGGCTCTCTGAAACCCTTCGCTGTCCTCGTAGCCGGGAGAAAATACCGGGTCGGCATCGCGTATGGTGCTCCCTAGCGGGTAAAAAGTTTCTCCTTCATCATCCTTCGCTGAAGGAACTGGCACGTAGAACCAGTATCTCATCCAGTCCTCAGGCCATTTGTTCCGGTTAGCAGTCGCAAGACTAACCGTCTTGATCTTCGATTTCTTTGAGAATTCACGGGGTTTGAACGAGCATATTCCGTACTGGGAGTGGAACACATCGTCGTCAAAGTAAACCTTCTTGTTTTGCAAGTGCAAGCGAAAAAACCGGCAAAACGCGTCAGGATGAAGCCGACCTTTGTGAGTACGCACTGCCCATATGAACTTCGCCAATTGCACGAAGGCGTTAGGCGTCAGCTGGTGCATCTCCACGTTGTACCGGAACAGTATAGCTCCGAGAAAGTTCCACGTCGGCTGACGGAACCCTGCCTCATAAAAATCCCGAAACACAACTGCCTCGTTCGCCTCTGGGGTTGGAGTCTCTTCGCCTTTAGGCGCCCGCGCAGTCCCTGCTTCAAAGTAACCAAGCTTCGCGTACTGCTCAAGCACGCGTTCCGTAACAAGTGACCGTCCAAGGCGCAGAGTCTTTGGCAACTGCAGAGGTTTCCTAAGCACAGCTCCTCCTCTCAACCGAGTCTTTTCCCTATCAGATAACTCCGCGGAGTCAAGGGCAGCGTCTTTGGAACAACCCTCTTGGACTGTGTGGCTTTTCGCTCCGAGCTCAGCCGCAGAATCTAAATAAGCAGTAAAATCAGCATTTTCCCCAAAATAGTTACCTCCGACGGTAGGCGGAGTGGCACTGGGAGCAATGTCGGCGGTAGCCATACCAGCCGCGGCGCCTTTCTCTGCATCACCCTCCACGGCGGGGTCGAGCGGAGGAACTTCACGATCATCATGGGGAGGAGAATCTGGTATCCTCTCCGAGCTATCACTTAAGTGAGACCGTGACTCCGCCGCTGGCGAACCTGACGGAGCCTTCACGGAGGCATCTTCGCTCGCCATATCGTCAATGAGGCGCGCAGTTTGCCTGATCCTAGACATGACAAGCTGGTAAACCATCAAGCAGCGAAGAACAAATTTACAGCGAAGAACTAAAAACTGACGTAAAAAAACTTACCAAAGGACGAATCCCGAAGAGAGCGAGCGTCGATCGAGCAGCCCAAAAGCTACCAAAAGGCGAAGAGATTTCAAATCTTCAACCGGAAGACGTGAAATGAGCTCGACCCATCCCCGGTCCTTTTATAGGGGGGTGAAAACCGGCGCATTTACTGCGCGTGGAAAACCGTGCCCAGCGGTAAAAACAGAAATAACAGACTTAACGGCCGGCGCAAACTCTTCGCTTATCTCACCTGTGCAACCCTAACGGCTCAACTTCGAGAGGGGAGTTTTTCCGGACTTGCCTCTTCGCATCCTTCGACTGTCGTCGGGGTCGAGGGTTCGGCTCATCGAAGTTGAACCTCGCCCACGAGGGGCTTGTGTTGGGGAAAGGCGAAGAAGTCCATGGAAAAACTCGTTGTCTCTTCGTCTTCGTTTGCTCCGTTGCAGGTTACGAAGTACGCGGTGCGAAACGCGAAGAGGAATCTCTACCCACGGGCGTTGAGGCGAAGACACAAAGCCGCGAACGCGAAGAGGTTGTTCGGCGAAGAGCTTTTGACGAAGAATCCCTCGCGTCGGTCTCTTCGGGTGGGAGCCAAGAGGGCCCCGCCTCCGGATCGGCTAGGGTTAGTGTACCAAGGAGTGTAGTAACATGACTGTTATGTCCTTTGGACAATTTTGTACATAGCGTTTTTAGTATAGACCAGTGTGATCGAGGGTATTTCTGTCTACATTAACACATGTTGGGTAGGCTATAAATAGCCCCCTTAGGACTCCCGTTGGAGGGGTCGATTCCTGTTGAATGGTATCAAGGTACTGTAATGTGAATCTTCCTATGAATGTATTTCCCTTCGCATTAGTAGTCTTTCTTCTTCGCATTTACTTTCTTATATCAAGTTAGTGTAGTGGTTAGTCTAGCGAAGCAGTTTTGTAATTCTTGTTTGGTATTGTCCTGCGAGGATAACCCAACAGTCCGCGCTGTTTGGCTGCCTAGCGCATGTGCTCCAAACCGCAGCTTTCCAATCCTCGTCTCGGCGATGCCCGAGCAGATCCTCGCAGCGCAGGTGTTCATCAATTGCAGGTCATGGCAGGATCACTTTGGCAGAAATCATAGAAAACAGAAAAACTGAAACATCAGGCCTGGATGGTCATGAGGATGAGGCAATCAACAGGGAGGACGCGGCGATCACATGGACGTTGTTT
The DNA here is from genome assembly GCA_012490785.1 of Eragrostis nindensis. NCBI lineage: Eukaryota > Viridiplantae > Streptophyta > Magnoliopsida > Poales > Poaceae > Eragrostis > Eragrostis nindensis. The sequence goes on along the minus strand of JAAXCT010000538.1, from coordinate 206,411 downwards.
TCACTTGTGACCGCGGTGATAGGCAGGAGGAAGCGGCGATCGGATCATGCGACAATCTACTATTTTCCTTTGATCCTTGCTTGCAACGAACCTACCGTCCTTTGATCCCTGCATGAAAAAGATCTAGCTAGCACTAACTTGCAGCAGGGTAAACCAAGGCACCATCCTTCGCCTCACATACATCCTGAAGTCCACGTGACCACGTCTTCCAGAGTCCCGACTGCAGCGGCCGGGGCCTCAGCAGTACGTCGTCCGGGCTGCTCGGCGGAGGGAGGTCAGTGCGGCACATGCTGGCAGAAGGCTGCCCAGTACGCGTTGAAGGAGATGGCGGTGCGGGCGTCCCCTTTTTTTTTTTTGAGGGAACAGGAGGGGCAAGAAGCCCCTACTGATTAAGATATATTAAAAAAAGGAAAACAAGTACAGAGTCTAGAAAAACAAAAAACTAAACAAAGAGTTACAAAACTGAGTCTAGCCATTCTTCAATTTGTGGAAAGTATTTTCGCTTCGCCCTGTGTAACAGCAGCGAAAAGAGCCTGATGAACCTTAGCTTGCAAGCTTGGACAGTCGGGGCAACTTGATTGAAAATCCAATCATTACGAACAGTCCAGATACTCCACATCATTAAAATGACAATTTCCATGAAGAAGGGGACTTGCAGAGTTCTCTTTGCAGTCTTGATCATTCGAAGAGGCCTAGAGCCTTGCAAGATATTGACTACGTTCGGCATGCGGCTTTTCAGCCGGCTGGTCCGGCTGCTGCTGCTACAGTCCACTGATTGCTACAGTGCTAGATTCCTCCGCTACAGTGTTTTTTCTCACTATTCAAACTGCAACTGCAACTGCATCCTCCAACCGAACAACATGATTAATTCCAATGGATGCCCAACATCTCTTTGCAAAACTGCAAGTTAGAAATAGATGTTCCCTAGTTTCATCTTCTTGCCAGAGACACAATTCACAATCATAATCATCCAAAGCCATGTTTTTCCTTCTGAGCAGTCCACGAGTGTTAACTCTGTCTTTTAGATACAGCCAGAAAAAGACTTTATGTTTAAGTTGACAAGAAGACCTCCATAACCATTTGTAAGCCGGGTGAATATTCCTGCTCCCAATCATTAACTTGTAGAACTTGACAGATGAGAACTGAGAATTGCCCCAAATATAACTCCATTTATCATTTTCATCAGTTCTGATTATATTGTCAACCAAGTCAGAGAGTTTATTATATTGTTGAAAAGCCTGTTGGGATAACGGAAGATGAAACAATTGAGCCATTTGCTGTGCAGCCAAAATCTTCTGGACTGTAATATTTGGATTTTTGGCATATGAGAATAACTCTGGATACTTATGTTGAAGACATGAATACCCCCACGTATCAGACCAAAAAAGAATTGAACTTCCATTGCCCAGAGTAGCATGGGACCATCCTTTATATTGATTTAATAACTTTAGAACATCCCTCCACCAAAAGGAACCTCTTTTTCGAAAACCAGGTAATTCCCCATTGTTGTAGTAATGGTGCCAGAGTAACTGCACCCAAGGGAGATCATCCTTATTGAAAAACTTGTGAAGATTCTTCATGAGTAGAGCGTCATTCTGTACTCTGAGGTTTAAAACACCAAGTCCACCCTCCATTTTTGGTTTAGACACCACATCCCAGGCAACCAGAGGTGGCTTTTTTGCATTCAAATCCGAGCCTCTCCATAGGCAATGTTTGCAGTACTTAATCAACTGATCAATGACAGTTGCTGGTACCTTAATGGAACACATAAAAAAGACGGCCATTGAGGTCAACACAGAGTTAACTAACTGCAGCTTCCCACCTTGGTTCAGAAAATTTGAAGTACAGACCAATCTTTTCTCCAGTTTGGTAACCAGCGGCAAACAATCTTCAACTCCAGGCTTTTTAAGACCAAGAGGCAATCCCAAGTATGTGAACGGCATGGACCCAATTTGACAATTAAAAGTAGATGCTAAATGCTGCATTTTTTCTTCAGAAACATTTATGGGAACCATAACAGACTTTGCATAATTTACTCTTAGTCCAGTAGAATCACCAAATGTATTTAAAAGAGATTTAAGACATAGGAGCTGAGTAGAAGAGGCTTCCATGACAAGCAGAGGGAGGTCAGTGCGTCGACACCGGGGCCTCAGCAGTACGTCGTCCGGGCTGCTCGGCGGAGGGAGGTCAGTGCGGCACATCCTGGCAGAAGGCTGCCCAGTACGCGTTGAAGGAGATGGCGGTGCGGGCGTCCCCTTCCCGGCGGCATGTTGGCGAAGCTCCAAGAAAGTCTCGTCTCGTCCCGTCCATGATCGCAGCTGACCGCATCCTGGCGGCAGAAGTCTCACGGAGGATTTGCAATCGTATCCGTGAGGGATTTGGATTTGCAATCGTATTAGTGCAGAATTTGTGGCAACCTTGACCCACATGGCGTTTCCTATGGAAGTAGACACGGCAGGCAAAGAACCAGGGAAGCGAATCGGTTTTTACGGTGGGAGGCGGCGCGACGCATGCAGGTGGAGTCACAAGAGAAATAATAAGGAGTAGAGATTTTACTGCCAAACTAGCTCGCAACGCGCCACGCACTCTTGCGCTCACCCAAGGTATAAGTTTCTATTACAGTCGATTACCAGAGGTAGGCTACCTACGGCATTTGAACTTAGGGTAAACCGTTCCATAAGCTTGCAACCTTGCCATATTAGACCCAGGTGTCGATCTCCTGGAGGGTGATGTCAACCTGCTGCTGGACCGTGGCCGGCTTGTCGTCAAAGACACACGCGTTCCTTTGCTTCCAGATCATTCAGGCCGTGAGCATGATCAACGTGTCGATTCCTTTTGCCACCTTCTTCGGCAGCCCCTTTCGATGAAGTTGCCACCAGTCCACCCATGTTCCCGCACTGTCGTTGAAACTGCAGGGCACTTTAGCGATGACATGATGTGCCACAGACCTGCTTTGAGTAGCGCACTGCACAATAGCAGGTGGTCCGTCATCTCCGGTTCCCGGTCGCATAGAATGCATGTTTCGTCGTCCTGCAGGCCACGTCATTGTCTCCGTTCTGACATCCATAGCCTCCCTCGCAGAGCAAGCAGGAGAAAAGCTTTACTTTGGGCGGGCACCAGGTATTCCACACAGAGCCGACGCCGTGCCTTGGGGTTGATCCTTGGAAGGTCATGATGTACGCCGTTTTGCTTGAGAAACTTCCATCTGGCGTCCATCTCCAACACACGCGATCCTGAACATCTTGATGCAACTGAACCTCGCGGAGACGGATCCACAACCTGATGTATTGCACCAGGGCTGGAACCGTTACTCCAACCTGTGATGTCGCATATCCATGTTTGTTCTGCAGCGCATCACGGAACGTTATTGTTTTGGTTGTGTGCTTGTTGATGAGCAGGAAGAGGTCCGGGGCAGAGTATTGCAGAGATTGCCCATCGAGCCACCTGTCGGTCCAGAAGGAAGTCGAAGTTCCTTTGTGATCGAGCTTTCGAACAGAGACCGAACTTCTTTGTCCACCTTCAGGTTGATCCCTGCCCATCTTGTTGTGTCCGTGCGCTGGAACCAGAGCCATCTTGTTTGCAATGCCGAGACCACCATGCTGTTTGGGTCGAGTGCACGCAGGCCAGGCCACCATACATTGACCGCCCGTCGCCTGTGTGGCCGCTGCGTCTAGTTTTTAAAAAATTGTTTTAGGGGCGGGGTGCGGGGAATGTATTCATTGGCTAGATAATGGAACCGGTTTCAATCTCTAAAGAAAAAAAATCCAAGCCAAACGATTTTTGGCAATGTGTCAAAGCCGCACTTGAACAATGGTAATTTCGCTAATTCCAAATCATGAAAACTGACGGCCGTAGAAGGCGCGTTCACCAATTCATTATGCCCTGCCTGGCGGCTAAGTTCCGTCCAAACAAGGTACTCCGCCCCCGCCGCCATAGCCGATGGGCAGAGACCTGCCGTTCTATCCTGGGTCCCCGCACCCCTTCTATGGCGTCATCGACTTCGTCGGCGCGGCCTTTTTGCATGGCTTGGCGGGCGGTGCCGCCTTCCACTTCGTCACGGGCCTGTTGCCGGCATGTTCGGCGCGTACTGCGTCGCGTACTCTGCCATGGAGAGCGCCGTGTTCCTCGCGCGCGGTAGTGACGATACCTGGGGAGGCGCATTCGCCGCCGCCGCCGCCACATTTGGCTTAGACGGTCTGCGCCGGGGCGGGGCCCCGGCCGCTGCGCGTGGCGCGCTCCTCGGCGCGATGAGCGTCGTGGTGCTAGCGGAGTTGTATCGGGCAAACAATGCCTGGGAACACACAAAGTCCCTTCTCCGGCAGAAGCGGAAGAATGGCAGCAAACCTTACTGTTTGTAGCTGGATAGAGACCCCGAGCGGCATTATTACAACACAAACGCACTTACAGCTATGTTGATAGATACATGCAACCTGCATGAGTCGATCCTCTCGCAAGGAATCCCGGGCCGGTCTGGGGGAGGGCCAACGGGGCAGCCGCCCAGGCCCCCCAAATCTGAGGGGCCCCACCCCAGAGTATGTATATGCATGTATAGACATCCGATCTACTAATCACCATCAGCCATCAGCAGTCCAGCAGGCCCATCAGGCATCCACGACGGCTGTTGTTGCCTGCAGCTTGTCTCCCTTCTATCCCAATACGGCAATAGCAATTGAAGAGGCGTCTGGCATTGCAATTCTTTGCGCCGCACACATCAACAGATCGACACACGACGCAAGTCGCCGCAAGGGCGCAACGCTGATCGCCGACGACAGACAATGGCCACGTGATCTTGGCCGCGCTTCCTGGTGCTGCACCATGATCTCTGGTCCAGACACGCCTTTCTTAATTCGCTTCGCTTGACTGTGCTGAACAAGGTTTGGTTTGAGGTACGTGTATCAACTTTTGATATGCTCTGAGTTTTTAAAATGCCATTGCTCAATTTGATCCATTTTTTTGTTGAAATTTTTAGGAAGATCATGTTGTGCTTCCAGTAGTGAAAAGAGGGAAAAAAAACATCGATACGATTATCAACGACTTCACATCTACAAATGTTAGTAACAATTATGTAAAAACACTTCTATATGAATATTTTTGTAACACTATTCATTTTATTTGCAACAAAAAATTATATTAATATGTATTTGTGTGCGAAAATTTGATTCTTATATAGATGGGCCTCTGGCCTTTAGATCGCCCCGGGCCCCCCAAAATCTCAGGACCGGCCCTGATCCCGTCCATGATGCATCATGCATAGAGAGTGCAGCTGGCGGCTGGGCTGTAAGACGACCTCGATCGAGTGGGAACTTGCGTGTCGTTGACTACCCAAACACCTCGTCCATGCTCAACTCCTGTCCTGTCCAGGCATCCCATTTGGCAGCCTCCAGGTGAACCCATGGAGCAGGACGCGCGACGTACTCCATGAACGTGTCGAACATCTTGCCAAAGCTTCTTCATCCGCCGCACGTACCCCTGCCGGTCGAGCTAGTCCAGCCACGGGATGCAGTCGCCGATCGATGTTGATCACGCCGTTGAGCAGCATCATATCAGCTCCCCCATCATCCACATGAACTCAGCCAGCGACGCCACGGGCCCCTCCGCTGCGTCCGCGCCCTCTCCAAACAAGCGCTTGTCCAGAACCGCCTGCGTGATGACGCTCATGTTGACAAGGGCCAGGTATTGGTAAGGCCCCTTTTGTTCCAGTTTTTGATTCTGGATTATTGATTCTAAAAGCAAAAGCTGGAACAAAGGGTTAGATTGTGAGTTTGGATTCTGTAATCTGGTTCAGAATCCGAGGCAGAATCCACAATCTGGTCAGGACTAGCTTTTGCTGGATTGTGGCACAAATATTTACCCATTTGCCACTGTGACCCCACTGTAAGTGACTGAAACAATCTATAAGCTAGATTGTAGAATCCAGACAAACAAACACATTCTAGATTTTGTCATACAGATTCCATAATCTCATAGTCTAAAAATCACAATCCAAAAGCTGGATTTTTAGAATCACAATCGCCAACAAAGGGGGCCTAAAGCTGCCTTCGACGAGTCGCGGCGGGCTTGTCGACCCTGCCGGCCGGCCCAGAAGACTACGTACCGTGTTCAGTGTTTGGGCTCGAAGAAAGCCGCGGCGGCAGCGGCCTGACATATAAAGCAAAGGCTCCGGCGCCGTTATGGTGCAGCACGCGCCCGGGGTGGGTGCTTGGAGACTCACTGGGGTGCGTGGTGCCGCCACGGTCTCCTCTCCTCTCTCCCAGGCGATCATGCGCAACCGACCCTGAAGGCTGAAGCCGTCGTGGTCGCCCGGCCGCGCATACACTGCCACTTAGTACTGAATCATTGTAACCTGCTCATATCAAACGAATGGAAGAGAACGCACAACTTAAATGGAAAATCTGAAGACTACAGTGCACACATAATTACTAGCAATGCACAAGTACTAGCAAGATTTATTAGGCAAAGGTTCCCCATCGCCCATATGTTTATCCCACTGAAATATTGTGCTTGAATCATCTGAATCATCGAGGCCAATTAATAGCAATAGATACACAGAAAAAAAAATCAAGTAGGCAAAGGGACGACTCACCGCAGCTATTGGGCGATGGTGCGCTGCTCCTAGTTCGAGGATGGTGCCGGCTGCAGGCCGTTCTTGAGGGAGGCCATGGTTCCTTGAGGTTGCGGCTGGCCGCACGCTGGATCTCCAACCTGCCCCAAGCCGACCGGATCTGAGCACCGGCAACAGGATCTGGGTCATGGGACCTGGACGGTGGCTGCAGGTGGGTGCTTGAGCGCACGGCGGCTGGAGCGATGCCGAAGCATGGTAGAGGAAGCTGGGGCAGATCGACAGCGGCGGTGGGCGTGCCAAGGGGCAGAGGAGGCCATGGCGGGGGACGCTTGCGCCGACCTGATGGTCGAGCGGAGTTGGGCAGATAGGTGGCGGCCGAGAGGAGGAAATGCGTGAAGGGGATGAACGAGCGTCGGCGCCGATGTTTTTGACGCATCGGCGCTCTTGACGCCAGAGCTTCTTCGAGCCTGCCTCGTTCGCCACACGGCACTGACTGCCGCGGCCCTGGCCCTGGCCGCAGCCACGCGCGTGCCCTCGCTCAAGCTGTCCCGGCAGATGGGCCTAGCTCGGCATGATCAGACAAGTCCTGGTTTCCATCACGCTTCCCGATGCATTTCGAATTTCGAACGGTTCGCTGTGATCCTCCCTCCCATGCACGACGCGCACCGCCGCCGCCATCCTCGCCTCCCCTGCCTGCATCGACTAGCTAGCAACCATCTCTGCGGCCCTCGCGCTCCACATCACCGTAGAGCCCCTGCAGCGACGCGACCACGAATCGGAGCGAACCGGCTCGCCAAAGAGCGCGCGTGGCAAGGACGGGTGCGGGCTGCGCAGCGCAGGGTTCGAGGTAGGCGAGATCGACCCCGCGCCCCTCCCACACGTCCACGCCGTTGCTTGCCTCCGCGAACTCCCGATCATCACGCACGGCCCTTGATTACTTGCTGCTTGCATATTGCTCGAATGAATTTGATTTCAACATGCTGCATGGTTTCTCCGGGAGAATCGCGGACGCGTTGAAGAGCGCTACCAGAGGAACAAATTTTGAGCACAATAACAATGCGAAGAAAAGGGTTGAACCAGTTTATGAGTGGGCAACAACGATGACAGGGACGTGCTGAAGTGCGGATGTGGTGGGGATTGGGATAAGCTCCTTTGTGATCATCAAAAAGACCTTGTAGCATGCGCACATCGCCGTCCAAGCAAAGTCTGAGTGTGCTCTGCCGCCGTCCGAGCAAGACACCGTCAACGAACACACCAAAGCGCTCCTCAAGGACTTCAACAGACCGACGTACGTCCATCTCCAAGTACGTGCGCAACATTCCCAAGGGCCAGAGGTGGTTCAACAACATGCACCTCACCCTGGCGATACCGGGAGCGCATACGCGGCATCGAAGTTGTACCAGCTTTTGGATCGTCATCACCACGCTGGCGCTCAGCAAAGACTATGAGCCTTAGGGTGTGTTTGGATGGGAGTCAGAGTGGGTTGAGGCATGGTCAGCCATGTTTTCTGGGGTGAGGATGCCCCTGTTGTTGTTTGATTCTAGGGATGGGGCGAGCCACTTTTTTTGGTTGTTGGAGGGATGAATGGGAGCGAGGCTGCCACAATTTCTATTTGGATGATTGTTTGGAGTTAAGCACATGAATAACCTGTGGTGATGAAGGACCGAGAAGGCGACCAGAGGGGGGATGAATGGGAGCCGATAAAAATTCTTCACAAGAACTTGGCCTATGTCCCAATTACAACCCAACGCACCTCTCTTGTCAACCATCAAGACCACACACATCAATTGGATATGATGTGCTAATCCTAGGAATGGTTAAGAAGTGATACAAGCAAATGCGGAAGCAAATTAGACAAATTACGATCAAAAGAGATAGAACCAAACTTTAGATCTTTCCGGATGTTCCATAACACTCTCGGATGTTCTGTCAAGTCTCGGATGTTCCGACAAAAACTCTCTGTAAATTCACGGAAGTTCCTTCAAGTCACGGATGTTCTGACAAAAACTCTTTGGAAATTCACGGAAGTTCCAACAAGTTTGGAACTTCCTTCACAAACTTTGGAACTTCCTTCAGCTCCAGGACAGCTCGTGGAAAACTCAAGAACGGATGATCCACAACTCGAAATCCAACCAAACGACCTCCAAATTTCACGAAATTTGAATCATAGCTTCCGCTTGAGATGGAGAACATCATCCAACAGGATTCACACCAAAAACTCCACAATATCACCACGGATTTTGGATCAAACAAGAAGAACTAGGGTTTGGATGAACTTGGATGAAATCCACAAATTCGAGGTGCTCGTGAGGGGATTTGATGGAAGATCACTCAAGGCATGTTCCCACACATCCTAGCACCGAATTCATCCAAGAGATCCGTCCCAAAATGCATCACACAAGGCGAATCAAAAATCACCCAAAAATACCTCAGAAAATAGGGAAAAAGGGAAATTCGGGATCTAAAGGATGAAGAACAACTTGAGCACGAAAATGAATCTCATTTCATTGATTCAAGGCAACAAGTTACATGGATACAAGGCTAGGATACCGCCCTCATCCTCCCTCTCTTTGGAAGAACAAAAGTTGTCTCTCACACAACCTCTCCTCTCCTCTCTCTCCCTTGAAGTTCCTCCTAGCTCTCAAAATGAAACCCTACAAGACTTGGTGGAAGAAGCTCACCTCTCCAACCAGCCATCTCCCTACTTATAGACATTTCGGAATGACCAAATGCTCTCTACTCAACACACACTCCTCCCTACCACTAGGGGCAAAGTCGTCCGACTTTTTCTCCATCGCCCGAACGCTATCGGGCCCTTCACGTCTTTGCTTCGCCTCGATGCAACCTTCGCGATGGTGCCACGTGCACCACCATCCGCCACCGCCGGTTTTGAGGCCCAAACCAGGAAACCGTCCGTGCTTCTTGTCCTCTCCACATGTACGGTGTGGATCACCCTTGACCTCACCCGGCCTCTCGATCGTCCGGCCCCGCCCCCGCTTGGTCCCGATCCTCCCGCCGTTGACCATCAAGTTGACTCCATTGACATACACATCATGAGATAAGCAAACGCAATTCTCCTTCTCCTCCATTCTTTCCCAGCACCTTCACCAACTCCGGTTAGCCATAAACATAATCATGCACATGCTTATGCAACCCTCAAAATCCCACATTTCAACCCAAACTCATGTCCCATTCAAATCAACTCCAATTTCAATTACTCATCATCATTGTGAACCATGGCACTTCTCTACATGGTTCCTCAGGTGAGTTTACCCCCTTTGTTGCCATGAAAGCAAGAAATATGCACAAGTATTGATACAAAATGGACTACCAAGCCTTAGTATATATATAATTAGCAAGTCTAGCTCTTAAAGAAATAATGTACTAGCCAATCTTTTTTTTTCTTTGAGGCACTGGCCAATCTGTAATAGAACATTAAAAAAAAGGAAAAGACGTGCCAGCCATGTTAAGAATTTGATGGGCTCCCTCTACTGGCCGATTAGCCAAATCACCCTTCGTTACTCTAGCTTCGTGAGTCCTCTATCCTCACGGTTCAGCACTGCCACCACCATTTCTTTCCCCTGTTTATTTCTGCTACCGATTTGCACGCGCCTCGGCAGCATGCTCCTGCAACGGAGGTGCGGCCAGATCCGCCGCTTCTGGTAGCGTTGATGGATTTGAAGGAGGGGTAGGAGGACCGTCCTGCAAAAAGGGCAAAACTAAGGACCTAATGGTGAAAGTTTTCCCTCAAAAGCGACCGTGAACTTTATTGTTTTTCTCTTCTCATCAGGGCCTTTTCTTTTAATTTTTTTGTAAGATTGCCCTCCTCCCCCTCCAAATTCGGCAGACCCAACTTATAATTTAAGGCGCGGCGGATCTAATTAGTGCAAAAATATTTTTGTAGTTTGTTCCTAAATACATGTTATCCTTATATGATAGTCAAATTAAATATCATATTTAGTTTAGTGAACACAATTTTTTTCGTCATCTATTAAAGGTTTTAGATACTGCTAGCATAAAAATTCCAATGACATGAGCATGACTTATTAATTTTAAGGGTTGTCTATACATCACACGGGTGATTCAGAGGTCATCCCTAGGGAAACCGGTCGATTCTAGGAGTGTAACAAAAAAATTCAGGTGACATTTCTTAATCTCATATTACTCAGATATTACACCAAGGAAGAAGTAACTTTAATTTCTATGTAGACTACATGTAACTCCAAAACAAACTAACTGTATATATAAAATATGCAAGTTTTACAAAACGAATTTAGGTGAAAATAGTTGACGGGTTACTTGAATTTACGGTATCTTATTATAAATTCAATCAACGCAATTTAGGCGAGAGCACCCCATATTTCGATCTGGCAAAACATAGAAAGTCTGAAATACTATCTTTGTTATATGGAGTGCTATACAATAAAATATTATGCATAAACACATATCTAGAAATATCTATAAAGTCTAGTATTTGAAAATTGTAATACAATAATATAAGCTATCAACATTATAGAAATATATCTTTGAATATCGATAAAGTATAATGCATTTTTCTTAAGTAAGCTTCGCAATGTAGGGAAATATGTAAGAATTTTTCCAAACACTTACAAGAACAAATAACATATTGTATTCATCAATTAGTTTGTGTAAAATATACTGATGATGTACTTTAAATATTTTATGACATCATGTATTACAAATATGGATCTGTAAGCTTACTAACTATTGATCAAAGTAACACAAAGTAGTATGTAAAATTCTACAATCGAGAGAGGGAAACGGTTTCAAAAAGAGAAGAAAGAAGAATAATTGTTTGTTTCAAGAGGACGTCCATAATTTGGGATAATGCACATAAGGGGTCCTCCGTAGTTGTAAGTACGGTATATATGTCCATGAGTTGAGATTTCTATAAATATGTTTTAAGTGAAATTGAGGGGGAACCAAATCTAATTTGAATTGTTGGATTGCCATGTGATGGCCACGCTCGTTGGTTTGCGCCATTCCGCTGAATACTGGCATTTGCGCCTCAATGTATAGTTTGCCTTGTAAGTTATCGCGATGCTGCTTAAGTATGGGTAAACCATGCAAGGAAATAAAAGAGGAAAGCCTAGGAATGGAACTCCCAACCTTGCTTTAGTGTTTCTGAGCGAGATGTCAGCCGGCACAGCACCATAGTCACAGTTGATAATCATTACCAAATATTCTTTTTTTGTTGACGTGATATCAACAAAATCAGATCATAGGCAGTACAACGAAATTGAGGCAGTTAATACCAGGCCCCGACGCCGTCCTAATCAACAGAAGCATTGTTGATCTGGGGAGGAGGCTGAGGTGGTGGACCGGTGGCATTCGGCTCTCAACAGAAGCATCAGAGAAAGCAGAACGCGATGCCACGAGATTGCAGCTCCTGCCGATGCACCTGGCCCTCGACTGCGCCGGCTGCCGACGGCCCACACACTGCGGCGCGTCCGAGGACAGTTGGCGACGCCGAGCTAGCTTATGCTCACGTCTGCCACTGCAGCCGCGCGCTTTCGACGACCGCCCCGATTGTTGGCGCGATCCTCCTCCCCGGCAACAAGTTAGTTAATGCGGGAGTCTCCTGCTCCGGCGCCCGGCCGTGCAGCCCAGCCGTGGCGAGCAGGACCTTGCAGACCACCATGTATAGTGTAGGGCTCGAATAGACAGGTGTCATACAGCGCACGCGGCGAGCGCTTGGAGTCTCACTGCCCGGTGCCGCGGCCTCCTCTCGCCCTAGTGCGCGTCGTGGCAGTCGTGCACAACCGACCCTGAAGCCGTCGTGGCCGCCCGCATACACCGCCACTTTGTCGCGCGCGTGATAGCTACGTCGAGCTGCACTATAGTAGCCGTGATCGCGCCACTGTATGGGAGGGATCACCGGCCGCCGTATTGGATGGCATAACAATGAAACATTGATAGACGCCTCAATTTGACGGGCATAGGTTTCAGCACGTCAAGATGCATGGTGGGATGGCGACGGAGTGCACGGCGCATTAGAATTTTTAGTAGGCCGGCCTATGCCGCCCGTGATGCCACTGAGTGCGCGTTAGGGGTGAAAATTGGTGACCCTTAGGGTCGTCCCCGACCCTCTTTATTTCAACTAAATGAACTAGTTTTTCAAAATGAGCTCCTTATTTTGGAAAACTAGTTCATTTGGTTGAACTAAAGAGGGTCGGCGGTTACCCTAAGGGTCACCTATTTACACCCCTAGTGCGCGTGCGATCCTCGGCACACGTCATATGCAGTTTGAATTTCGAACGGTTTACAGTAGGCTTCTGGTACCAGAGGACAACTTTCGAGCAAGCGAACTACGTGAGGAAAAGGGTTGAGCAAGTTTGGGAGTCGGCAACTCACGACAACGACGACAAGGCGGTGCCGAAATGCGGAGGTGGTGGCCCTGGTGGGTATGGTGGCAAGCTCCCTGTAACGGTAGAGATCGTCGGAATCCCTGTGGAGCATGTGCAGCCGCTGCCCAAGCAAGTCGAGCGTGCACCACCACCGCAAGTCATTGTTAACGAAGACACACCGAAGTGCTCCTCCAGAACTTCGGCAACCCCACACCCAGCTCTCCGAGTACGTCCGCATCATTCCATGTGACCAGAGGTGTGGTTCGACTACCTTCTCTTGACCTTGGCTATCGGCTCGTACATGTGCATTCTGGGTGACCGCACATGCCCCCCAAACTTAGGGGCCCATACATCGGCATGTTGCTATCCCATCAGGAGCGATTCATCTCCTAGCGTTTCACTAGAGATGACTAAATAAATGACCAATCAGCTCTCTACGAACAGATCGATCTCTTGCCTTATGCCTTTACCGTTGCATCTCCCTGCTGGCTGCCGTGATGCCCCCACAGCTGGCTGATCTCATCGGTGAGTTCAAAATCAATTTTTCTCACTCCTGCTTTTCAAATGACATCCAATTTCCCACATGCCCTTTCTCTTCATCTGTAGCTGACCAGCCTCCCACAACAACACAAACCCACTACAGCGGCGGACCAAAACCCACTATAGCGGCGGTTCCGCTGGTCCGCCGCTACAGAAGCGCCGCTACAAATAAACATTGTAGCGGCGGTCTCAAGAAACCGCCGCTACAGGCACCATCTGTAGCGGCGGATAATGCCATGGTCCGCTGCTACAAAGAGTGATTCGAAAAACAAAAAAAAAACCTGAAACCCTAGCAGCCAGCCAAAACACTAGCCGCCCCGCCGCCGCCTCCACGCCGCCGCCTCGGCCACCGCCCCGCCGCCGCCTCCAGGCCGCCGCAGCTGCCACCACGCAGCCTAGCCACGGACGCCGCCACCACGCAGCCCAGCCGCGGACGCCGCTGTTGGCGGTCGTTAAATCATGTTTTGACCGTCACCCTACTGGTAAATAAAAACATAACACCAAGATTCTGTGCATAGTAGATAGGAATAACACTACTCCACAAGTTTTGGTGGATATTTGGATGCAGGAGAGAATAATAGAGGAAAGTGGGCCCAGCCAGGGGTAATCCCTGGCCCGCCGGCCCCACCTGGTGGCCACAGGCCCCGGGCTTCCTCCAATGGGCTGCAAACGAGTCTACAATACATAATTCAAGGCCCAGCCCAGCAGATTTGCGCCGACTTACCAGAGATGGGCCATTTGGGCCTCAACTTGGCCCCTACTGCAATTCTGCCGACCCCACGAAGGAACCGACCTTCAGGAAGTGATCTGGAGCGTTGAGGCAGAAGTCGGTGGCGAAACGACACAGGGGATGGCCGGTCGGCCCCCTACTTGGCCGGCTGCAGAACCAATTCGCACCACCACCCCACTTCATCCAAGTGTTTACTTCTTGTTTAGTAGTTACTTTGGGAGTTAGAGTATAGTAGAGTAGAGTGAGAGCTCTCTCGGGCTTCCAGAGTCTTCTCGGAGTTTTGGTATAGCTCTTTGTATCCTTACTCTAGTAGAAATATTATTTTATTCAATATATAATTAGTTTTTTCTTTATTTATCTCTTTTAGTAGTTCTTTTCTATTTAGTTTGTTTATTCTGTTAAGTAAGTGCTCGTAGAAGTCTTGTTGTGGGATTCGTGATTGTTGGTCTAAGCAAGTACGAGAGAGTGCCTCCGTCGGAGATGACGTCCGCGCTTGGTGAAATATGTGCTTGTTTATTCTCAGATAGGGTTGCTCCGTTGATCAAGAGTAGTTCTTCTAGGTGGGTTGTAAGCATGGAGCTTAGAGCTTGGCCTATGCACGTTTGGCACCCAACCCCACGGAGGATGATAGCCGCGAGTGTATGTGACAGCTGCACCAGTCTCTGTAATCCACCTCGTCCGGGTTGGACTCAGCAGGCACTACTACAGGAAAGGCAATTAGCGACGGGGTTTTTGGGCTTTTAGCGACTGAAAACGACCCGTCGCTAGTAATACGTCGCTAAAAGTCCTTTTTTAGCGACGGGGTTTTACCCGTCGCTAATAATATCTACAGTGACGGGGATCAATAAGCGTCGCTAAACTTTCAGCGACGGGTTTTGTGAAAACCCGTCTAAAGCTCCAGCGACGGGTTGCTGAAACTTTTCGCGACGCTGTTTTAGAAAAATCGTCGCTGAATCTTTTAGCGACACGGATTCACAAAACGGGTTGGTGAATCCACGCCGGGAAAAGTCCTAGCAACGGGTTGGTGAAACCCGTCTCTAAAAGTCCTAGCGACTGGTTGGTGAATCCACGCCGCGAAAAGTGCGTTTTGGTTGCCCGTTTATAGCGACATTTCAGAATACAATTCAAAATACACAAATAATCAGATCGAGCACATTGTTAAACACAAAACATAATAAGATCAGTTTAGCGAGACATACACCGTAGCAGTACAAGATGCATAATCCGCTAATCACAGCTGATGGTATCTAGATTAATTTGTTAAGCTCACATAAATGAGTCATACACGATGGATTTAGTGCACAGAATACACATCAACGACAATTGTTTTGCAGTCAAGCATTCGAGCAAAACACAAAATATAAATTAAGGGCAACATCACGAAGGAAAAAATATGAATACAGAAGATTTCTAACAAGAAAAACAGTAAAGCTAAATAAGGGCAACACAAGTACAAGGGGCAAGTTAAGATTCCTAACAACTGCAGCCTAACCTATAAACCTAATGACAGTAAATAAACAAGCTAGACTGAAATAGCAAGCTTGAGCCAAAAGCTACAACTACTGTCCTATATCTTAGCAAACTGATACAGGTAGCTGAATGATTGAAGCAGCAGAAAGAACTACAGTAAAACAAGAGATTCATCGGTAACTGACGAGCGAAGCAAAACAACTAGCTGAGCATACAGAAACGGTCAGACATTTTTTTTTTTTACTTGAACGACCAAGCAAAAATAACTACTAGCAACACACAGTTAAGAGAATTACCAAAACTTGGCTTCAGAAAATCAGGCAAGCAAGCAGACAATCTGAATAAAGAGATTTGCTACAGGATCATGGCAAGATCAACAATCTGAAATTTACTAGCATGAGACAAGTGAAACAGGTCGCATGCAACAGCAGCCTACAGTACTGTTTGCTAAGTCCACACTAACTGGAACATGCACAGCTAGTCCTCCCTCGCAGAAGCACAAATCAGAGTGAAGGGAAGACATTACCATGTAAGTTCAGTATGTTCCAGTAGCACAATGGAACTCCCCATCCTCAGCAATGACCTGGTCCATGAAGAATGAGGCAATCCGACGTCGAATGTCTGAAAACACAGCATGATCAAGTGGCTCGGTAGGCACGTTGAAGTCCTGAAAAACATGGAAGGTGCATAGGCCAGATAAGAACACATTAATCACAGAGCGCTAATACTAGATACATGTATTTCAGTTTTGGGTAACGTATCTTCAAACACTCTCATGTGAACAATTCATGAAACTAAAAAAGAATCATGAAAGCTTCTGCTCAACGCCATTCGGCAACCAAATCTAAAACAGAAATTATAGAAAATATGATTCTGTAGTGTGGTTCAGCTAGCCGTTATTTTTCTTATGGTTCTGGATTTGACTGATAGAGAAATTATGGCAAGCATTAATTTATAACTTACTACATAATAGAAAGAATTTATAACCGGTGATCTCAGACTAATCAGTTTGACATCATACGGATTTTGAGACACAGTTTGAGCTATGCGTATTAGTATTCAGTATAGCAAAGGTTTACTAGCAGCAGTCTATATACCTCAGGGTTTTCTAACGTGGCTGATATACTCGCAGCATAGAGCAGGTGATAAGCAACGTAAAAACCGCAAGTCAATTGCCCCACAAGCTGCTGGTGGCACTGCAGTTATAGATCAATAGACACACATTTCAATTAAATATTAGCTAAGTAAAGAATGAAGTTATATGCTCTGTTATATGCTTACCGGAAAATTTGTTATATGCTTTAATTCCATGCCACGCTTCCTTCTTGGATCATTATGAATGTAGTTTGCAAAAGCCCTATGTGCATAGCCATTAGAATTTCTGAAGTTATTGGCAAAGCATTATGAATTAAATTACTATGTCTCAGAACACACTTACTCATCGAGAAGCCCAGTCAAGATGTCATAGTTTGTCCCCTTCAGCGAGTCCATGTACCAAACAGTTCCCCACTTTAGACTTATCACCACAGCAATCAAATGTCCGCCAGTGTTGCATGCGAACATCAAAAATTCTTTCTTACTAAAGTTCGAGAGAGACAACGCCTTCTCAACATAGCTCCTAACACCATCTCTATCTTGTTCAATCCCCACGAAAGACATGGATTCAGGGTCAAGAAAAGCTACAGGCCGATTCTCCATTTGTACTTTTTGAGCCATGTACCTTATACATAAGAAACAGCAAGTTACATTTAGAACAAGTTCACGAGAGGGCATTCAGTTAGATGTGTGACATATACTAAGTGCTTGGGTTTGTGGCATGACCACCAGACATATTGAGATGCATCCATCAGATAGCAGATGCACAGCGTGCGAGGGAGAAGAGACTATCTAGCCAAATTGATCATCAGATCCAGCTCAGAAAGAGCCTCAATCGGTCATTTATGGGGTTAATTAATTAGGTCTAACAATAAGTAATTATTTCATTTTACTAAGGTTCCCAAAACTAATGAACTTGTTGGAACACTCAAATGTCTAATGATAAGCATGCTTTATAAATTATTCACATTTGTAAACACCTAAAGTGCCCTATAGCATATTTCATAGAATTCGTCTAGGCTGTTGCACTACAAAGACAACTCCATAGTGTCACATGCAAAACATAACAAGAACAAGAACGTAGCTATGCTGGGTTTGAAAAACGATACTTACAAACTGAAGCTCCTCATGATGGACAGGTCCAGGGCATCTATGTTGAACAGGTCATATAGGTCGCCATAGTTCACAAAAAACAATCCCCCATCACGGCTTAGGAAATGTTGACGTTGGTAACAAACCGGAAAGCTTTTCTTCTTCTCTCTACAACCACTCGCATAGAAGTTATGAAGGTTAATGCATTGAGCTCCGGCCTTCACAAGTTCACTTTTGCTCATCATTGGTTTACCATAGCAGAACTTAAAGTTGTCCGCTGCCCAAGGCGACGACATCGGCACCTTTGGGAGTCCCGGACCCAATTGCTTAGAGATGGTAGCTGCACCTTGAGGGACCATGGAAGTCACCTTTGCCTTCTTCTTTTCTTCACCCTTGTTGTCACTTTTAGCTCTCTTAGCTTGTTGTTCTTCGCCAGGAACACGTGGATTTGTTGGCTTGGCTTTAGGTCTGTTGTTTGGTCGCGGTAGATCTCTTGGCTTTGCGTGCTGTCCCTGGCTTTCTCCTCGAGATTTGGGTTGGGAGGCCGGTGAACTTTCGGGGTCTGAGGCCTGCATCTCCATTGGATTCACCACTATCCGGGACCTCTTCCACTAAACTCTTTGAAGAAGAGCTTGCCCAAGTGATGTTATCTCATCATTAGGGGGAAATTCCAGCTCATCATTCCGATGCTTCTTGCGCACATGATCCACAAATACCACGGCACAGTCTTGGAATATTGGGGCGCAATGTAGAATCTTCTGTTTAGGGTGAACTTGGCCCCTTGCAACCTCAACTTGATGACCTCCAAGGACGCTCATAAGAGCACATGGTGTTGGCTCCGAGAGGAGGTTTATGGAATCAGGTTCATCAAATCCAGTTGCATGTTGCATCATCTCATCGTAAAGATCATGCTCACCATTTCCAACCGACGCACAGCTGCTCTTATGTGCATCTGCTGGGCTGACTTGATTTGGGCTAGGAGAAATCGGCACAAGCTTTAGCCCTTGAGCTGCAAGGATGCTTGGTATATTGGCAATAATGTCTTGGGTCACTTGGGCACGAAGTTTCTCTGTTAGCTCATTGATATCATCCTGACTCATACCCCTCTTCATCTTGTATTCAGGCCATCTCAACTTCCATCCATCATAGCTAGAGAATCCTCGAACCCGACCTGCAAAGGAAGAACCAGCCATGTTATTAAAAGGAAGAACTTCAATTCCAAAACTGAACAAATCAGTAATGGAAGTGATTGGAGTTACAGTATGAAGGAAATGGCTTAGCAGTAGTACTAGTCTAGTAGATAGCTTGCATTACATACAGCAGGATCAGGATAGTTTATCACGCTAGTACTTGCTTACAGGTAGGTAAAGCAGTAGCATGTTGAGTAAAAGAATCAAACTGTACTTTAGGTAAAGCAGTAACATTCTACAATTTGAGACTAACCTGAGTGTTCCTTGTTCCCTAGTGCTTTGGTCAAAGGATCTTCCTGCAAGTCCCCATTGTAAGAAGAGTCTTCACTGTATTCTTTGATCATATCCGAGACTTATTTAGTTTCTTGGCTCTTGAAACTAATCTCACCATTGTCCATTCGCGTACCTCTTGCTCGCAACCAATTCTGTGATCGGCCCGGGAACATGTGCCATGGATTCGGCCTACCCTCTTCAGCCAGCTTTGCATCCTCAGCTTCCCACTTGGGGATTTTCCCATCATAGCCTGCTGTTTCCAATCTGTGTGGATGCTTGTTCTTCTCCCGAAGCTTCCTAAACTTGTCGCTTTCCTGTTAGAAACATTCACATTAATATTGCCAGGCAAGTAACTAAAACAAACATTGTGACGGAAGGCCCATCGCTCTCATCACTACAACAGATTGCTACACACAAATTTCCTTAAGAGGCGTGTAAACAGAAGTTACAGATCACAAGCTCCTTATTTTTAGTCTAAGAAAACTACACGCTAATATGGAGACATAAGCATTGAAGAGAAAGAGAACCTGTTTAAACGCCTCTGAGCTCTTCATTCACAAAAGCAGCCCAATCTTCTTTCTTCAAATATTTGAAGCGCTTGAAGGGAGACCGACCTTGCAACATAAACTCATTGATGAGTTTACTCTTGTGATCCCTCCAACACTTGGCAATTCCTTTCATAGCTCTCTTGAATGCTTTTGAATACATATCCTCATTAAACTCTAAGTATGGCATAACATAAGCGTCGAATAGGACTCTTTTCCCATTCCTTTTCGAACTACCAAAGTTGGGAAGAACCAAGGACACTTTCTGCATAGCGATCAGACCTGCTAGTTTCCTCATCCGCCGTTTTTCATTTACATCAACTGGCATCCCGTCTTCTCCTATCGCGGTCACGACAACCTTATCTGTTGGCCATTGTGCCCCACCTCTTGTTTTTTGACACTGACTCCTAGAATCAGATGACTCTTGGTCACTGTCTTGACCATCAGAGGCCGAGTTTTCCCCAGAAGACATCTACAAAAGGTAGAGCATGTTTGCTAGTATGTTAAAGAGAGGTAAGGGCAGTAATTAAGGCAGAAGATAAAAGATCATCAAAGCTACATGCATGCCTTCAGCTCTGAAACGAGATTACAAAAGTTATAGCTGGAGAAGCATACAAGTGAAATTTACCATATGCAAGTGAAATTTACCATATGCAATTGAAATTTATCACCAGGTCAACAGCATGAGTAGTTATTAGTGACTCCCAAGCCCCAACTCCTAAATTGATGGCTCACTAGGACTCCCCATTCCCAGACCCAAGCAACAACACTTGGTCAATAATACTTCCTGAGCATTAGCAATTCACAAATGTGGAGTTTCTACAATCAAGAAACAATCAGCAGAATAAACCAGGCTTCTCAAGAAGCATAATCTCCACTCTGAGCTTGCCTAACTGTTCGGGCGCTTCTTTTACATCACTGGGCCTATAACTTGCACTAGATTATTCCCAAACTGAGCATCCACCAGAAATAAACATCACAAAGCATACTACTTCACATCAGTGCGCAATACAACACGCGTCCTTTTCTTACCAAATCAAATCGAGAACTACCAAACATGCCCACGGTAGGGCGCGTACTTTCTGGAAACGAACGTGCTCTTGGAGGAGTACCTGGACTCACGCGGCGGAGAGGATGGAGGAGTTGAAGGGGACTGGCAACGACCCGGCGGAGAGGCGGCGGATTTGACAGGGACGGAGGCGACCCGGCAGAGAGGACGGCGGATACGACGGCGGAGTTGACGAGGACGGCGGCGACCCGGCGGAGTTGACGGGGACGGCGGCACCCGGCGAACTTGACGGTGAGGAGGAGCGCGAGGCGGCGCGGGGTAGAGGGAGCGAGAGCGCGAAGTAGTAAACCCTAGGGAAACCCTAGGGAAAATGGCGGGACGAAGAAGTGGCTGGCTCGCGGATGGGCTTTATCCATCTCGGATTGCTGTGCAAATAAATCATTACTTTCTTTTTTATAAACGTAAAGGTGACTTGGTTTGGTGGTTATGATCATCCGAAGGACCAGGGTGTAGGTGTTGAGTTCGACCTCCGAGCTCGCTTTGTTATTTTTTTTTTCTAGCGACGGCCGGAAACCAGTCTGTATTCAGCCAAAAAGAAAGTGCTGACCAGAACAATCAGAACGACCTGTTCTCTTCTCACAAATCTTGTGGAACTTGGCAAATTAACAGAACTAGCATTTGAATTGCACAGAAATACAGATTCAGGGTCACATATAAAGATTGTGCATTATAATAGTTTAGTAACACACGTTCCATACCAACATGTCACCATGGCTTTCTAAAGTAAATCGTAAAACAGTCTCAAATTATCAAAGTTCATTCAGAGGCCAGGCATCACTGTACAGATTCATTAATCCTTCCACCCTTCTCATTCAGGAAAAAACTTAATGCTTAATGCTTTGTTTTGTGCTCGCGAAACCTCCCCCCTTGCTACAGTAGAGAGGAGGCGACCAGAGGGCGATTTCTCGCCGGCGGCCGCTCCCCTCGCTCTCCCTCTCCTCCGGCGGCCCGTAGGGCTTCGGAGGGCCGGGAGAGCGGTGGAGCTGCCGTCCGGTTCCCTTACTAGCCTATATACAGTTATTAGTCTAGGTTAGGGTTAGGGTTCCGCCGTCGTCTCCGGTGATGGCGGTCGGATTTCGTGTCTCCCGCGGCGGATCTGGTGGTGGCGTCGTCGTCGACGACTGCTCCTTGCTCGGTGAGTCCGTGTGGAGTGTGTTTTCCTCCGGTTCTTTTGCGAAAGGGTGGAGGATCTTGTGGTCACCCTCGCCGGCGTCGCTGGCGATGGTTGATCTGGTTTCCGGGCTGTCGGTGTCGAGCTCGGTGCCGGCTTCTTCGGTTTTTTGTTCCCCTCGCCGGCGGCGTCGGTGATGGTGGAGTGCTCTTCCGGGTGGTCGGCGTCGTCCGGCGGCGTCGATTTCTTCGGACTTTTGTTCCTCGATGCGGTTTCGTCTTCCGTCGACCCGGTGGCGGCCGATGTTCGTTTAGCTTTTGCAGATGCGTGCTGGAGAGGAGTCCGGCTGCTGATTCTTGCGGCAGATCTAATG
Organism: Eragrostis nindensis; assembly: GCA_012490785.1. Classification (NCBI taxonomy): domain Eukaryota; kingdom Viridiplantae; phylum Streptophyta; class Magnoliopsida; order Poales; family Poaceae; genus Eragrostis; species Eragrostis nindensis. The sequence goes on along the minus strand of JAAXCT010000538.1, from coordinate 183,993 downwards.
CTTGGAGTCACCGGCGATGAGGGGAGATGGACGGTGTTTCTCCGGCGTGTGCGCCGGCGTGTCGGGATGCCTCTGGAAGATGGAAAAGGACCTTGTTGTAATTTTCTTTCTTTTCAGGGGTTGTTCTGTAAGATGGGGATGTACTGTGCTCTGTTTTAATATATAATCCCCTCCCTTTCGCAAAAAAAAAAAAAAAAGGAAAAAACACCCTCAGCTCCATTCAGAGTTTCTTGCAGTTTTCTTGAAAATATTATCCGATGAGAAAAGAAGAACCAGCAAGAGCTCAACAGCAAGGTGGAACGGCACCAGGACCTTCTCGGCTGCAGCAAGCTGAAGCAACACCTGGAGCTCTACGGAGTCAAAAAAAACACGGTAAGTGATGGGAGTGTACTTTACCTATGAACAATTTGAGACTACAGAAGGAAGTAGCAAACTCTAAAATTTTGGGTTAGCACAAATTCAGTCTATGTTCATGAACTTTTGAAGAAAAAAATCTACTAGTGCAATAGTACCATTCACTTACAGGTATCAAAGGAACAAATTAACAACTCAATCAACAGGGGCTATCATATATATAGTTCACCAATACAGCAAAGCTGCAAAATACAGAGTTAACTGTACCAATGATTTCACTACAAATATTCAAGTAATTGCAGACAATATAGCATAATCACACAAGAATATAGTACTGAAGCATATGGCTCGATTTAAATGGCAGCAATTCAGTACTACTATCATGTTCAGAGATTCATGACAAATTCAGAACAGAAATTATCCCAACAAAAACAGGTCATTTTTACAAATGATCCCAGACATGTGTCAATGATTGTAAACCTGGTCAGGTTGTCAAATGATCCCAACCAATTTGTTGACACAACAAACTCATCATCTTAGACATTCAGATTGTAAACACAGACCTGAAATCACAATTTCAGGTGGCCTAAAATCACAATTTCTTCACATGTTCAAAAAAGTGTAAATATGGTGATTCAGCACCATCATTTAACTCGTTGTTTCTTTTGGTGTCTTGGGACACGAACCCCTTCTTTGTGGTCAGCTCGAAGATACGGAGTTTTCTCGCTTGGCAGGACCTCGGGCAAGATTGAGGTGGCAAATGGGGGGACTTCATCAAATTGATTGAACTCGTCCTCGTCCACAACATTTTCAACACCAACAATCCGCCTTTTTCCAGCAAGTACCACACGACGCATCTTTCTGCATGTGTCAGGCACATAGAACACTTGTGCCACATCCTTCGCAAGTACAAAAGGTTCCTCCTTGTATCCAAGATGATCGAGGTTTACTGAGGTGAACCCGTACTTGTCCTTCTGAACACCTCTTGTGCCTTGCACCCAACGACACTTAAACAATAGAACCTTGAACGTCCCATAGTTGAGCTCCCAAATTTCCTCAATTTGACCATAGTACGGGCTCTTGTTCTTCATGTCATTGTCATATGCATCGATCCGGACACCACAGTTTTGATTTATGCTCTTCTTGTCTTGGGCAATTGTGTAAAATGTGTAGCCATTTATCTCATATCCTTGGTATGTCACAATTGTGAATACGGGCCCTGCTGCAAGCTTACGAAGCAAGTCACTCTTCTTTGTTTTAGATTCACCGATTCGATCTCTGAACCAAATGTTGAACTTCTTCATGTGTTGCCGTGCCAACCACGCTTCGTTTCGCTTAGGATTTTCTTTACGAAGCAATTTCTTGTGCTCTGTGATGTAATCCGACACTTCTGTCATGTGTTGCAGCACAAGGAAATGAGCTTGTTCATAAGCCTCAAGATCGGGAGTGATTGCCTTTCGACCGAGAGTTCCTTTACCTGCCAACCTTCCCTCGTGGGGAGACTTTGGAACACCAATAGGCTCTTCTGGGTCAATGTAATTAATGCACCACTCAACCACCTCCTCCGTAGAGTAACCTTCCACAATGGAACCCTCGGGCGAAGATGGGTTCCTCACGTATGACTTGAGAACCGCTAGATACCTTTCGTAAGGATACATCTGGTGTAGGTAAACAGGCCCGAGGTACAAGACTTCTTTTACAAGATGCGTAGTAAGATGGACCATCATATCAAAGAATGATGGTGGGAAGAACATCTCAAGAAGGCACAAAGTCTTGATAAGGTTCTTCTGTAGTTCCTCAAGTGACGCTAGATCTGTGACTTTCTGCGAAATTGCGTTCAAGAAGAAGCATAGGCTCATGATAGCTTCTCGGACTTTAACAGGAAGAATGTTCCTTATCCCAACCGGAAGCAATGCAGTCAACAGGATATCACAGTTATGAGTCTTTGTCTTACCAACCCATTTCAGATCTGTCACGGAGAAGAGCCTCCCAATGTTGGCAGAGTAACCGGATGGTACCTTAATGCTCCTGAAGAACTCACACAGCTCTTTTTTCTCCTTCTTTGACAGTGTGATGCAGGAGGTGGGTAGATCTTCATCGTCACCCTTGCGATAGAGCTCTGGTCTCAAGCCCATTTCCTTCAAGTCTGCCCGAGCATTGGCATGATCTTTGGTCTTCCCCTTCATATTGAACAAGGTGCCGGATAGACTATCATGGACATTCTTTTTGACATGCATGAGATTGATGCAGTGTCGAACATCTAAGGTCTCCCAGTATTCTAACTCCCAGAATATAGACTTTTTCTTCCACATCTCCTTCTCTTCACCTTTAGCTGCGCGTTTCCTCTTTCCAAGGATGGAATTGATTTTATTGACCTCAGTATGAACATCTTCTCCGCTAAAGTGCCTTGGAGCTGACCCCATCTCCTCCGTGCCATCAAATTGAGCCTTCATCGATCGGTATGGATGGGACTTGGGGAGGAATCGCCGATGCCTCATGTACACTGTTTTCTTTGAATTGCGGAGCCAAATGCTCTCGGTGTCATCCAAGCACTCAGGACAACCCTTTGGTCCTTTACTCTGGCCTGACACAGCATACAACGCAGGGAGATCCTGAATCGTGCACAGCAACATGGCATGAAGCTGGAAGTATTCTCGCTTGAACGCATCCCAGACCTCAACCCCAGGATCCCATAGTCTCTTAAGATCATCTACCAATGGCCTAAGGTACACATCGATGTTGATCCCAGGCTGCTTTGGACCAGATATCAACACTGTCAGCATGATGTACTTTCTTTTATTGCAAAGCCAAGGCGGTAGGTTGTAGATGGACAACACGACCGGCCATGTGCTATGGGCACTGCTCATGTCACCAAATGGGTTCATGCCATCCGTGCTCATTGCAAATCTGATATTTCTCAATTCCTCGGCAAATGGTTTGTACGTTGAATCGATGTTGCGCCACTGAGCTGCATCTGCAGGATGTCGAACCTTTCCATCATTCTGACGGCCTTCCTTGTGCCAACGGAGGAGCTGGGCCTCCTTGCAGTTTGCAAACAAACGCTTCAGGCGTGGAACGATAGGAAAGTACCACACCACCTTCCTAGGAGGTCCATTCCTTTTACTGGCTATCTCCTCGTCGCCCCCATCCTTCCTACGCTTATAGCGAGAGGTTCCACAGAAAGGACAATGGGTCAGCTCCGCGTAATCACCACTGTAGAGTATGCAATCCTCCTTACAAGCATGTATTTTCTCCACCTCTAATCCCAATGGACAGATGATCTTCTTGGCTTCATATGTGTTTCGGGGCAACTCATTTTGCTCCGGAATCATGTCCCTCAGCAGATGTAACAGTGCATTGAAGCTCCTGTCTGACCAACAATGGGCCGCCTTCAGCTGGAGAAGTTTGAGCACCGAGTACAACCTCGTGAACTTCTCGTTACAACCAGGAAACAATGGTTTCTTTGAGTCTATCACCAGCTCTTGGAACTTAGCAAACTCTCTGTCAGCGTACCCATCATGCCCCTCTGCATCAAGCACCATCTGATCAACATTGTCTATGAGGTCAGCATAGTCATCGCTGAAAGATACAATGTCCTCATCTGTGAGCTGCTGATCATCTGCGAGTTCTTCATGTCATCTTCCGCAACAGCGATGAAATCCAAGACACCCTTAAGGAATTCATCACAAGTGCGGTTCCCAAGGTACATCCAGCTCCGCTCCGCCATCTGCAGCTTGAAAATGAGATAAAACATAACTAGCACCGATTATAGCAAAGAAACTGTAAAAACAAGCCATAATAACTAACTACTGTAAAAAGAACCAAATGAAACTCCAAAGAAAGCTGGGTCATTCAGTTATGAGTTGAAACTATTTTTGTCAAAGGATGATGCATTGAAAAGAAGCAAATCTGATATTTCGATGCATGCATATGTGCTGTACTGTAGCATGCCCAAAAAAACTTAGCTTTCCAAATGCCAAAATCTGAAGAACATATAGGCTACAGACTCTCAATATGTATGACATGGTGTATGTAACAAAATTGTTGTTACCGGATATGCTAGCATGCATCATGGATAAAGATTAGTTTTGTTTTCTAAAAGAGTTAAGCAAAATGCATATTTGGTTAACTGAAAGTGTGCTCTGTTTGCACTCTATACTGAATTTTAGTCTAAAGCATCAGGATGGACAGCAATGGTCAGAAATTAGGAGATCTTTTGTATGCTGACTGGTGTTGCCAGAGGAGAAGGAAATAAGACCACCTTAACTACCGTAGCTCAGATCAATCTACCAAACAAAACCAAACCCTCATTCCATCAGCAGAAAAAAGGACCAATCACCACCAAGCTATGCTAGGCACTACCGATCCTTTTAGCAGAAACTAGAAAGCCCAGAATTACTCATCACAACCAATCGTGTCGCCTTCAAAATTTATAACAATAAAAAACAATCAAACTGACAAACCAACACAATTTTTTTATTGAGGGACGAACCAACACAATTTATCTAGCTGTGTTCAACCTTCACCACAACATCTTCTGAATATACTCGAACAAGACATCTGAAGAAGCTCAGTTTCATTAAGTATTAATTACTACATCGTTCTATCACACTGAAGATCAGACAACAACCAAAATGCTAGAGTCATGCAGTTGACTGAGTAATTCACAAACAAATGATGCAATTGATCAGTCACCTCGTATATTGATTTGGGAACTAGGCTCTGCACTTGAGCACACCGCAAACTCTTCCAGCGGCAGAACAATGCCCACCAGAAATGCTGATCAATCAAACACAAGAAAATTGCAAGCAGTTAGTGACCGGCACTGTGACAGCGAAGGAGCTAGTGTTCAAGCTACTAGATCAGAACAAGTGAGCGTTGGATCGGACAACAAACAGCAAGGTAAACAAGGAAGACGGATCGGTTTTCACCAGATGAACAGACGGCCGTCTCGAGCTTGGGGTCGGGAAGACTGCACACGGCGAGTTTCAAGAATCCGGTGACCCCGTGGAACCCCTCGCCGGAGAACCCCGGGCAGATGCGCTTGCAGAACGGCGAGAGACGGACGGCGTGGGAAGCTTCCGGAGCTGGATTTGGGTAACTGGCCACGCCGTCCGAGAGTTGCCGGAGTAGTGACCGAGCCGGCGACGAGGTCAAAGGGCAGATCTCCTTCAGCTCGCTGCGTTCCTCAGCGAATGGCCGGCAGCGAGGAGCGCGGCCAGCGGCGAGGGGCGCAGAGGCTGCTGCAGGTCGAGCGTAGCCAGCCGGCTCAACCAGCGAACGGCGCTGCGGCGTCAGGTGCACGCCGTCGTCGCCGTGGCGCGCGCGGGAGGCGGAGGGGCAGCGGTGCGCGCGGGAGGCGGAGGTGCAGCAGTGCGCGTGGGAGACGGAGGTGCAGCGGCCTGCGCCGGAGGTGGAGGAGCAGCGGCGCTGACGCGGGGGGAGCAGCGGTGGCGCCGATGAACTGGAGGCGGAAGAGGCACGCTGCTTGGAGAAGAATGAATCTGCTGTATACATTCTAATTACCACGCTCCCAATAAATATATTTTGTGCTGTTTTTTCTCTGAAACTGGCAATTGGCTAACTGGTTAGCACGTCCTGCACGGTGCACTAGATCTTGGGTTCGATCCCTGCCTCACGCATTTTTTTTTATCTCGATGTTTAGCGACTGGAATAGGCTAAATATAAAATATATCCCTTAGTGTCACAAAGCACCTGTTGGCGCAGCGGTTTGTTGATTGAACTTCACGCATGAGGTTGCGGGTTCGAACTTTGCGGAAGCATGATTGTTTTCTTTTTTAGGCGCGCCAGCTGCAGCGACGGGTTTAAAATATGCGACGCAAGACCAGTAGCGACGGGCTATTAAAAACCCGTCCCAAATTTTAGCGACGGGTTTTTTTGACCCGTCTATACCTTTGAACATTCAGCGTCAGGAATGCAAAAACCGTCGCTAATGGTGGACACTTTTACTGACGCGGTTTTAAAACCCGATGCTAAAACCTTTACAGGCGGATTTTTAAAAACCCGTCGCTGATAATCACTACTTCTAGCGACGGCTTTTCACTTCCCCGTCGCTATTGGTGGAAGTATCAGTGACGTGTTTTCCAAAGACTTCGCTAAAAAGCCAGTAGTGACGTGTTTTTAAAAGACGTCGCTAATGTATCCATCGCAGATAGGCCTTTCTGTGGTAGTGAGGGTCTTAATTATAGTATACGGTTCCCTAGGTCGAGCTAGCAGCATCGGTTTCAGCCTAGCACGTGTGCCCCGAAACGACATGACTTGTATGTGTATGAGCTTAGTTAGAGTAGATAATCTTTGTAGACTTGACTGCTAGGAAGCGTAAATAATAGATGAACATATAGGAAGTCTTAACTCTATCTCGTTGCTCTTCCAAATGTATACTATAGTTTTATTTCTTTTATCACTTAGGATTTGATGGTGTGTGCCACCCATATTTATCATGCCAAACTTATCCCCGTCTCAAGTATAGGTGATACATTATTTCTTCTCCAAATTATTCAATGCATTGCTACTATTTAGCTCTCTTTTGCTCTACTTTCATGCGGAAATATAAATACGATAACCCTGTAATACTCCAAGGTGAAATACTACAATAGTGATCCGTGCGCTTACGGAATTAATGAATTTAATTTTATCGCAGAAGAACCGCCAACAAGCATTTCTGGCACCGTTGTCGGGGAAGTAGCAGCTAGGAATCTGAATAAATGCATTGTGTTTGTGAGAAAAATAATTATCACTTACTTTTGCGGGCTTACCCTTGTCCTGTTTCTCTTCTTGTGGAAATTTTAAAACAGAACGGTGCATGACTGGTTTCGACCTACGAGAAAACTTCCACTCAAATCCAGAATAGTTCTTGAGGAAAGTTCGAGCGAAACTCACTAAACAGATCCGCAAGAACGCTCTGGCTCTTGAAGCGTCTCCTCCATCGGTTGTCAGGGCCTCCTCATCCAGCAATATGGCCGGCCCGGTTGTTGAGAAGACGATCAATGACTTCTCCGCGCCAACCACGGAGAACATCCGTATGGGACCCAATCCGCGCGTCACCAACAGGACTACGAGCTCAAGCCAGCCTTGATCAACATGATTTTGGCTAGTCCCATCTGTGGGAAGCTGTCGGAGGATGCGAACGCTCACCTCCAGAGGTTCTTGATGACGTGCAACACCTTCACCATGAAGGATGCACCTCAGGACGCCATCCGACTGCAGCTCTTCCCATTCTCTCTGTTGGGGAAGGCTCTCCAGTGGTTCTACGCGAACCAAGAGTCCCTCGACACGTGGACGGCATGCTCCAATGCCTTCCTCGCCAAGTTCTTCCTGCCGGGCAAGACAACTGCCCTGCAGAACAAGATATCGGGCTTCCAACAGCTCGCAGATGAGTCGACCGCGGAAGCCTGGGACAGGATGCAGGAGTACATTCCCTCATGCCCACACCATGGCATGGAGGAATGGCTCCTCATACAGAGTTTCTACCACGGTTTGAGGCCGTCCGCTCGAGAGCACCTCGACGCCGCAGTAGGTGGCTCCTTCTTCTCTCTTAACGTGAAGAACGCTAAGAAGTTGATTGAGAAGGTGGCGGCCAACCAGACTCATGGTGAATGCCAAGCGGCTACCATCAAGACCCATGGAGTGCACCAAGTGTAGACGATGGACATGCTCGCTATCAAGCTCGATCAGCTGCTCCGTAAGGTGGAATCTCCACAGGACCTGCAAGTTGCGGACTCCCGCATGACTTGTGAAGAGTGCGGCAACACAGGGCATATGGGCATCAATTGCCCAAATGCAAAGGAGGAATGCAATTTCCTCAACAATGGCAATGGGTACCTCTCCCAGAACAACTACGGCTGGAATTCTAGGCCCGACCTCTCCTTCAACAAGAATCAGGGAGGTAACAATGGTAATCTTTCCCGCTATGAGCCCTCTATCAAGAATCTAGTTCTCGGCCAGGTCAAGATCAATGACAGTATTAGTAAGAAATTTCTTACTACGGACAAGGCTTTAGAGAGCATAGATGTCAAGCTAGAGTCGTTCAGCACAGCTCCGCAAAATCAGCTAAGCCATAACAAGATGCTAGAGACAAAAATCGCGCAAATAGCTTCAGCTGTGCAGGCTCCTCGTGCGGTCAGATTCCCGGGACAGCCGGGGGTCAACGCAAAGGAGAGTGTTAGTGCCATCACCACCAGGGGAGGAAGAGGTACTATGGACCCACCATACCCCAAGGGTCCAGAGAGAAAGACACCAAACGCAGCTCCCAAGGAGAAGGCCGGCAAAAAGGTTCCTGAAAAGAAGGTCCCTGAAAAGGAAGATGCCGAGAAGGAGAGCTCCGAGGAGGAACCAATGACAGATCCTCTTGTTAGGCAAGCTCCACCGAAGGCAGCACCTCACGAATATTTTGACACTACAGGCTTGCCTTACCCCGACCGCAGGAAGAAGCTCACCGTGGATGAGCGCTTCGATAAATTTGTTGAGGCTATCCGACATATATATGTGCATATTCCTTTGCTTGATGCCATGTAGGTACCTACTTACACTAGGTATTTCCGGGACATCCTCAACAACAAGCACCATATTCCAGCAATGGAGGTGGTAAAGCTTACAGAAGAGTGCAGTGCGTCCATTCTGAACATTCTTCCAGAGGAGAAGAAGCATCCGGGGTGCCCAACCATCCTGTGTTCGATTAGCAGCCAGCATTTCTCTCAGGCGCTCTGTGACTTGGGTGCGAGCGTGAGCGTTATGCCCAAGACGGTATATGACAGGTTAAACTGTCCGTTATCGCCAACGACTATGTGCTTGCAGCTCGCAGATCAGTCCGTTCGTCATCCTGCGGGTATAGCCGAAGATGTTCCCGTGCAGATCAGGAACTTCTTCGTCCCCGTCGACTTCGTTGTGCTAGATATGGAAGTGGATGTCAAGACCCCTCTCATCCTTGGGAGGCCATTCTTGAGCACCACCAACGCCAACATCGACGTGGGGGCAGGAGAGATCCACCTGGATTTCAACGGCAGGGAAGAAACGTTCAACTTTAAGCCCAAGGTTGAGCAATGCAAGCAAGTACGGGTCATATATGGAAAGGACCCAAGGGAAGTGGAGAGGATCGAGATTACTCCACCTATGCCACAGCCAGAGAAGCTCATTGCATACATGAGAAATAATCTGGCAAGAGAGAATGCAAGAAGGCCAGCTAATTATTGGAGGACTCCAAGGAGAATGCCTCAGCACCACAAGCCCCTCTTGCTCCTCCACCGCAGGAAGGAGTAGGCGAGTCACAATCGCCTAAGAAGAGGAGAGCTAGGCGCTCACGAAAGAAGGAGGCAGCTACGGTATCGACTGAGGAGAGTACAACAAAGGCGCCTAGTAAAGATAAGATCGCCGTCACAAGCACAAAGAAGACAACCAAAGTGTGGCGGAAGAAAGAAGGAACCTCAGCCCCACCAAATTCTCCAGCGAGCAAGGTCCAAACAAGTTGAAACGACATGGAGAACGTCGAGCTTAAGACGTAAAATGAGAGCCCTCCGATTGGGGAGGCCATCCCAATCGTTATCCTAGCTAGGCCTAGCACTTGTTTTTTTCTTTCATAAACCATAACAACAAAATAAAAATTTGAAAAAATTAAAAATAACAAATAATAAGATTCCCGGTAATGCCCATTAGGGGCTAGCCACTTGTACCATCCTCACTCTTTTTTGCAGATCAAGAAAGAGGAGGAAGCGCCTAAATCAAGTATAAGTCTTGCAAAGACTCAAGCTTGGGGAGCGCCAACAGGTAAGAAGGAGTTCAACACGAGCTCGAGTCTTGCAAAGACTCAAGCTTGGGGAGGATCCCCAGGTAAGTATTTCTAACTTTCCTTGAATAATAAACTCCCTGTTTCGAATAAATGCTAGAATCTTGGTGTTGTGCTACACTTAAGGAAAATGATGATCGAGTTACAAATTAGCTTCCCAAGTGTCGCATAGATGCAACATCTACTCCTGACATACGTGTTATTTTTATTTGAGCATGATCACATCATGAGTCTTGCTTATTTTCGTGGGTTGCATTTGTTACACCAAGTCTGAGTATTGTGGAATATGATATGGCATGATTAGGACTTGTAGCAATTTTGTAGCATGGTTTCATCCAGAGATGTTTTTCTTGAATCGCTGCAAGTACCTAAAACCCTTCTGTTTTGGCACACTTCTCTTAGTGTGAGGATTTATTTACCTACCAGAGCCATATCATAATATTCGAAACAGCCCCACTCATAGCTATTTGTTTATGTGTTGAGTTTTGTTAAGGTTTGATGTGCTCTTAAAACTAAGCACTTCTAATTTTGATCATAATCCCTTCGGTTGTGTTTTCAAAAATTTCTCTCCACCAAATAAAAAGGGGAATGTTTGGATAAATCAACCAAACATTTTTCATAGTTTGCAAAACTTTTGGTCCATCCAAAAAGCTCAAGAATATTTTAAGATGTTCCTTTGAACCATGCAAAATTTATGGCCCCTTGCACCATGGAGTAGTCAAAAAAAAAACCTCCATGGTTGCATGACAAAATCAATGGCTATATGGTTTTTATCATCAACATCTTGAGCAAAATAAAGGACCAATAGTTTTCAAAACCCCTTCCACAAGTGTGAGTTCATTTCTCCCCCTCCATCACATCATTTCTTATGACGAAAATACATGGAGTTGCTATGTTGATTGAGACTCATTCTTTAGCTTTACAACAAATGCATGACATTTGTGCGTTCCTTACCAAGCTCCACATACAAAGCCTCATTTGGTAGAAGGTAGGATGAGTGAAGCTTGTAGGAATAGACTCACATCAGGATGGTAATAGACGTGCCGTCCAAAATGAAGGAGAATTTTTATACCTTACCTTGCAGCACGTAAAAACTCTGGATGCGTACCTGCTAGAATTGTTTACTTGTCCGAAAGTGCCTTCTAATTTTCAATGCTGCATGACAAGGTGTGACATAAAAGCCCCACGATTTTTGCAACACTCATGAATATTTTGTGCTCTTGTAAACTTACCACTGTTTAGGGAGTATGTTGTTGCATCTTTATTACACATGGGGCGCTTCTTTGTAACTCTTGATCCGCCGGTACCCTGAGTTGAGTTTGCTCGGGACGAGCAAAGTTTAAACTTGGGGAGGTTGTTGGTGGTCGTTAAATCATGTTTTGACCGCCACCCTACCGGTAAATAAAAACGTAACACCAAGATTCTATGCATAGTAGATAGGAATACCACTACTCCACAAGTTTTGGTGGATATTTGGATGCAGGAGGAAGTAATGGAGGAAAGTGGGCCCAGCCAGGGGCAATCCCTGGCCGGCCGGCCCCACCCTAGGCCGGTCGGCCCCACCTGGTGGCCACAGGCCCCGGGCTTCCTCCAATGGGCTGCAAACGAGTCTACAATACATAATTCAAGGCCCAGCCCAGCGGATTTACGCCAACTTACCAGAGATGGGCAATTTGGAGCTTAACTTGGCCCCCACTGCAATTCTGCCGACCTCACGAAGGAACCGACCTTCAGACCACCTTCAGAAAGTGATCTGGAGCGTTGAGGCAGAAGTCGGTGGTGAACCGACACAGGGGACGGCCGGCCGGCCCCCCTACTTGGCCGGCTGGCCGACCTTGGTGGCGCCGCCTCTCCAGCTTCGGCCATATAGCTCCCACCGCCATGGAGAAGCTATAAATACCCCTGACCGGCTGCAAAACCAATTCGCACCACCACCACACTTCATCCAAGTGTTTACTTCTTGTTTAGTAGTTACTTTGGGAGTTAGAGTAGAGTAGAGTAGAGTAGAGTGAGAGCTCTCTCGGGCTTTCGGAGTCTTCTCAGAGTTTTAGTATAGCTCTTTGTATCCTTACTCTAGTAGAAATATTATTTTATTCAACATATAATTAGTTTTATCTTTATTTATTTCTTTTAGTAGTTCTTTTCTATTTAGTTTATTTATTCTGTTAAGTAAGTGCTCGTAGAAGTCTTGTTGTGGGATTCGTGATTGTTGGTCTAAGCAAGTACGAGAGAGTGCCTCCGTCGGAGATGACGTCCGCGCTTGGTGAAATATGTGCTTGTTTATTCTTAGATAGGGCTGCTCCGTTGATCAAGAGTAGTTCCTCTAGGTGGGTTGTAAGCATGGAGCTTAGAGCTTGGCCTATGCACGTTTGGGACCCAACCCCACGGAGGATGGTAGCCGCGAGTGTATGTGACAGCTGCACCGGTCTCTGTAATCCACAACGTCCGGGTTGGACTCAGCAGGGTCTTAATTATAGCATACGGTTCCCTAGGTTGAGCTAGCAGCATCGGTTTCAACCTAGCACGTGTGTGCCCCGAAACGACATGACTTGTATGTGTATGAGCTTAGCTAGAGTAGATAATCTTTGTAGACTTGACTGCTAGGAAGAGTAAATAATAGATGAACATATAGGAAGTCTTAACTCTATCTCGTTGCTCTCCCAAATGTATACTACAGTTTTGTTTCTTTTACCACTTAGGATTTGATGGTGTGTGCCACCCATATTTATCATGCCAAACTTACCCTCGTCTTAAGTATAGTTGATACATTATTTCTTCTCCAAATTATTCAATGCATTGCTACTATTCAGCTCCCTTTTGCTCTACTTCCCTGCGGAAATATAAATACTATAACCCTGGAATACTCCAAGGTGAAATGCTACAATGGTGATCCGTGCGCTTGCAGAATTAATGAATTTAATTTTATCGCATAAGAACCGCCAACAGCCGCCTCCACGCCACCCCGTCGCAGCCGCCTCGACGCCGCCGCCCCGTCGCCGCCTACGCCTCGACGCCGCCTCCACACCGGTGCCCCGGCGCGGCCGCCTCGACGCCGCCACCCAGTCGCAGCCTCCACACCGGTGCCGTCCCGCCGCGGCCGCCTCGACGCCACCGCCCCGTCGTAGCCTCCATGCCGATGCCCCGCCGCGGCCGCCACGACGCCGCCCCGCCGACGCCGCCTCCATTCCGGTGCCCCGCCGCGGCCACCTCGACGCCGCCGCCCCGTCGCAGCCAACATGGCACCACGGAGGAGCCCCTCGATGGAGCCACGCGCAACCTTGTCGCACGCGCGCTCTGGAGAGAGGTGCCTCCATGGCTGCCGGCGAAGAGGAGAAGGAGAGAATGGGAGAGAGCTAGGGTTAGGGCTGGAGGTCCGGCTTTTAAAAGACCTATAATGGGCCGGTTTTGGGCCTTTCTAGATGGGACGGTTTTGTTATCCTTACCAGTCACACAGCTCAATGACGTATGGACCCAGAACACAGCAGGGCCCACTGGTCATTGACGGTGGTTCGGCATGACGTGGACCCAGAATTTGTAGCGGCGGGAGGAACCCTAGTGCGTTGCTGCTATTTATAGCGGCGGATCGAACATCACCCGCTGCTACAAATCGCCGCCGCTACTCCGGCAAATGGCGCGCCACCGCCGCGATCGCAGCCGGGGCGAGCACAACCGGCGCGCGCCCGACCGGCGCCATCGCCAGCGCTCTCCAAGCTCGTGCTCAAGCTCGTGGTCGCCATGGATGCTGGCGCCTTGGGTCAGTGGCCACCGCAGCCTGAGCCCGAGCTCGAGGCGCTGGCGTCCCCATGGGCGCCATGGCCGCCCGAGCCGGAGGCGCCGGCGTCCCCATGGGCACAATGGCCGCCAGAGCAGCTGCCGGAGGTCGAGGTGGAGCCGAGCCGGAGGTGGAGGTGGAGCCGGAGGTCGATGACAAGCCAGCCCCATGGCCGGTGGAGGTGGAGGAGGCCCCGTGGGGTCCTTGGCTGCCAGAGGTGCCAGCGGCCCCATGGGTCCTTGGCCGCCGGAGGTGCCGGCGGCGTCCCCATGGCGTCCTTGGACACCGGAGGTGGAGGAGGGCCCGTGGGGTCCTTTGCCGCCGCTGCTGCCGCCGGCGTCCCCATGGCGTCCTTGGACGCCGGAGCCAGAGGCGGCGGCGCCGGCATCGTGAAGAACGGCGCCGTGAAGATGGCGCGTCCCCGTGAAGAAGCCGGGGATATTTTGGTTTAGGTTAGTGTAGCCGACGTCCCCATGGCGGGACGCCGGAGCCCGAAGCGGCGGCGCCGGCGTCATGAAGAATAGCGCGTCCCCGTGAAGAATGGCGAGTCCCGTGAAGAAGCCGGGGATCTTTTGGTTTAGGTCGTCTTAATCACGTTTAATCGCGATAAGTATGTATAAAGGTCACTTTAGTTTGTATATAGGTTGTTTTAATATAAAGTAAGTATATAGATATGTCATTTTAGTTTGTATAAGGTCGTCTTAATCGCGTTTAATCAAGATAAATTTGAATCACAACTTAAAAAGGGAGGGGACAGAGGGAAGGGAAGCGGCGGCTGGAAACATGAATCGCCGCTACAAACATATTTGTAGGGGCGGCTTGTAACAAGAACCGCCGCTACAATTCTCTTGTTTTGTAGCGGCGGTTTTATTCCAAACCGCGGCTACTAAATATTTCTAGCGGCGGTTGTTGTTTCAGTCCGCCGCTACAAAATATTTCTAGCGGCGGCCCACCTAAACAGTGGCACCTGCTCTGCTGTAGCGGCGGCCCACGTAACAAACCGCCGCTACGTGTTTTACTGGTCCGCCGCTACAGTGGACGTGTGTTGCTGTGTCCTCAGGGTAAGCAGGTTAGAGTCCCTGGAGATGGTTTTACTAACTCCACATCATCGCATCAAGGTTTTATCCCACACTGAATAACTGATTTTCAGTTTTGAGTAGTATACTACTAAAATGCAGACTGCTTTTGCATTAATGCAGTCCTGCTTGCAGTTTTTAATTAAATTTGTTCCTGTTGTGTTTATAAACCAGAGAGAAGGATTTTATTTCTTGTGTCTTTTAGAGCTAAAGCATATAATTTCGTGTATGAAATGCGTTAAAAGCAAACGAGGCTAGAAGTGCTAACTCAAAAGGGTGCTCTTAATAGATTTGTTTTTGAAGAAGGTCAAACTACTGCAGCAAAATCGAACCCTCGAGGCCAATGTTGGTGCTGAGTCATGGTTGTAAGACAAACAATACCGAGGATCACACTTCAGAAATTGATATAGGAGTCATGCGGTGTTAGGTGTTAACTATGAAGATAAAATAAAAAATCTATTCATTTTTTCATGATGCTTGTTAATAGCAGATAAGATGATATTGATAAAAACACTCAACTTTCACTCCTTTAGCATGAATGTCTATTGTGTTCTTATGCTAGAAAACATACAATTACATAAATAGTAAAAAAATATAATTTGATTTACTTTTATTTTAAATGTAGTGTCAAATTCCCGGGTTTTGCACATGAGCCTCCAATTTTCGGGTATTTCTTGATAATAACTTTGAACTCGCTGGTGCTGGGCAATGCCCCTAGCTTTTCGATTGTTTGCGTTGTGCTTTGTGCCGTAGATAGTTTGTCTTTTCTTAATTGTCGGAGCATTTTGTTTTTCTAGTTCTGCGGCATGGCCCTCCACCCCCACCCAACCCTGTGGCGCAATCTGCAACGGATCCGCCCGCAGTTCCGTTGTAGGTAACTGGTTTAAAATTTAAGATAGAGCTAATCTAATTAGTGAGAAAACATACATTTGTAATTTGTTCCCAAATACATGTTATAGTATTACATGATAATTTAAAATCATATTTACTTTAGTGAACTCATTTTTCCTTTGTGATCTATTAAGGATTTTAGAAAATAGCATAACAAATCCAATGAAGTGAAAGTGACATATACTTATTTTTTAACCAACATATCTAAAGCCTCAATTATTAATTGTATCATTCTTATATAGGCGTAGTATAAATAAAAATCTTTTGCATAAATATATTATGTCTAGAAACGTTTATAAAGTATAGTATTTCAAATGTATACTATATTATTATAAGCTATCAACATTCTGAATGTTTAATTGATGATAAAGAACATGACAATTTGAATTACTAGTCCATCACCTAGCGCAGGCGCACGGCCGATGCTTTTAGAAGGATATGAATTTAAATTTTTTGCGAAACTTTGTACTTTATACATTAACTCTTTGCAGTTTTTAGATCAAATTATGCTTTATAATTATTCTTTTAGAGCACATTAGCCCAATGCATTATGTTGTATATGGAATTTCAAAGTATACAGGAATGGGTCGATATTATACTTGAGAACCGTACATGATTAGGGTGATTCTTTACTCTCCTCCCCTAATTCCGTTGTATTGTTTCTTTGCCAAGATTTGTGTTCCTTTATTTTCTTCTTCAACAATCCCGGTGGCAGCGACGGCGCGATGACGATCAATTGCCGAGGCTGGGGCTCGTGATGCACCAGGGTTGCGCCTGGAGTCGGAACGGGATGTCCCGCCACTGTTGCACGCGCTGCATGTCTTGTCGATGGCTGAGAGCGGTTGCAGGTCGGCGGGTGCGGCGGCGAGCTCGGCCTTGTTGGCGGCGCCATGACACGACCATTGTTGGGAGGTCTGATGGAGATCATGTAGGTGATGATGATCTCGAACGCGGCGTAGTATGGTGGAGTTGTTGTCACGGCCCGTTGCCGCCGGCGAGCGCCAAGCGCTGATGAGGCGGCGTACGTGTCGAGCAACTTCTTGTTGATAATGTAGGCTAGAGCAACGACTCCGCTCGATATATGTGCACTCAGGGTGGCTCCGGTCTACTTGTACCATTGCGCGTTGGCGGAGCCGCTGGCTGGGTCGCTGAGAGTTAGACGCGACTGCGACGGCCAGCGCAGTAATATACAATGACTGGTGAGACGAGCTGGGCGCGTGTGGCTGGACGCCCAACGCGGGTTTGTTCCGCGAGCACACCTCCTCACAAAAGTGGACACGTACGTGACCCAGACCATGGCTCGACGTACGCCCCCCATCTTCTCCCTCCGTGACGGCCCACGCACGACGCGGCCAAGAATCCCTTCCCCTGTGCGCCTGGGCACGTCGCCTTCGCATCGCAGGGCGTGCGCAGAGGCTAGCCAGAGATTTGGCCACGATATTTCTTTCCTCAAACTTTTTCATGCACCAGCCTCAGTTGCCTGGACTGTATGAACTTGAGCTGTTTGTTTGTTCTTCTAACTTAATGCAAAGGCAGAGCACCTGCCACTAAAAAGAAAAAAAGAGTTTGGTTGGGGTGCATCGGACTTACTGTTACGATTTCCCTGTGGAGGTACGACAGGAGTGCTTGCCTTTGTACAGGTGATGACGTGACTTTGTACGGGCACGGTGCTGTGATCCAAACGGAACGAGCGGAGCGGCAGATGATGGCGACGGTGAAAGCTAGCGTGCCCGGTCGTCACACTGTTCCAGCCAGTTTGGTGAAGGCCAGAGGAAAACATGTGAATATTCGCTCGGGCCATTTGAATTTGAATTGCATTCTTTAAAGCAACCATGAATAGCTTGTCCTATTTTATTTTTTTAATTTTGATAAGCGAATGGAGAATGACTACGCTTGTTTGCATGGATCCGTAAGAGCAAAAACAAACGATGTGATTGGTTGGATTAGGTGAGTCGTACTTGTGTCGGACGCCATTGCGTGTTAGATTCCCCAATTTAAGAAGACTAGAAAATGTGAGTCAAAATAATTATTAAACTGACAGGGCAGAATTAACATAGCTAGAAAATGTGACTCAAAATGCATATAGCTGCTGGCCGACCCGGGTTCGAGCGGCACCAGGGGATGGTGGCCTGAACTGGTGTTCCTCGCGCCACCTCCCCAGCCGGCGATGTACTGGCGCCGGTGGGCCCCTCTGTTGGCCCACCTCTGAAAAAAAAGAAAAAAAGAAAAAAAAAGAAAAAAAATGCATATAGCTAGGTTTGAGGTCCTGGTTATGTGTCACTCCAATGCAGTTAGCACGAACAGGGGAGAATTAACATGTCATGATTAAACATCACAAGCAAATTTCTTTCAAATGTGCTGAATGCTTAAATTTATGCTCAACAATTCAATGAACTGGATCATTCTAGGAAAACACGGTAAGAATCTCAAGAATGTATTACGTACAGTTCTCCCACTTAAGTTACAAATAATAAGGCTCGTTGTGGATAAACATCAAGCACGTCTTACTAAACAACATTCCAAAACCCTGTAATGTGACCCACAAAAATGACAGAAATATGCACATGACACTACTGCATCTGGGGAACATAATGAGAAAATATGTTACATACCATAAGCCTGGCTAGGAACTTGTGCATGGATCAAACATACCCTACGAAACAAGGCAAGCAAAAACGGTCGAATACCTACCTGGTGGCCGCCATGCCCAGCGGCGAGCTATGAGCTCGTACAGCTTCCATGCTGGAGGTGCTCCCTGCCGTGGACAGTGTGAGGAGGATGTAGATGAACCACCACTCCTCCCTAGGCAGGTCACACAACCACTCCGAAATGGATGTTTGGCCGCCCAAATCCTTGAGGAGCACATCGGCATACTTGTCGATGAATATTTCGGTAGTCTCGGCTTGGGCACAGGCTACCGTTGCTGGAGCCGTAGGGACCTAGAACTTGTCAACCGGAGCAGGGAGCTTGTTATTATCCCCACCACCATCGTCTGCCCCCAAATTAGCTCAGACTTGTTCCTCGCATTCTCATCCTGCCCGACCGTAGTTCCTCGCGGTGTGCTCTTGATCGACGAAATCAATGACGTTGATGGAGAACCCATTGTTAAGGTTATTGTAGGCTGAGATGAAATCAATTGTACAAAGTTTTGCGCTGGCGCTCAACACAGACCATGAACCTTAGGTGTTCGACAGTTTCCCCTTTCCTCATTAGGGCCTTTGCTCTTAATTTCTTCTAAGTCTGCCCTCCTTCCCCTCTAAACCCTGCAGACCTAACTCATAACTTAAGGTGTGGCAGATCTAATTAGTGCAAACATATATATTTGGAATTTGTTCCTAAATACATGTTATCCTTTTATATGATAGTCAAATATCATATTGAGTTTAGTGAACACAATTTCCTTTGTCATTTTGGAAACTAGCATAAAAAATCCAGTGACACAAACATGATACTTGCTCAATTAACCAACATGTCCAAAAAGCCAACGTTATTAATTTTAGGGGTTGTCTGTGATCACTCGGGTAATTCAAAGGGAGTCTTACCCATATATCTAACTATTGACGTAAGATCCCAGGCTCAAAATTGCATATGTATGATGGTGATAAGTAACAAAAAATTCAGGTGAGATTGAGGGAGATTTCATCCGTTTTTTTTAATCTCCTATTATTAATCAAACATTACACCAAGGAAGTAACTGGAATTTGTATGTAGACTACACTTAACTCCAATACAAACTAACTGTATATATAACATGCAAGTTTTACAAAAAAGAATTTAGGTGAAAAGAGAGTATGGATTACTCGATTTTACAATATCTTATTTATAAATTCATTCGACGAAATTAGGTGACACCACCCCATATTTTGCTGTGGCAAAACATAGAATATCTGAAATATTATCTTTGTCACATCGGAGTGCTATACATTAAAATCTTATGCATAAAGATATCATATCTAGAAATATCTATAAAGTCTAGTATTTTAAAAGTATAATACAATACTATGAGCTATCAACACTATGGAAAGAGTATAGTGCACAGGCGGTCCCTAAACTTGTCCGGCTGTGTCACTTAGGTCCCTCTACATAGAAAATGCTTATTCGGCATCCCTAAACTTGTTTCGGCATGTCACTTAGCCCCCCCTCTAGTTATTTTGACATCCTTAAACTTATTCTACTGTGTCATCTAGGTCCTACCAGTCTCAAACTGACCTGACATTTCATATTTGATGGAAACACGTTTCATGCAATTGTATTGGTAACAGATTAAGGGTGGTTCTTTCATGGACCTTTTTAGTTTTTTTGCATGGTCATCATAAATTAGAATTTCGCATATACTTTGAAACAATGTAAAATATTAGCTATCATATTTTAGATTTCACATGTACTCGCCCTAGTTGCAATTTAGATTTCACATGTACTCGCACACACTAATCTCGTCACTAGTTGTACCACGTGTTGCAATGTACAACATAACTTTTGTTTATTTTTAAAGAGAAATGGAATTCCAGGTTTACACCCCCCCAGCTTTGGCAGAGCACCCATATTCACGATGGGCGTGGTTGGTCCATGGAGCGAACCGCTCCCGATCCATCGATCCAGAAGGGAATTATGGAGCACCGTGGAGACCCATAGATAGTTTGCTCCACGACCCCCCGCTCCAGTGGGTATTATGGTTCGCTCCAAATTCTCTGCGACTGCGACCGCGTCTTTGCTTGCTTGCCGGTTGCGATGTATTGCGCCTCTGCAAGTTCCATCTCTGCTCCATTGAAATTACAGGGTCCTTCACACTATGTCTCACCTGCCACCACAACGCTATTTACGAGGTCGTGGCGGCCTGGGCCGACACTAATCTAATCATCTTTTGGAAATCAATTTAGCATGGCAGCTCCATGGAGATTTTCTTTTTCAGAACTAAACGTCACTGGCAGCTCATGCAAGAGATTAGTCTGATAAACCAACTAGTGTGTTAGCAGCTGCTGCGCCAGGCTGCCATGGTCATTGGAGTAGTTTTTGACGGCAGGCCAACTCATGCTACCCGGGGGGACTTCACTTCAATTGGAACACCGACGGACGTGCAGGCGCAGCGACGGGTCGGCGGTAACGACGACAAATGAAGGCCTCGTATAGGGTCGGCGGCGACGCGGAAGGAAGGAGGCGAACTAATACCTGACGCACGGGTTGACCCACCTGATCCTAGGGTTCGAATGGACCCGAACCAGTTACCCCTCGCCACGATCCGTGGTGACCCGGTAGAATCGTTTTATGGGTCGGTTCGCAGATCCACGGGAGCGACCCGAACCACGCCCATCGTGACCCCATATCATGTCAACTTACACCTCCAAGGGGATTAGGTATATTACTCACGCAAATGTATTTGTCGAATTATAGTTTGTGATGAACATGCAAAAAGCGAAAAGGTTCAAAGAGATATCAACAAAAGAGTTCTTGTTAATCTTCTAGCTATATAATTGCATGCGACGCAACTGAGCCTATAGTTGGACTTAAATGGCACAGTCGGATAAATTTAGGGATGCTAATATAAGTAGAGGTACCTAAATGACACACCGAAATAAGTTTAGGAATGCTAATATAAGTAGAGGGACCTAAATAACACAACGAAACAAGTTTAGGGTGTCAAATCAGCATTTTCTAAGTAGATGGACCTATGTCACACAGCCGGACAAGTTTAGGGATCGGCTGTGCACTTTACTCCTATGAAAATATATATCTGAATATCGATAAGTATAATACATTTTGCTTAAGTAAGCTTTGAAAATATAGAGAAATATGTAAGAATGTTTCCAAACACTTTATTGTATTTAATTATCAAGTAATTTTTGTAAAATATACTGATGATGTACTTTGAATATTTTACGATATCATGTATCACAAATAAACTTACTAACTGTTGATCAAAGTAACACAAATTAGTATGTAAAGTTCTACAGTCGAGAAAGGGGAACGATTTCGAAAAGAGAAGAAATTAATTGATTGTGGTCCTCCGTCCGTAGTGTTAAGTAAGGTATGTCCTAGAGTTGAGATTTCTGTAAATATGTTTTAAGTGGAATTGAGGGGGAATCGAATCTAATTTTGGGTTGTTGAATCGCCATGTGATGGCCACGCTCCTTGGTTTGCGCCACTTCGCTGAATACTGGCATTTGCACCTCAATGGACAGTTTGCCTTGTAAGTTATCGAGACACTGCTTAAATAATGGTAAACTGTGCAAGAAAGAAAAAAGGAATGCCTAGGAATGGAACTCCCAACCTTTGCTAGTGTTTCGGAGCAAGATGTCAGGCGGCACAGTACTATATGCATAAAATTGTGAAGTGGAAGGTCACGGTCTTATTTTGATAATAATGACTAGAACTTACTCCTCTGTTCAAAATAGATGTCATTCTAGCTCTCGACACGAGAATTAGTAAAAGGTGAAAAAGATGGATGCACATACTCCCTCTGTCCCAAATATAAGGGATTGTTGACTTTCAGACATCACGTTTGACCATTCGTCTTATTCAAAATATTTATAAAAATATAAAAATAATTATGTTATATTTAAAGTATATCTATTGATGAAACAAATCATAAGAAAATAAATATTATTTTCATAAATTTTTTGAATAAGACGAATAGTCAAAGGTGATGTCTGAAAGTCAACAATCCCTTATATTTTGGGACAGAGGGAGTATCGGAGGAGAGGGATAGAAACATAGCTGTATTGAGCAGAGAGAAAAATGCATTAGAAAGTGAGAATGACATGAATTTGAGAAAATTGGGGAAGCGACATCTAATTGTCAAAAGAGGGAGTACCACAAATTCGAACACTCTCTCTATTCTTGTTGTTGCTGTTGGCGTTGACGTCAACAAAATAGGGAGTCCAACGAAATTGAGGCAGTTAATACCAGGCCCCGACGCTGTCCTAATCCGTACACGTAGAGTCGCTGATCCGGGGAGGAGGTATTGGGCTCTCAACAGAACCATCAGAGAAAGCAGAACGCGATGACCCGAGACCACGGGGGGCGGTGTGCACAACAACGTCGAATTGCAGCGCCTGCCGATGCGCTTGCCCCTCGACTGCACCTCCGACGTCCTCAGACATTGCGGCGCATCCGAGGTCACCTACCTATATACACATGGCCCGCCCCTCCAAAACTATGCACATGCCCGCCACTGCAGCCACCTCAATTCGGCGACGTAATCGTACTCGGGTGCCCGGCAGGGCAGCCTGCCGCGCCACGCGCACGCGCCTCATGCCGTGGCGAGCATGACCTTGCCGGCCGGCGCAGAAGACCACCGTGTTCCGTGTTTGGTTGGCCCTTGGTCACGCGCGTGCTATGATCGATACGTCGATCGAGCTGCACAACAACGCCACGCAGGAGGGCTACCACTTTACACTGCCGTGCGCGTGCAAATCATGTGGCCCCACCCGCACCGCATAACGCCGTGACCGCACCGCCGTATGGGATCACCGGCCGCGTCGACGCATTGGATGGCAGCGAGTAATGATCGACGCCGCAGCTTGTCGATCGGGCATAGGGGAAGATGCATGGTGGGATGTCGACGGAGTGCACGGCGCGTTAGGTGAAGACATGCAGTACGTGCGCTCCTCGGCGTCGCCCGTTCCACCGGCACGGGCGCTGTTGCCGGTGTGCCGCCTCTCCTGTCCGCTTGGGTCGCCACGACGGCACCGACCTATTTGTACGAATGCACCTGCACAACCGCCGAGCAGCGACATCGATTTCGGCGGCCCGAGCAAAAATATACTCGATCGAGGCCAGCTTGCCGGAGGAGGCAGACGCGATCGACCACGCGGGCTCCAGGTCCGGTGCTCTTGTCTTTTTTTTTTTTTTGATAATACGTATCTGTATTTCTAGATAAGGAGAATGTCAAAGACACGTACACGTACAGGTACGTACTAAAAGGATACGGGGACAGCTGTCCCATCCAACTAGCACAAAGACCCCCGAAGAAAACAGAAATCACAAACAGGTCCCTGGGAGCTGTGCAAACCGAAATCTCCAGACCTCTCCACCGCCGGTCGCCACCGCCGACGAGACGACCACCACCGTTGATGAAGAAGCTGAGGAGGACCACGAGTCGACGAAGCCCCTTCGCACAAAGGCTTTTGGTTGAGCCGCAATCCAAGGAGGCAGAGCCGCAGGTACATCGGCCGGGGACGCACCCCGAGCCTCGCCGACCCTGGATCGGGACTCGCCGTCGACGGCGACCGCCGAGGGGAAGCCGAGCCCGACCCACTCTCCTTCTTGCCGCCAGATCCGCAACCGTCGCCGTACCTTTCAACAAAAGCGCAGCCGGCGCCGTCCCGCCAAGCCAAGACACCACCGCGCCGCGAGGACTCCTATACATGGGCTCCACGAAGGGAGACCCAGCTTCACGAGCTCGCCGCCGGTGCTCTTGTCTTGACGCCGCCGCAGGGGATGCATTTTGAATTTCGAAACGGTTCGTGGTGAGCCGCGATACGATTGGTGACCAGACGCCGCAGCGGCCTTGACAAATACTCCCTTCGTTTTTAGTTATATGATACCTCGACTTTTTCATTGAACTTTGACCAACAATATAGAGTTAAATAATTATTATTCGAACGAGAAATGAATATCATTGGATTCATCATCAAAAGCACTTTAAAATAACTTATACATTTAACTATTTACACAAATATTTATAGACAAGACGAATGGTCAAAATAACAAAAAAAATTAACGGCGTCATATATTAAAAAACGTACCTGCCCAAGAAAGTCAGACACGCGCGCTCCTTATATTAGTCTCAATGGGCTGCAGAGCACGCCCTGTAGGCAGAGGACAAAATTTGTCACCAAGGGGACGAACGGATCGTCCCTGGTGCAAGTACCTCAGAGCTAGAGTTAGAAATTAAGGGTTAATTGATCCCACACCATCCATAAAGTGTGGAGTCCAAGAAACAACATTAAAGATGGATTCCAGGAAACAACATCCATCCAAAAATACCAGCAATTTGCCTTGGGTGGTGTTCGGTTCACTTTAGAGAGGTATAAAGGGGTCACATCAAAGATGCCGGCAGCATTTATGTGTACTAAACAAAGTCAAATTTCAAAACTAAGTCCAGGACCCCCCATCTATTTCGCGAGACGAACGTAATGAGGGTAATTAAGCGGCGATTAGACGATGGTTACTGTAGCATTACTGTGTCAAAACATTGATTAATTAGGCTCATTAGATTCGTCTCGAAAAATAACGTCCGTCTGCAGAAAGGTTTTGTAATTAAATTTTATTTAGTACCCCTAAATAGTAAGATTCTCTTTTCTTTAGAGGGGTATAAACTTTAGAGGGGTTTTAGAGGAAGGATCCGAACGGGGCCTTGGTCTCATACTACTAACCGATTCGACTTTCTGAATATACTAAAAGATCAAAGATCACTTAGTATACGCCCAATACGCAGATAAAACAAGACATATCTATTACAGGTACCAGTATCATGTATGCTGAAATCTGACTTTCTTCACCAAACTTGCTTTCAATGATTACAGAATTTTCACCTAATCTGCAAATGAAATAAGAACCATACAGTGCATCATTTAGACAGGTTATGGTCAAAACACTCACAAAATGTTCAGAAAAACTATCAGAAGAGTAAGGATACTTCTCTCAAGAAAACAGCAAGGATACTTCTCTCAGATAGCACCAATAGTTTGAACATAGGACCGCATAAATTCTCTGTCTCTTTGAATCTCTGCTACAAACTAACCGCTTGGACTGACTGTTTTGCAGTCTATGCGCAGTCTGCTTCTACCCTTTGTACGCATCAGAAAAGACTATCTATGAATAGTTTGCGTTTTCTATCACACATAGAGACTGCAAAAAAATATTGCTTATAAGCTGGTGGGCAATACTCCGGCTTAAAGAATGTAGTTTTGTGCTTTCTTTACGCTGCACAATTTGAACAAGGCAATACTCCGGCTCAAATAATGGTACCTACAATCATCACATTTGTAAAAAAACTCAACAAAACATGATGCCATTATGTAAATCAACAAGAGGTATTAGATTCATTAAGTTGTCCCTTACTGGATTCATTTTTGAGACCTTCCCTGTGTCTCAGCATCAACAGCGGTCAGCGTGCATTGCCAACTGCCACCTTCTTCAGTGCATCCATAATTAAGATATATAACCGAGATATCATTATAATAGGAATGATGAAACGGGCTCATACTTGGAAGAAGCAACAAAGAAAAAAAATTGACAAAATGCTCATGACACAAGTAATTTATGTATAAAGTCTGAAATTTTTTCTTAATCTCTTATTACTCATACATTACACCAAGGAAGTAACTGTAATTTATGTACACTACATGTAACTCGAATACAAACTAGCTGTATAAATAAAATATGCAAAAAAGAGGATGGATTACTCGAACTTATAGTATCTTATTATAAATTCAATCGTCGAAATTCAGGTGAGACCACCCCATATTTTGATCTGGCAAAACATAGAAAGTCTGAAATATTATATTCGTTATATAGGAGTGCTATACATTAAAATATTAAGCATAAACATAACATATCTAAAAATATCTATAAAGTCTAGTATTTTCAAATTATACTACAATATTACAAGCTATCAACATTATGGAGATATATCTTTGAATATCAATAAAGTATAATACATTTTTGCTTAAGTGGGCTTCAAAAATATTGAGAAATATGTAAGACTTTTCAAACACTTACAAGAACGAATAACATACTACAATACTTTATTGTTCCCAAAAAAATACTACAATACTTTATTGTATTTATCAAGTAATTTTTTTAAATATACTGATGATGTACTTTAAATATTTTACTATATCATGTATTACAAATATGGGTCGGATCTGTAAACTTACTAACTATTTATCAAAGTAACACAATTTAGTATGTAAAATTCTACAGAAATGCCAGGGCCAAGGAAGTCATAGCATGTGATACTGGTCAGAGCAGTATTGGAGCAAAAATGATGACCTTATAAACCTTGTTGACGAAGAGTTGGGTGGGGATAGGTTGGCAAGAGTGTTTATGCTGATTGTGTTTTCCATCTTCTTATGCCCGACAAAGCAATTCCCGAATCAGCCCGAATTCAATTGTGCTCTGCTATATGTCAAGGATATAGTTAAATATGATTGGAGCAGTGCAATCTGTGAGTATCTTCACTCAAAGTTAAGAGTTTCCAGGCATCTCTTCTCAAGGGAAACTTCTGTGGACAATCTTCACTCGGGGGCTGAATATTTATTCTGCTAGTGAGTAGTCTTTTAATATCCCTTTTTTCTCCCATTCTTCTTGCTGAACAAACCTTTGGACAAATAATACTTTTTGCTTTTTCTGTAATACACACAGGCCGCCTACTTTGACTACCTCCAACTCCCTCAAAGATATGTGGCTGATTTGGTTCCCAGTGTACTTGTTTTGGACAACACAGCAATAAGATCATATGAAGCTGCAGAGATGAGTACTGAACATATCCAGGTCCCTTTTTGCTAATATATATTTCTAACTGTTTTTTTTCCTTCACATTCTGTTTTCTATTTGTCTACTCCTTTTTTCAGAATACATCTATAACATTTGCGTTCTTTGTTGTGTATTATGCATCTTATTGCAGATAAGACCCATTGATGACACTTTGTTCCAAAAAAAGCATGCAAACCCTTCAAATTACTGAGGCTTCAATCATCATGTTGGAGCAGCGTCAACCGTAAAACCAGTTACTAATACACTACGTGGAGACACTACTGTGAGTTTTAAACTACTTAAAATCACTTTTTGTTATTCACGCGTCATCCATACCTGAATATATATTCTTTTGTAATTGCATTACTTATTTACTTTCTCAGGCGAAATTATCCTGCAGGGCGTCTCATGCAAACTGTCTTAGTGAGCAACCAAATGTTTATTCTCCTTTCAATGAGCAATCAGTGGTCAGGATATTGGACAAGTCATCTAATCTGTCACTTAAAGTTGTGTGTCTTTAATAGCTTCATCCAGATGTTGATAATTTTATAAAATCCAACATATCTGGCCAGGACAATGAAAAAGTTAGTCTCGTGCTTTATTTTTATTTTTTTGGTACAGAAACTCTTCGCTGCATGTTCTTAAAAAATTACTGCTGACTATCATGCATGCACCAACTTGCTTAGTTATAAATAGTAATAATATATTTTTAGTTACTATTTATTTCATTTTAGTATAAGATCCCATAGTGAGAGACCCATAGCGAAGCAATTATACTGACATTCTTTTGCTTCTTTCAAATTGTGTAACAGATTAGATCTGATATTAAAGAGATGTGTTTGGCATTTTACAAGGATTCAATTCAGAGGTAAATTCAGGCAGTAGAACCAGTACATGTAAACCAATCTTGCGAGTTGGTGATCAGTTCATACTGGAATGGGTTACAAAAGTCCACTGGAGCTTCCATTTTACCAACTATAAATCCAATGCAAACTCGGGTGGGGTGGATACATATGTTCGGTCAGCATTCAATCGACGCGAACAAACTCAGGGATGCAGCAAAATTGCGAATAAACAAGGTTATTTTGACAAATCTGAACTGTTTGATGGCAATGTATCATCGCTCATTAATTTGTCCAAATCAATCTGCATGAGAAAGATGGTGCCAACACTGCTGCTAAGATTGCGGACGACCCATCCAAAGATGATGATAGGCAGGGAAAGCCCTCGCCAGTAGAGTATGAGCGAACACTGCTGCTAAGAGTGTGGACCCCCCAGCTAAGGATGATGGCAGGAAAAGCCATTGCTAGAAGTTGATGCAGCATCATCTTTTGTTGAAGTTGATACACCATTCTCTGTCCGGACTCCTCCAAAGAGACAACATACGTCCTCTGTGTCGAGGTGTGGAAACCACGGCAAATGGGGGGCCTAGCAAGGCCTCCCTTTGAGATTCGGAGGGGAGCGAACGGTTCTAAGTGTCGGAATCGCGCACGAGAAAGAGGGAGAACACAAGCAGTTTTACCCAGGTTCGGGCCACCAGAGGTGTAAAACCCTACGTCCTGCTTGTCTGGTATTGCTCAAGTGTTGTGTGTTGGTTTCACGTACAAGGCACTCCCTTTTATAGTGCAAGGAGAGGCCGGACCCGTTCATGGGCCGTTATGGGGGCGCCGGCTGGCGACCCCCCCCTCCGCCCGAGATGCCGGGCGTCTTGTCTAGTGTCAGTGGCCTTCGCTCGCCTGCCTTCATCATTCGTTTGACTCCCGTCGTCTTGTCCCATCGCTCGTACAGCACGCGCGCGGCGCCCGGAGTGGTGAGGCGCGGAAAGGGGGCGGATGCACCGAACAACCCCCCGGTCCAAGCGACGCTCCGTACGGCAGCAGGCGGCGCCCGTCAGCCCACGCCCTCCTGTCAGCCAAACAGTGCGCTACAGGGCTGCGACTGGTCGGGTCACACCCATCAGTCGCCGCCCTGCGTGAGGCGCACGCGCATTGAAGTCCAGCGACCCGCCCGCGCGGCCGCGCGGGCTGTCGCTGGCAAGTGGGACCCCTCCGCGAGGAAATCCCCGCGCCCCGGATCCGCGCGCACTGCGGTCGCACGAAATCCCGGGGCGTCACGTCGAGGCGCGGCGCTGTTAAGGCCCCACGAACCACCGTCGCCACGTGCCAGGCTTCCACAGGCTCGCGGGCCCCGCCCTCATCCGCGTCCCGCGGCGGGCCGCGGAGGTCGCAGGGCGTAGCCACGTGGCAACGCCCCACGGCTCGCGGCTGCGAGCCGCTCGGGGGCCCTGCGCCCCGCGCTCTCTTGCTGGGCCGCTTCGGCCCACTCGGCGCGTGGCTGTCTTCCTCGGCCCAAGATGGACTCAGGCCGGCCTTTTGACGGGGGAGTGGGGACCCTGGTTCCCAGTACACCGACACTCTGATCAGTCTTCATGTATACTTTTTGGTTCTCCAGATAAAACGATGAAATCTTCTTCGCTTGGTACATTGGAAGGAGGTGCCAATGTGAATCTTGCTAGCAAGATTCATGATGTCAAAGCTGATGCTACCAACAAAGAGGCTCTTTCTGATTCAGCAGTAGGGGTACTTGTAGAAGGTGCAAAATCACAAACCAAGCTGTCCAGTATGCTTCACAAGAAATGTCCTCAGAGGATGCCAGCAGTATTAGCCACACCTTCTATGGTTCTGACACTGCCTAAGAAAAAGTTGCATGTCAACCAACTGGAGAAAGATATTTTCCACATTGCTATGAAAAGGGTTAAAGAACAGGATATGTACAATTGTTTGTTTTCCCTTCGTCTGATATTGTTTTTTGCTTCGACTCAATTTTTGAGCGACTGTCCTATGCTTTTTTTTTTTTTTAGCCCTGTGGTTGCAAAAGTTGGACGTTTCTGGGACAGTCATGCAGACTTCTGTAATGCCATGCGTTCTAAGAGGTGGGTTGGAATGTTTATGATGGATGTCTATTGTGAAGCATTGAATTATGACGAGAGACATGCCATCAATAGCAAACTCAAAAGGTGCTTCCTTACTTCTGATATAGTTGTAAGTTATCTTATTTTCCTATTTCTGGTCAACACTGTTTCAATTACCATTTTCTTTCTTCTCTCATACAATACATACAACTAAGAAATCCTAACCTTCCTTTTTTTTTTTTTTGGTTACAAGCACAAACTGAGAGTTAAGGACATTGGCTTGGATGATCTGAAGTCTAAATTGGATCCTGCTACTTTGGCTTCACTCTTAACAAGTGTGACATGGTGAGGCGCCAAATGTCAAATCTGATAATTATGTTCTTTTTTGGGGTCCTCCCACGTCAGCTTGCAAATTTTGTTTTCCTGTTTCTTACAATTTACTTTTTCCCAACACATATTTTGATCCCCTATGTGAAGACAAACATTGGTGTGACACTCCGTGTCACTGCAGCCCAGCTTTTTGAAATCAACTCAAACTGAACTGAACCAAAGATCAAGTCAACTTCAAATTCGAAATCAAGTATTCAAATTAAGTTCAAATTGATGCTTGTGAAGAAACTCGAAATTTTCAATAACAACTTGAACCAACAAAAATTTCTCTGGATAGAGCATCTCAAATAATAATTTTGGAGATTTTATCACGATTTTTGAAATTCATTTGGATGCTCAAATAAATGCGCAAAGCTTAAAAAGTACCCAACTTTGACCAGCTGCCATTTGCATTTCCTTTGGAGTCCAGATGAGCATGTTGGCCAGTTGATAGATCTTTTCAAGTCCTTT
The DNA here is from genome assembly GCA_012490785.1 of Eragrostis nindensis. Classification (NCBI taxonomy): domain Eukaryota; kingdom Viridiplantae; phylum Streptophyta; class Magnoliopsida; order Poales; family Poaceae; genus Eragrostis; species Eragrostis nindensis. The sequence continues at coordinate 152,872 of JAAXCT010000538.1, read as the reverse complement.
CCAAAGAGACCAAATCTGTGATTTTTGGAGCTCATTTGCTACTCCAATTTGTGTGCACAAATTCGGGGAATTCAGTTGACTGGAAAATTCCGGAAATGGAAAAGATCCCATGGGGCCCACTCGTCAGCCTCTCTTTTCTATTCGCCGGAGGCTGCGCGCCGCGTGGACGCCGTTGTACGGCTCCGCCGCGCCGCCCACGTTGCTCCTCTCCTTTTTCCCTGCGCGGACGAGCTCCCTTCTCCCATTTCTCCCTCTCCCTCGCCGCCGTTTTCCTCCCCAAACCCTAGTTGCCATGGCCGCCGCGAAGCCGAGCTTGAGCCAGCCTCCGTCGAGCGAGTCCCGGACGAGCCAGCAGCTCCGCGAGCCTCACCAGTGCCCACTCCGACGTCACCCATGGCTCGCACTCCTTCCCCTCCGCCGTAAACTCGTGAATCGGGCGCCTCATCTTCAAGTCCGGCAACCGGGCCGCCTCCATTTTCCCAAGGAATTCCTCCTCTCTGGTGAGTAATGCTCCGATTCCTCGCGTCCAGTTCTGAACCAGATTCCTGCGCGAACCCCTAACCTCACTATGTTCCAATCCCGCAGCTCTTCTCGACGAGTTTCGGTTTTTCCCCGCCGTTGTCCCCGTCAAGCCTCTCTGGTGAACTTCCCCCTCCCAGCTTCCTCGACGACGACACCACCCGCGCCAAGCATCTCTGTAGTGCCGTGAAGCTCTCCGTCCTCCTCCAAGTCGCCGCCAAGCTCTCCTCCGCCCCCGCGACGACGCCGAACCACCTTGACTCGCCGCCGCTCGTCGCCGACCTACTCCGGCCACCCCCACTCCATCCCGTCCAGCTAGGTGAGCTCTACGTCCCGCGCTGCATCTTCTCTACGTCCCGGCCAGGCCCCGTGTAGCCCTCCGTGCGCTCTCGCGTGTGAGTGGTTAGATCCGTTGTGGCAGCGCCCCGATCCGGTGCGGCCCAGATTGTGTGGCCCCTTGTGTGGCCTAGATCTGATTGGCCTGCCCAATAGTAAATCCTTTTTCCGAATATCTTTAAGTACCAGAAAATACCAGAAACTTGTAAAATAGATATAAAAATAAATACACATCAGAAAAATGCACATCCAATTTTGTTGGACTCCTGCTACTCAGATCTATCCAATAAAATTGTCAAACTGAACAAAATCATTTATCTGTTTCCTGTATAAATGCATAAATAGAAAATTTTGTTTCATTCTTAATAAATCTTGTGATGCTTCTTGTGTCATAAACTCTTGCAGGGTTGTAAATCACATGATTACACACTTACAGATTTTTTTTACACTGTCAGATAATGCTTGATTATTTTCTTATGATTTATTTAATCCGCTGTCTTGTTTAAATTATTATAAATAATCCGTATTACAGTAAATCGCCAAACTTCACTGTAAATTACTTTCAGTGGTACTCTTCACCAGAAAAATACCACTGGACACAAATTAATTTTTTCAAAATTAATTAATTTAATTAACCCACTCAAGTTAATTTAAGTAATTAACTTAATCAAGAGTCAATGAAGGAAATACGTCAGACGAAGATAATTATTTAAGTTTTGCACGTACAGTGTAAATGACTGTCTTATAAAATAATTAAATCGTGTTGCATCATATCATTGCATCTGACATGCATTATTTCCTTGTCATGACGTGTAGTGACAGAGGAGACTCCGGAGCCCCTAGAATTCCAGCTGCTGGAGCAGGCGCAGGAGGAGCAGCAGACTGACACCACCGCTGACTTTGCTAGTACCGTTCCTGAGCCAGCAAGCCTCGGGGCATGCCTTCCTTGTATATTTTCTCACTTGTTTGGGGCTAGTAATTGATTGTGCATTAGGTTTGTTAGGAGGTGATGTGAAACCTTAGAACTGCATTAGGACTACCCTTCCGGATCCTACCTTGTGTCCTATTTTGTAATAGTTAGTTCTAGGGTAACGTTAGAACTTGCTATGCTTAGTGGCTAGCGGACGGTAGAAGACGAGTGGTAGGTCCCACTCGCATGATAGGAATTACTCTGGATTGTACTAGCAGAATTTAGGTTTATTGCAGACCGGATGGGGATTGTTTGTGTAGGATGGTTGGAGAAGGCTGGGCCTTCATGGTGGTAGCCCGTCTGTGTCGGTTAAGGACCGTTCGTTGATGGCCCCGCTGAGCAAGCTTGAATGTACTGATTCACATGCTGGTCTTTATGGGGTCCAGTAAACCGACGTAGCTTAGCAATCGTGGGGGCGAACCTTATCCTGCCGCTCTGGGGAAAATGGGACCAGGGGCAACGGCGGGGCCAGGTGTCGTGTGGGACCTGATGTTTCATCATGATGCAGCAGCTAGATTTCGGCCTTGCGGGGGCTTTGTGAAAGGTTGCTATGTGTGGCCTGTGTGGCGCACATGGCGTGTGGTCAGGTTTCTCCTGCAGGATGTACATCGATGCCGCCGCTCTCGGATATGAGCACCCTTGTTCACTGAGTCACTTCGTAGTGTGATATTGATGATGATGATACTGTTGATGGCTTCATTATTGCTATATTTACTTACTCTTACTGTTATACTATATGTATGTTGCATTGTTACTTTATCTGCTTTAGTGGTAAGTGCACCTTATTTCTGCTAATTACTTAATTTGAGTTAAAATTTGAAATTAGGATCAAGTAATTAGCGCGGATAGATGCAAGTGAGTCAGCCTGCCCTTTTTGTAGCCTTTGCATTCTAGGAGTCGGCTGTAGTTAGCCACGTTGACGGGTAAGTCTTGCTGAGTAATTAGTACTCAGGGTTTGGCTCCCTATGTTTTTGTGCAGGTAGAGTGCTTCCGTTGTTGCTTGATGGAGTTCCTCAGCAGGTCCACATCGCAGGGCTTCCATGTGCGGCCATTTATCGTCGAGAGTGTCAGATGTTTTATGTATCTTTAGACTTCCGCTGTGTACTCACGTGTTTTAAATCATTTGAGACCTGTAATCACTTAAAGATGTAAACATTTGTGCTTATTTATGTGATGTACTGTTGTGTCCGTTTACCGGCACTTCCGACTCGATCCTGCGAAAAGCGGTGACGCTACAATTGGTTTCTTCTTGTCGCCAACATGAGGGATAATAGATTTGATATACTTAGTTCAATGAAAGTTAAAACCGAAGAAGTCTCTCTCTGAAAAATTGTTGTAAGTCTGATTCTTTTCTTGCTGCCTCACTTTTTATAATTCCTCCCTTTTGTACTGCTAAATAATCACACAAAGGCTTATTTCTTGCTTATCTTAAATTCAGCACACTAACTTTGAACGAGTATTAAGAGATGTATGGAAATAAAAGCAATGTTGACTTTACCATATTCGAGCTACAAATCCAGATAGTGCCACAACAGACTACTACGTAAGTTACCTGATTCACACATTGACTTTTTCTTTTATGCTATATACTGTCCTATTGTGTTTTTTGTTTGAGATTTTTTTTAATGCTGCTGTGGTATGTAAAGAATGTTAGTGCATCGTGTAAGAATTAAATCTAATAGTGCATCGTGTTACATCTTGAGCTTGTGAATTAGTGACCAAATAGTGCATCGTGTTACAGCTTGAGCTTGTGAATTAAATCTCGGATTCCTTTTTTGCTTTTTTGCCGACATTTGTTTACAGTGATATGACTTTGTTCCCTTTCCTCTTCTTGTAACAAATTCATGGTTCGGTAGTAAATACTCTACTGTTTTTTTAATGCAGTTGTGATTGTGGCATTTTCGTCATGGAGTTCTTACCAGGTTGGACTGGGAGAAAGGTCCCTTATTTTGATAATGTATGTGTCAGTGCTACAACCATCGACAATTTGTACTTTGTTATACTTTTTCGCCAGCGTTTTTTTAAGAACTGATTATACATATTTATTTTCTTTTCAGTACCAAATCTTCTATAACCGCCAGAAACATGCATCATACGTAATCTGTCATGAAGCAAATATCGAGACATTGCCTGAAATAAAAGAAATCCTTGCTAAACAAGGTTAGCAATTCCACACATGTAGTTTATCTATAATTTCATTTTTCCCTGCATCACAATACAAGATCATGCAATAACTTCTAATTTTTTGGCAGTCACATAAATAGAAGCCCATACTACATAATTGTTTACATAAAACATGATTTTCTGCTACATGCTTTTCTCTATCCATTAACTTAGGTCTCCCCCTCCTCCCCCATGGTTTGTGTCCTCTGGTAAAACAGCCCTTTTTTCTGTGCTATCTGCTGGATCATCTGTCCTCCTCTTCTTGGCTGTTGGCTGCATTTTTTAAATTCACATCGAAGAACCATCAGTCATATACATGTTTTTTGGTTAATTACGTAGCGCGCACTTAAAACACATTATTAGTGAAAAGTAAATACCTGCAGTAGTTTTGCCTCCTTTCCTTTATCAGGACAGTACCTCCTTGTGTGAGATTCACTTTTACAGAAACTACACTTTTTTGGCTTATTTGCCTGAATAGCTTTTCTCTCCTCCTGCTCTCCAACTGACATCCTTCTCCTTTTCGTACCCTTTTCTTTTCCCAATGGTGGATCCTTAAAAGCTGGTACCGTAGTGTTGCTATTAGCATTAGGTTCCACTGTGGGTTGCTGTCCTACATTTGCTCCATTGTTCATGACAGAGTTAATCGTAGCCTTGAGCACTGAAAACCTTCGCTGAACATCTCGCATGCTACCTTGTTGCCGCTTATTCCAGAGCAGAATGCTGACCCGTCACTCATCATCATGCAATACTCAATTGCTTCGCTATTCTTATCCCCATTGATCCTCGTTAATTTGTTGGCCAGCTACAATGGCCACTTCAATTCGTCCTCCGCATGCTTTGTCCACCGGTGCTTGATAAAGGTTGCTGGCAGCACGTCCAAGTCCCACCTGTCAACTGCCACTTTCAGCACATGGCAACAGTGAAGCCCGTCTCTCTCTAGTTTTGAACATGTGCACCTGAAATCTCTTTTATCTTCAGAAACCAACCAAGACTGTATATTCTTCCTTGTCAAACTCCTGCATTGCGTACACATATTTCCTTTTAAGCACGAACTTTTGACCTTGGATCGCTTCCTGCGCACTATAGGCTGACGTTTTTTTCATTTCATCCTGGAATTTGTTGAAGATTGCCCTTGTATATTTTTTTGAGGTATCTTTATCAAACTGCCCCAGTGACCACACGCTTGGCTCTGTGAAGTGGGTCTTGTAGCGGCAGCGGTCAAGTGCTGACAGATTTTTCTCTTGAATCAGTTCATATCTCTCAAAGAAATTCACTGCAGAGTCTTTATACATCACGTAGCCCTTGAACACGGCGTTTGTTCTCTCGCTTCTCCCTGTAGTTGATGAAAACGAGTAGAATGATTCTGTGAAGAAAGCAGGCACCCAGAAGTCTCTTATGTTGTATAACCTGGCTATATATGTGTTGCCCTTGGCATCATACTTATCCAGCACAGCTTCCCATTCAGTTTGAAATTCAGCTACTGTGAAGGAATTCTCAAAGATATATTTCAGATCACGGTACATGTCCCCAACGTGTGCTCTGGATCTGAAATACATCTTTTGCTTCTCCCTCAAATTTTTCATGATATGCCAATAGCAGAATATATCTGTGCACTGCCTCTAGAAACTCATGTTTTATCGCGTTTCCTATTGCCTGCTCTTGGTCTGAAATGATACATGGCGGTTCTCTTCCGTCCATGGCTTGTTTGAACGCCTGGAACGCCCATCTGTATGTTTCTTCTGTTTGATCCTTCAGCAATGCTGCCCCAAACAGGACTGTCTTACCATGGTTGTCCACTCCTATGAAAGGTGCGAATGGCATGTCATACGCATTAGTGCTGAAGGTGGTGTCGAACGACATGTAGTCACCAAAGACCTTGTAATTTGATTTTCCGACTAGGTCTGTCCAGAAAACACTCCTCACCGTGTTGTCATCATCGACCTGCAGGCTGTAGTAGAAGCCTGGTATGCCATTCTGTCTCTCTTTCAACAGTTCTAGAAGGTCCTCGATGTCCTTGTTCTTTCTCTTGACCCTTTCTGCTGTCATCATATTGCTGGTATCTTTTGTATCGAAGTCAATGCATCGTAGGTGCCCTCTTAGCATTATAAAGATGCCCATCACTTTCCTTAGGAGGCACCCTACTTTGCTGCAAAATCTGGATGAATCTTTTCTCACTCTCATTCATCATCTTGTGGCATTTCGTGAACCTCACCAGCCAGTGAGAAGGAGCAAGGTCATGGTTATGTTCGAGCTCCACAGATGTTATCTCCCACCTCCCTGATTCCAGCTTTGCAATCAACTATACCTTGCATTCTGTTTTTACTACTATGTTACTTCTTCTCTTCCTCCCTGCTTTCTCATTAATCACCCCTTTACCATGGCGATTGCAAACAAATTGCTGTTTATCCAATTCGCCTGTTATTCTTGACGTATGTGTGGCATCCCTCTTTATGGCGAAACCATTTTTCCTAGCATACAACGCGTAGAAGTAGAAAATGTCATTTCTTGATTCGAAGTGCATTCCAACCTCTAGCGCTCTAGCACTACTAATTTCTGGTATTGTAGGGTAGTCAGTCGTTCCAAACATGTTGTCCATCATTCTTTCTTCTGCTGTTTTCTGATCTGGAATCAACATTTCTTCTGGTATCGCAGACTGCTCAGAGTGTGCAACATCTCCATCTCCGGGGGAACAACAACAGGACCATCTTGATTTGCATTCGAATCTCCCTGCTGATCCTACATATTAGTCAAGAAAGAAAATGTCAATAAACCAGCTGTCAGCTTTTTAATTTATCTATGTTTCTTTTTGGGAGCACAACATGAAATGCATAGAAAAATACTAGTTAAACCAGCAGCTATAAGAACTCACCAGATCGATTCCATTTCCATTTGTTGCTCCACCACTAGCATTCGCTGCGTCCCATTCCTGATCATCAATTTGCTGCAATTTTTACATACAAGCAATCAATTTAGAGATAATGAAAAAGGCTAAAACAGCTTTTGGACAGAAACTTTCTGCTTCAAGTTCTGACCTCATTTAGATCAAATTCTTTTGGCACTTTTACATCTTCTCTGCCCACTTCATGCACCTGGACCTCCACACTTGACACGGTACGATCTAGCAATGATGCTTTTGACTTCAGCTAATTGCTCGGTTGTTTCCTTCTCGACTGCCTCATTTCGTCTATTTTTCATGCTCTGTACGTGCAGAAACAAACCATTACATTTTTTTGGAAGTAATTGCAGTGAAAGATAATTTTCTTAGTTCATTACATGCACTGCACAAATAGGAATTATGTGGCTGTCCAAATTATACCTGTAGAAAGCGATTCAACACTCCCTCCATCTGTATCAGGGTTCCTTGAGAACTGCCATTGCAATTTTCTAGCACACGCTCCATTCTATTTCTGAACTCTTCTGCCATTGTACTTTATTCAGTTCCCCTTTTTCTTGTTCGCTGTTTTTCAGATATCTTCACCTGCAGGAATTTGTGTTATTAACAATGCTTACCCTTTCTTGTCTTTCGGTAAATAAAAAAAAAGTGATGGCATGTCAAGAAACGATCACGTCATTGATCTGGTGCAGAAAGGGGCATGATGCCTATCTACTCTAGAAAACCTTAGCGGCACTGTATCTGCACATTTTTGTACAGTTTGTTATATAGTAGTACTTCTGAATTGGTTTGAATGCACTGCGGTGGTAAAAAAAACCTGTCAATCTGCAAGCAGAAAGGGGTGCTGATGGTTATCTAGAAATCCTAGTGTCTATGTATCTAGAAACATTTTGTACAGTTTCTTACTACCTACTACTTCTGAATTGGTCTAAATGCAGTGCGTGGTAAACCAGTGAACTAAAACCGAGATTACAGTATGATGTGTTCAGGATGTTGGTAAAGTAAAACATTTATGTGCGGATACGTGGGAAGAAGCACAGTGATATTCTGAGATCAAACACACGTACCTAATCTGGATGCATCGTTTCTTTTCTTGTCGCCTCCAACTTGTTTTTTTGTTTGGGGGGGGGGCACAGGCGGGAGGATCTGAAGCTTCTATCTTCCTGGCACTGGAGTGGTGGAGTCTTGGTGAAGAGGAAAGAAAAAAGGGGACATGAGACGACAAGTTACCCGGGTCAGTACACCTCTCTCCCTCTTTTGTGGCCCACCTGTCAGAGACTATTTTCATTCTCTCTGATGAATTCCTTCTTCTTTCTTTTTTTTTCCTGGAAGACACGCAACATTTCTCTTCTTCCTCCCCCGCGAAAAAAGAGGACTTGTTCCTCCACTGCCGAACCCCAGCTGCTCGAGGAGATCATCAAAGGATACACCCAGGCACTCCTCACGTTCTTCGACAGCCCGACATTCATCGTCTCTGAGTACATGCGCAACATTCCCAAGGACCAGAAGTGGTTCTACTACCTTCTCCTTACCCTATCCATCGCTGGGAGCGCATACGCAACACGAAAACTTTGCAAGCTTTTGGCTCGCCATCGCGCTAACCTTGGCACGACCATGCCCCTATGTGTTCAATAGTTTTTAGTGTCTCATATCGTTTTCGTTGTTAAGACACTTTGTTTTACATGTTTTTGCAAGATGACCGTTCTCTCCCCCTCCCAACCCCACGGCGCTGCTGCGAAAACATACATTTGTAATTTGTTCCCAAATACATGTTATCCTATTTTTAATATATATTTAATTAGTTTAGTGAAAACATTTTCATTTATCATCTTTTGGTGATTTTAGAGACTAGTATAAAAATACAATAGAGTGAAAAGTAACATTATCTTTGTTCTATTAAAGTTTGGTTATTAATTGTATCATTGTTACATCCCAATCTCCCTGGAATTTTAGCTTTTGGACGTGGGAATTAAGGAGATGTGAAAAATAATAAGAAAGATATTGGAAAGAGAAATATGCATTAAAAAGTGAGAATGACAAAGTTTCTATGGAGTATATAGGAGTAGTATACATAAAAAAATCTATTGGATAAATATATTATATCTAGAAACATCTATAAATTATAGTATTTTAAAAGTTTAACATATTACTATAAGCTATCAACATTCTAAAATGTTTAATTAACGGTACAAAATCATCCATTTGAATTATGTGTAAGATAAAGCTTTTAAAATATAAAGATATGTGAAAGAATTTTGAACAAATATTTTATTATGTTTAAATTTACGTGGTTAGCAGTTTCTTGTACAAATCAAGAGTCAAGAAGTCTGCTAATCTGTTTCAGGTGGTGGTATGAACCTGAAGTAGTAGACTAAAGATTAAAATAAACTAGCGATCATTAAATTTGTTTTGAGATGTCACCTAAATCATGGAACTCTTAAAATGGATACTCATGTCCCCAAATTTGCTAAAGCATCTTGGTTCAAAAATGCCCCTTTATCATTAAACCTGGTTATTTTTAAGCGGCTTGCAATCGCTTTAATCTGCAACTAGGTCGTGATCTAGTCAAACATTTTTCTGTAACATGAATTATGATGGTTATACAGATTTGAAGAGAAAAGATGTTTGTAAAATAATGCCAAGTCAGCAGTCATGTAAGTTGCTACAGATTCAGAACTTTAGACCACTTTAGACCTAGAAGATACATCTTAACAAATTCATATACCAAATTCAAATGGAGTATGATGAGAGGTTACTCTGCTCCAATTTTTTTTACAGTTTTCTCCATGGACTTTGAGACAGCATTACAGTACTGAATAAACGGAGTTTGCAAACCACAAGGACGGAATAAGAGATTCCATCTCTCTCTCTCTCTCTCTCTCTCTCTCTCTCTCTCTCTCTCTCTTAACTTCATTATAGATTTTCGTACTGACCCATAATATATATTGGGTGTGTGTGCAAACTCCTTAATCCTTATAATGACTAGTATACATGCACATGCAAAATTATGTCAGAAAAATAAAAAGTGAGATTGTTTATTTACATCAAAGTTCAAAAAATAATAAATATCATATAATATATGAATAAATAAAATTCAAGTATGACATGCCAAATTAAGGGTGCATTTGGAATGCATATCTGTACAATACGAAAATTTGAACATCTATTGGTAGAAACTGAATCTATTAAAAGAATGAGAAGAAATACCTATTTCATTGTTCTAAGTAATTTACTAGAAAAAGGGCGCTATTAGCGCGCCGCTAGTTGGATTTAGTTAGTTCTGACCCTTTCATGTATCCCTCAGGTTGCTTACTTGCCCTTTGATGTATCCCTCAAAGGGTCAGAACTGCCCATTACAGGAAGATCATGGTCTCAAAGTGACTTGAAATGCCATAACCAAATGATATTTTAATCTATATATTGTGCTCTTGTTCTTTAGAATGTGCAGTACTCAAAACAGATTTTCCATGAAAACACGTCTCGTGGTATTTCTCCTGTTACCATTGTATGTTAAATTAGCAAAAAAGAATCAACAGTTCATTTTAGCATGATTGTTAATACTTGAAATCAAAATCTGTACTCTATTTCAAATATTAGTCCCATTATATAAGTCAAAGTTTATTATATCACTTTCTGCATGCCTACATCTTAAGGAGCACATGAATTATTTATCTTATATTCTAACTTTCTTAGGGCAAGTCGCAAGAGTTTATATTATTTTCTAACTGGCCATATCTAAAGAAAGCACATAGCCAAATGTTGCAAAAGATCATGCAGTTCATGTTCCAGAGCAGGACGACCATTTGGTTTCAAATTAGCGGCACAATAACTTGTAAAGCTGCACATGTCCTTAGGCCTTTTTACCTGAATCTGTAAAATAAATGTTTCAAACTCTCAGTTGTTGGTACAATGCTGATAATTACACACATTGCAAGTCTATTATAGAATTTCAGGAAATACTTCATAGTGTACCAAAAATGTTACATCATATCATAGGACTCTTTTTAGAGGCACATGAAATCGTCAAATTGGGATGAGCACTAAAACTAAAATCAATAAGTGAGACCAATCTGATGAGGAGTTGCATTTTAAATAATGGACAAATCATGTTAGGACTTGAAGTGGAAATCAGAATGAAAATATTTGCCTGGCTGTATTATCCTAATGCAAGATTATGGTATTAATCAGTGGAGCTGTATGAACCAGTGTTGAGCATTAAGATGGTGGGGCTTACCCATGATAGGCAAACACTACAAGTTTTCACTGTTGGGCTGCTTAAATAATAAAAAACCAGCAGGGTCTCCCTTCTCGCGTTGTGACTACAATTTACAAACTATGTAGTCACCAGTGCTTGCACAATACAGGGAGAAATGTCAGCATCGCCTACTTGTCTAGTTCCTATTAGATCACACTCTTAAATCATTGTTGCCACTGGAAGTAGAAAAGGTATATTAGTTATCCCATTTCATCCAAAAATTGTGAACACAAAGAGCTAATGCAGTAGAATTTTCTTAGAAGCAATTACAGTTAGTATGCATTTAGTTTTATGTATGTAAGATATCTGCTTATAATAAAGATACACGAAGTATACTTCTTATGGAGATGCAATACTAATATTGATAAAGCCTTGAAAAAAGCATGACAGAACTTTGCAGTTTGGACTTTGGAGTTAAGGAATCCAAAAGAGATGAAAATGTAATGAAAACATTCTTAGGATTGCTAAAAAAAATCTCAGATGTAACAGATCAATTGCTGGAATACTTAACTAAATGAGACCAATGCAATGCATCTAGCAATACTTGCGTAAAGCCTCAACAAATAATCATATCTATTTCTGTTACAAAATAAACTAAAGAGAGAAGAAGTTGTTGCCCAAACTGCATTATAAGAAAACCTACCAAACACCACAAAGATATAGTCTCGTATTAGCTAGCATTTAGGTATAATATTTGTTGCGAGCAGAAGTGATCAACCTGCATTGCAATAACTAGCACTGGAGCATTACTGTACTATATGGACAGCCTGTGTCTTTCTCTGATTACTCAATGACAGGTTTAACATTTCAATTCTCTTTTCCCATCCTAGTTTTTTTTAAAGCAATCCCGTTCAAAAAGTGTAGTGATTGGTTTGCTAAAAAGGTGTCCAGGCAGATAAACAGTGGTGAATAAAAATCAGACCATTGCATCTAGAGAATTTTGTTAAAAGTATCTCAAGCAGCTCTAATTAGGCATTTCGTCGAGCACCTGCAGAGCAAGAGCCATTGCAGGGTGAGTAGAGCAGAGGAAGGAAATGGAATGTACAAGTGATGCCAGTTAATATGAAGAACTTCAGAATAGAGAGCATGTCTTATCTCTCTCCAATTTTTGTTGATATGGAAAGAAATCAGAGTAGAATTTTTTTTGAGGCAGCTAATTCATTCAAAGAAATTGGTGGTTAAGTATGGTCTAGCTACCTGGATGTTGCAGAGGAGCACAAGCGAAGAGCTATTTGTTTTGCTGCCCCTGCTGTGCGCCAGATGCCCTCTATACATCATCGATGCTCCAAATAGTATTCAGCTCTGCGCCCTGCCATTCCCGAGCCACTGACTGGGGTAAGCTCTCCACGGATATTTCTGGCCAGCACCGGAGGACTCTCGCCGTGGAGCAGACACCGACGTCTCGTTCGCTTCTAGCCAGAGCTTATACTGGGCACCGCGGTTGGCGCGGGCGCGGCGGTGCGTGTGGGCGCCGCGGCTTGGTGGCGGGGCTGGGCATGAGCGACGGCGGCGGCGGTGGGAGCGCGGCCTGGCAGACGAGTGCGGCAGCGGCTCAAGAGGAGCATGCGTGGATGGAGCGGCGCGACAGCATCCGAGCACAGCTGCCGGCCGCCTGGGCGCACTCGGTGCGGGTTTGTTGGCTGGGTGTGTCCGCGGCGCGTCGGCTGCGGGGGGCGGGCGGTCGCCGGTGCTTGATAGCCATGGCCTGGGCGCGAGCGCAGCGCGGCGGGCCGAGGGCAGGTGTGCGGCTAGCGGCGGCTATGCCTTTTTTTCCGTTCTTTTTTTAACCGTCCGTTTTTAATCTTTTATGGTTGTTTTTTTTTTACTGACGTGGCTCAATCGTTTTTTAGAGAATGCACGCATTCTAATATGATAAATGATATGATTAGGGCACATTTACAAGTGAACCCCCATTCATCCATCGTACACGTAGGTGGTAGGTGTGGAGACGTGTGCCGTGTTAGATATTCTTAAACAAGATGGAACTGTAACACTTTTCTTAACCCCCCTATAGTTTGGACGTAGGTCCCTAGCTCATTGTTGTGATGGAAATGAGACGCCGTGCACACACTGTTTGGCAACCGGCTGTCCGACTCCTGGTTTCTTGGGGCGGTAACTTTGAATTGGGACACACCCGGTCTGGACGCCGGCCGCCGGACGCCTAGTTTGATCGGGTTTGGATTTGGTTGCCCGGCGTTCAATGAGCATCGACATGGCCATAAATATGATCGATTGGGTGGGCAATTAATGCATCCACACAGCTTCTTAACACGGACAGCCTGGGGCATCCAAGGGAGCAGTGATCGGCTTCACATTGGCATCCGAACGACGCTTCAACACGGCTTGCCGCGGCTCTGGCCATGGCGATCAAAAACATGGAACGGCTAAGGTGCCAAGCGCCCTAATGCGGCCACACCTTGTGCCTGTTCTCGTGCTAGCCGGGTCGACCAAGCGGATGCCGGCGAGGGTGCCCTTGCCGCGGCTGCCTCCATGGCCGCAGTACTGAGCGAGCAAGGCATGGAGGAAAGCGGGGAATGAAGGCGAGACTGTGACAACAATGCGCCTTCTGGGGAATGAAGGAGTGCGTTGGGCATGCTTCCTCGCAGAGGAGTAGTGGCACGGCCAGTTCATGCATCCTCCCTGCCTGCCACGTCAGGCAAGCAGGATGCTACACCAGCGTTGACGCGCCGGCACCTCTTCCACAGCATGGCCTCACTGGCCCTTGTTGCAACGCGTCCAGTAACAGTCTCAGTACCATCGTGCATGAGACAGCGAAAATGCGCTGTCGCCGCGTCCTGCTTACCAATCGTTCGAGTTACTGATAATCTAAGTTGAGTAAGCCGAGTGGTTTAGCCAGTTTAAACTTAAACGGTTGGTTGGCGGCCTAGCGTCAAGTGTGCACGCCCCTCCCCTGTTGGCTGTTGCCATGCGATCAAAGAACTGTCTTTAGTCGGCGAGCGGACGGGCTGTGTGGCTACAGACATGGCACTGCATGTACAGTGCGGCAATTTCCCAGAAACATGGCAACATAGAAGTTTTCAAAATGAGACAACTGAATTGTCAGGAAGCACCAAAAATAAGAAAATATAAAACATAACAAGTTCAGCTTGCTTAGTACATAACAGAACACAACGTGTGTCTTAGTTCAGTGGAGTAATGCTTGAGTTACGAAACAGTTGGTAGACTCCAGAACAGCTCTCACATCTTCAAGCGCACATCCGGTTTCGCGGGATCGTCGGAGTAGTTTGCCAACAGCATCGGTAGCGCGCCTCTTTGACGGACGCGCATGCGCTACGTACGCCGGACATCGAGCCCTGTGGACACTAATCCAAGGACGCATCCAACCTCATGTTCGGCTACCGCAATCCTTGTCTTGTCGTCCACGACGAGCTCGAATGATGCAGGGTCGAACTGGACAGCAACCAAGCGCCGAAACTCAAGAATGCGCCGGCCAATCTCAAAGTGTCCGGCGCTACGGCAACCACAGCTAGCATCCCCTTCCTGCACTTCAAAATCAGGTGCCGACCATGGCCTTGACGCGTCCTGGACGATCTTTCGCTGTGACCACGCCACGCGGAGCCACTCCTGGTGATCTGCGAGGCAAAATTTGTAGCACGGCAGCTCCACGAGAATAGTCGTGAACAAAGTAGAGACTCCATGTAGTACCAGAGAGCTCGAAGTAATCCCGGCCATTTCTCCTCGACTGAAGCTCTCCTTGGTGGGTGCATCAGTGCTGTGTGGTTAACGAAAGATATATCGTGCTATCCTGGTTTCCCGCTCTTTTGAAAACGAACGGGTTCATATTTGAGACGCGTGACGCCGTCGGAAACAGTAAAATCAACGCCTGCCGCGACGGGCCGTTTGGGTGGCAATTAATTTGGGTAGGCGTCTTTCACGGCGCAAAGGCATGGACATTTAAAGGAATCTATGCCGTGCACCCCCCTATGGAGGGTTAAATTATGGGCGCGAGGGCGTGTAGATTAAAACCTCTTTGGTAGAGCTTTTCTAATGGCTTTTTTAGCGACTTTACATGTTTTTTAACCGAAGAAGGTGCTTTTTCAGGTGCTTCTCCTTAAAAAAAAGGAGGAAGTTGTATCCAAAAATAAGCTGAAGCATGAAGCCACAAAATGGTAAATTCACCGGCTTCTTTTCTCTACTACGCCCTCATCTTTCCATATTTGTCTCTAAAAATATGGAGAAGAAAAAGCTGTTTTGCTAAACGTTTTAGGCATAGCCGCAAACACAGCCACCACAGCCGTTTTTTGAAAAAAGGCACAGCCACATTCGAAGCAGGCACAGCCACAGCCCTGCCAAAGAGTACAATGAGAAATGTGCACTTTGGCTTAGTCTTGGCCTTCCACACATTCATGCATCTCATTGTACTAAAGAAGGCTAGCCTAGAAACTAAATTTCATATGCCAATTTTGCTGAGTAGCAACTGTTGGTCATTCCTGTCCATTTAATTGAGCTGGCCTCATATGCTGGTTGGACTTGCTGCACCGGCACTCATAGCGCAACAAAAATGGTCACGGTTCTTCTTTCGTGCCAATACATTGGAGTCCTCCCATCCATCTTATATCATTGATACGTGTCGAGTGGCATAGAGGACGGGGAGGAGCACGACGGCGCGTGCTCTTGTGAGGGGAGTGGGAGGTGGACGAAGGTGAGGAACGCGATGAGCTTGTGGCCTTGTGGGGAATATAATAGCGCCGCGCGCAGGGCTGGAGGATTGTTTAATACCATGGCGAGGCCACGGCGAACTCGACGTTGCAGGCGTGACCGGTCGGTCGGTGCCTCATCTCGGACGGGTCCGGTCCGGTCCGGCCGCCAGCAACAAGACTGGAATGCACGGGTGTTGGTGTACCACAGGTACACGCGATAGGATCACGCGCCATGAGACCACGCAACGGAGCCCGCCCGCTCGATGCCTTGGCCGCCGTCACATGGCCGCGCTCATTGCCAATATTTTTCTCCAAGCTATTAAAGTATTTTCCTCCAGGCCACCAACTTAAGTGAAATGGCAAGCTAAGAGCATCTCTAAGAGTTCTAAAAAAATAGCTCCCAAAAAACTTGTTTTGTGAGCTTCCAAAAAAATACTGGGAGTAAAAAAAATACTCTCCACCAACAGCTCCCAAATGTTTGATTCCCAAAAACACATTCGGTGACATATCATCAATCTTGAGGGACCCTTGTATCGTAACCAAAGTAATTAAGCTGATCAATCTACAGTCATGCTAAGCACCACAGGAACAAATCGACAGAAGAGACTCAGATATACGTATAGCTGTTGCAGAGGGGAATGAGTCCAATTGACGGCCAGCGAGACTGAGAGCGGCCACGCAGGATCGACAGACGGAGGCAATGCCTAGGCTTCGACCGGCCGCAACGACCAAGGCGTTGTCTAGTTGCACGATGGTGGAAAGATATCTCAGCTCACGCGGTGGCTACGCATTCCCCGACGTGGAAAAACCGATTACGCGCTCAAAACTGGGGATTGGGAGCGCCACAACTAGGCGCATATTTGGCTACAGAAGGCGCTAGGATTGGGAGTGCGGGAAGATTGGGAGTAGTTATTGGGAATTGTTGGAGCCAAGGTTTACAAAATCGACGATTATCGGTCGATAATCGCGATTATCGAGGTTATCGGTCCGAGCCGATAAGTTCGGTACACCGATTTTCGAATTTGAAATTTGAAAATTTTTGAAAATTTGAAAAAATTTGAAACAAAAAATATGTAAAAAAACTAGATCAAATTTGCAGCCTAATGGTGGAAGAACAACTTGTAGATTCGATCGTTTGGATTGTCAAAAAAATCGAGGAAGTTTCTATGTAGAAAAAGGAAGGAAAAAAAAGAAAACCCCCTTTTTTTATAAACCAGCAACATTCTTTGATTTTTTCGACCAAGGAAATGATCGAATTTCCGTGTTGTTCTTCCACCATTGTGCTGCAAATTTTATCTAGTTTTTTACATATTTTTGTTTAATTTTTTTCAAATTTGCATTTTTTTCCAACATTTTAAGGCTCTTTTCGCCATATTTGGTTCTGCGTCGGTAACCGGTAAAATCGGTCGATAACCGGTCGAAATCGGTCGATAACCGGTGAAAATCGACCGGTTTCATGGTTTTCGAATTCGAAATTTGAATTTTGAATTTTTAGTCGAAAACCGACCGGTTATCGTGATAACCGGTGAAATCGGCGGAATCGGTGGCGGCCGGTTTCGTCGATCTGATCGATATTGTAAACCTTGGTTGGAGCATGGTTTTTTTTACTTCACACCCGAAAATAGATTTTGGGAAAAGTTTTGGGAACTGTTGGAGATGCTCTAACATAACTCTCTAAAACCTACTTGATGCCTTGAAACCAGTCTGACATTTGTATATCTATATGGCAAAATATTAAGTGAAATTCACACTTGACAAAAACAAGTTTATGTGGTATGAAAATGACAAATCACAAAATAAGAGGACAAAAACTACAACACGTACAGTTTTGATCTCTCTCTCTCTCTCTCTCTCTCTCTCTCTCTCTCTTCGTGATTTGTTATTTCTATACTCATACATTATGTTCATTTTAGACTTAACTTGTGTATACGTTGGAGGTCACCTCACCACCAGTACGAATTTTGAGGAACTTCGTACATCTACAAGGAGTTTTCACGATTCTATGGAGTGGTGGTTTTCACTAAATATTTATTCCATTTATACTGTTGAGATCCAATGTTTGGAGGGTTGTTAGCTTTGCATTAAAGACAAAATATCAAAAGATTTTTTAAAAACTAAATCTATTAACCAACTTGCGGACATATTATAGTACAGTAGTTGTCACCAGCACAACGGACATTATTGTTTACAGCTGGATAGAGACACAGAGCTGCATTACAACACAAATGCACGTACAACTTTGTTGATGTACATGCAACCTGCATGAGTCGATCCTCTCGCAAGGAATCCCGTCCATGATGCATACATGCATAGAGTGCAGCTGGGAGCCTGGGCTGTAACACAACCTCGAGCGGGAACTTTGCGTGTCGTTGACAACCGCCCAAACCCCTCGTCCTCGTCCATGCTCAAGTACTCCTTCCCAGGCATCCCATCTGGCAGCCTCCAGGCGAACCCGGAACCCATGAAGCAGGGCGACGTACTCCATGAACGCGACGTACTTCATGCCCGCCTCTCCAAAATAATGGTCAGGACTCATGACGACCCCGAGCGTATGCACATGTCCACACTGCAGCCGCCTTCGACGAGTCGTGGGGGCGGGCAGGACCCTGCCGGCCGGCGCAGAAGACCACGTACCGTGTTCACTGTTTGGGCTCGAAGAAAGCCGCGGCGGCGGCGGCGGCATGCTATGAAGCAAGGCTCCGGCGCCGTTATGGTGCAGCACGTGCTTGGAATACCCTGAAGCGAAAAGTTTTTGTAGCTCTTAAGAGCACGTTCTCTGGGACATGCAGCCGTCGAAGCCTTTCTTTAAGATCCGAGCCAGTTGGGCCCGCATGTGGGAATACTCCTGGGAAATCATGGTATACCTGGGAGAAGTATGGGATACGGTGGTCATTTTGAGCAACATACGGGCTCAACTTTCCGGCTAACGGGCCCCTCCCAGACGAAAATGTTTTCGCTCTTCCCCACCTCCGCATCTCGTGTTGGTTGTTGAATTATTGGCTGCTCTCTTCGCCTCCCTCTCTCGAACCAGCCATGGCTGCTCCGTCTGCCGGTGAGGCCCCGCCGGCCATGGCGGCTCCATCTGCCGGTGAGGTAACGCCGGCCAACATGTTTCCGCATCTTGCCACGCAACCTCCGCCCCTCCTCGTAGCTTCAGATCCAGTAAATCTCTCAACTCCGCCGCCATGCCATCAAGATGTTCTGGAGCTCCACAATTCCCGGCGGTTGTCATGGCATCAGCTGCAGCTCCACCGCCCCTGGCGACGGCTAATCTTCTAGGGGATCGTCTCCTGCACCATTCGCCCGTTTCATGTGCCTTGGACGGAGTGGCGGCTTGGTGTTGCTGGGTACCAATCCCCTACCTAGAATTCGGGAATGTTTGAATCCATGGTGTGAAGTTGTTTAGTTGTTCTTGTGGTCTGCAATGCTTGTCGCTTCCCCTTTTTGCTCCTGATCGATTTAGGCTTATCCCCTCATTAGTGCCCGGGGATTTCAATCTGCGGCGCCCCCGTTCCTTTGCGATGCAGCTCCAACGCATCAATTTTTTGTTGCTTGTGCAGAAGTCTGGGATCCAATTTGGATTTCAGTGCTGGTTCCACGAGATCTGATGCTAGCAACACCACCAGGTAATAATCTTGCCTAGTCTTGTATATTCGTTCGTTTCTTTTGTCTAACCTTACGGGGTCATGCTAAATCCTTGTTGCTTCTATGGCATCCAATGTCACACGTTCTAAGCATTGTTCATGAAGCCTATTGATCAATTTGTAACATTTTCCTCTGCAGTTGATGGCAAAAGGGAGTCTTGCAGACTTTTGATCATGTCAAGATGGAACAGAGCAGCACATGACAAGAATCCGACTCATCTTCTACTTATTGTAGAAAAATTCTGGTCTACTTGTGTCAATAATTTTTGGGAATGGTTGGTAGCACCGCTAGAGAAGATTAGGGTGTTCACTAACAGATTAAATAATAGTATTCATATGTACATTACCATATATGGTTTACCAACAGCATCAATATCAAGATTTTCTTGAACATTGAGTTATGGGGTATGGACACATGAACACGCGTACACAATTCTTGCTGCAGGCATGGAAACCAGTCTGACATTTGTATATCTATATGGCAAAATATTAAGTGAAATCCACACTAATTTGATGGAATAATGAAAACATATTGCAAAAACAAATTTTGAAGTATTTGGAGGTTCCGAAATAAATCATACATATGGAACGGGGTCTTCAACATGCATATAACATTTACTGTTCAAATCAAGTTTGTTTATCTGTTATGAAAATGACAAATCACGAAATAAGAGGACAAAAAATACAACACATGGGTGTAGAATTTTGATCTCTCTCTCTCTTCTCTCTCTCTCTCTCTCTCTCTCTCTCTCCCTCTCTCTCTCTCTCTCTCTCCTGGCCACTTCATGATTTGTTATTTCTATACTCATAAGTTATATTCATTTTAGACTTAACTTGTATATATGTTGGAGGTCACCTCACCGTACATTTGAGTACTACTTGAATTTTTAGGAACTTCTAAACGTGTAACTCTATAAGGAGTTTTCACGATTCTATCGAGTGGTGGTTTTCACTAAATATTTATTCCATTAATACTGCTGAGATGCAATGTTTGGAGTGTTGTTAGCTTTGCATTAAAAAAAACTCGACCTGCGGGGGGTATGACGGCCCCCGGGCATTTTTTAAGGAGAACGATCGTCTCACACAGATCGAGAAAACCCCCGAACCCTCCTCCGCACCATACACAGAGACTCAGCAGGCCGGTGAGAATCGGCGCGAGTACTTAACCTATGCTTTGGTCCAACGGAGGAGCGAGGGGATTTTTTTGTGCACTGCAGCGACCAGAGCCATATTGCAGGAAATAGTCGCTACAGTGCAGGTGCCGCGGCGGGATTCGATCCCGGGCCGACAGGAGCCGAAGGCTCCCGGAGCACTCTGCTCTAGCCACTCGGGACCGCCCCGCGTTGGCAGCTTTGCATTAAAGACAAAATATCAAAAGATTTTTTTTTAAAAAAAACTAAATCTGTTAACCAACTTGCGGACATATTATAGTACAGTAGTTGTCACCAGCACAACGGACATTATTGTTTGCAGCTGGATAGAGACCCAGAGCTGCATTACAACACAAATGCACGTACAACTTTGTTGATGTACATGCAACCTGCATGAGTCGATCCTCTCGCAAGGAATCCCGTCCATGATGCATAGTACATGCATAGAGTGCAGCTGGGAGCCAGGGCTGTAAGGCTGACTCCAACAAGGAGAGCCAATTTTTATAGGCAAACAGACCAATGCCTCACATCTATAGTAGTTTGCCTAACCTTCACAAAGCACCATCT
Source organism: Eragrostis nindensis (assembly GCA_012490785.1). NCBI lineage: Eukaryota > Viridiplantae > Streptophyta > Magnoliopsida > Poales > Poaceae > Eragrostis > Eragrostis nindensis. The sequence goes on along the minus strand of JAAXCT010000538.1, from coordinate 131,713 downwards.
CCAACAGAGCAAACTGCATTTGCTTTTCCTCCAGCTCCGCGTCTCGCCTTCCTCCTCCTCTCTGTCCCCCAATCCGCACCACACCGACGCCTCCGCCCGCACCGCCCGGCCTTCACCTCTCCATCGCGCGCGTCACCAAGCTCAGCTCCGCCGCGAGGAGGCAGCCATGGCGGCGCACGGAGGAAGGCCCGCGAGGATGGCGGCCATGGCGGCGGGCGGTGGAAGGCCTACGAGGAGGCGCGTGCTGCTCGGGATGACCTTGGCTGAGCTGCGGGCACGCAGGGAGACGCGGCGCCGGGTGCGCTCGCCGGCAGCAGGGGTGCGGGGCAAGCGCGCTGCAGATGGCGACGAGCGGGGAAGAAGAACGCGGCGACAGCCTCTGCTACAGACAGCAGCGCGGCTGCTGTGGTGGAGCGAGCACAAATTCGCCTGCTCCCGTTCGAACGACTTGAGTCGTAGCTTCAATCAACCTTCGTTCAACCGAGATAGAGTGTATGCCTGGCTAATTTGATTCACTTGCTGTTGTAAACAATAAATTGTTTCTGGAGCGAGGTTGATTTTCATGTGCGTGCGTGTAGACACGGTGCTGAAGCCGGCAGCGTCGGAGGCAGCTGTAGACTCGGGCGAGGCGGGCGACGAGCTCGGAGGCAGCGGTGGACGCCCACGGCGGCTGCGAGGTCGCACGCCTGCGCCGCGAGCGCGGCGTCGCGGCGGGTGGCGGCGCCCACGAGCGCCTTGGCGAGCTGGACCTCCTTCCCCACGCGCTCCGCCTTTGCCCAACCCGCGCCGTCTCGCATGCGAGCGCGGCGACGACGTGTGCGTGCAGGGCCCGGCCACCTCCCGCCGCGCCGAGATGGAGGTGCTCGAGGACCGGATGGAGGCTTCGCGACTGCGACGGCGCCGCCACCGTCCCCCTCGCCATCCACCTCCTCGTCGCCGTTTTCGGGGAGGGCGGCGGCGCCGCGTGCGCCCTCGAGTTCGCCGAGCGGGCCGCCCGGGCACTCCAACAACGCGGCGAGGGCTCCGAACTCGAGCTCGCCATGCTGACGCCCGGACCGGACCGGAGGCTGCCGCCGCCGCCCTCCTCTGCCGGCCTCCTTGCGCCCTCGTCTACCTTGCCGCGCGCGCGAAGGAATGCGTCGGAGGAGAGAGGGATTGCAATTTTACATCTCCTCTCTCCTCCTATGCAAATTGCATCATGTGTATGCAGACTCTGTTGGAGACAGTTGCATTGCGTACAGTAGCATGTGGAGTTGCAAAAATGAGTTTGCATCACGCTGTTGAAGTCAGTCTAACACAAACCTCGAGCGGGAACTTTGCGTGTCGTTGACAACCGCCCAAACCCCTCGTCCTCGTCCATGCTCAAGTACTCCTTCCCAGGCATCCCATCTGGCAGCCTCCAGGCGAACCCGGAACCCATGGAGCAGGACGACGTACTCCATGAACGCAACGTACGTACTTCATGCCCGCCTCTCCAAAATAATGGTCAGGACTCATGACGACCCCGAGCGTATGCACATGTCCACACTGCAGCCGCCTTCGACGAGTCGTGGGGGCGGGCAGGACCCTGCCGGCCGGCGCAGAAGACCACGTACCGTGTTCACTGTTTGGGCTCGAAGAAAGCGGCGGCGGCATGCTATGAAGCAAGGCTCCGGCGCCGTTATGGTGCAGCACGTGCTTGGAGTACCCTGAAGCCGTCGTGGCCGCACCCGCACCGCACAACGCCGTACGTGGCCGCGCCGCCGTACTTATGGGATCGATCACCGGGCGCGTCGACGCCATTGGATGGCATAACAATGATAACAATTACACAGTGTGATGGACGCGCAGCTGTTGAAAGGCATAGGTTTCAGCACGTGAAGTTGCACTGTGGGGTGGCTGACGGGGGAGCTCCTATACTCACCGCGCGCTACGCGGAGCAGGGTTGTAGCGCGGCCCACGCCGGCTTCTTCTTCCTCCGTCGCCGCTGCCCCGCGCCCAGCCGCCGTCGCCGTCGCCGTCGCCGCGCGCCGCTGCTTCGCCGGAACAATCCCGTCCGCCCCCGCAACAATCCCGCCCCGCCGCCGGAACAATCGACCTCGCCGCCGGAACAATCGACCCCGCCGCCGGAACAACTGCGCCCGCCGCCGGAACAATCTCGTTCCGCGCGGGGGGGACGGACGGCGGCGGCGTCGTGGGGAAGCCAGGCGGCGGCGCGACGGCGCGGGGGAGCAGGCGGCGGCGCGACCGCGCGGGAGAGCAGGCGGCGGCGCGGGTGAGAGAAGCGATGGGAGGGAGAACAAAGAACCGAAGCCGTCGGATGGTTAAGCCGCACTAATCTCAAAGCGCGCTACCGCTGACTACGGGTAGCGCGCGCTATTTATAGGGATTCCGGGCTGACGGACGGAGTGCACGGCCGGCACATGGATCAGACATGCAGTTGGTCGGCCCGCGCGTACGTGGTGCACCGCGACGCCAATGAATGCGTGCTCTCCTCCGCGTCGCCCGTCCCGGCTGCCGTCGGGTGCGCGCGTACGTACGATCGGTGCCGCCTCTCTTGTCCGCTTGTTGGGTGGGCACCGACCTCTTTGTAAGAAATAATGCAGCGACATCGATTTCTGCGGCCAAACAAAAATGATGGAGACCAGCTTGGCAAAGGAGCTAACAGACGCGACCAGGTCCGGCGCTCTCTGACGCCTCAGCTTCTTGAACCCAGCGTCGTTCGCCACGACGGCACTGGCTGCGGCGGCCGCGCGCGTCCTCGGTCAAGCTGCCCCGGCAGCTGTGCCTGGCTCGGCAACGCTCGGAATGTAGCGGGCTGGCATGGCATGAGACAAGTTCTGGGTTTCCATCACGCGCGTCCCCGACGCATTTCGAACTGTTCGCCGCGAGACTCGGCCCTCCCATTCACGACGCGCCCCGCAGCCATCCTTTCCCTCCCCTTCCTGCTTCAACTAGCAACCATCCCTGCGTCCCTCGCGCTCCACATCACCGTGGAGCACCTGCAGCGACGTCACAACGAATTGTAGCGAGCGCGCGGCAAGGACGAGTGCGGGCTGCAGGGTTCAAGGTAGGCGAGCTCGACTCCGCACCGCTCCGACACGTCCGCGCCCTCCATAAACTCTCGATCAACATCTTAGCATGGTTTGTCTGGGAGAATCATGGACGCGTTGAAGAGCGCTAAGCTAACAGAGGAACAACTTTTGAGCCCAACAACATTGCAAAGAAAAGGGTTAGAACCAGTTTAGGATTGGGCAACTCGTGACAACGATGACAAAGAGGTGCTGAAGTGCGGGGGTAGTGGGGATGGGTACAACTACAGACTCTGTGTGATCATCAAAGACTTAGCATGCGTTGTTGCCCTCTACAGAAAAATTAGCTTTCTATGACGATTATGGTGTGACAATTGAGCAAAACGTCACTAAAGTGTGTGTTTTATGACGATTCACATGGTTCACATAAGTTTTGTGACGAATGTTACATGCTCGTCACAAGAGCCAGGCAAAAATTGTCCCAAAGCCATGTTGTGACAAACACTTATTTGTCATGTGAGGCTAAACTAGAAATGTCACAAATTTATGATAATCACAATTGTTTTGAACTACCGGTTAGCATATGGGTCTCACATCTATGGTTTGTTATAAATATATATATATATATAAACACTTCAATTAGACAAGAGAAATGAATTGTGGCTATAACTATTATTTTGAGTTTTTCTATGTCATAAAATACACTGGATTGTTTGTAATTTTGAGAGAAATAGAGCGATTTTTAAAATAGAAATTTTGTCTCAGCAATTATTTTATGTCAAAACAAAATAAAGAAAAACATCAGCGTTGGGATGATTTTATCTAACTTGGGCTCATTAGTCCAGCCCCATGCGCCTTGCTTTTCTCCCAACCGCCACACCGGGCCGCACCTGATCACTAGATGATATCAAGCAAGTGTATGAGCTATGAGCAAGTAAGTACACATAAGGAAAGCGCATATCACTAGAGATAACATAGAGCTAGCACACGGAAACAATCATCAAGCAATCATATGATAAACACAAGATCTACTACAAGCATATAGGATAAACAAGATAATAACGCAAGTAGTAGAGAGTAAGAGTAAGAGATTGCTCATCGATTTTTCCCACAACTTTCCTTTTGGGCTGATCTCCAGATTCGGCCCAGGCAACAAATGCTTCCTCCTGTTGTAATAACGCTATCGACGGGAGAGAACAACAACAAAAGTAGACAAGAGGCGAGACACAATGTAGGGTGCAGCCTTCTCTTTATTATTCTGAATAAACTTGTGTAATTACATCATGGGGTGCTCCACTATTTATACTCGGGGTAGGGGGTCTCCTTTCCTACTAGGAAAGAGAGTCCTTTGGTAAATTGCCCACATACGGAGTAGGATTAGGATAGGTTCTCCTGGAACTTCCTTTCCTCCTCCGACAAGTATTATTATTATAACACTCCCCCTTGGGCATTTTACGACGACACACATGTCTCATTAAAAACTCCTTCATAAAAACCCAGTGGGAAAAATGGAGAAAAGAGTACATGGTACCGTTGCTTCATATTGCACACAATGCCTCGTTAAAAACCTCTTCTTTTGAGAAACCTTCAGGTAAAAACTCAAATGAGGGAAAAAGAGTACAATGCTATATTCTTCTAGAATTTACTATATTGTCTTCTTGACTATAGTGTTAGGATTTATGTGTTCAAGAGAATTCTCCCCCTGATTTGCACACATCTTTAAGTCTCCTCATTCCTATACCATGCCTATGCTTTTCAAAAGATTTAGCAGGTAGGGCCTTAGTGAACATATCTGCAAGATTATCACATGAGCGAACATGAGTCACCATAATTTCTTCATTCTCTTGCATTTCATGCGTGAAGAAGAATTTAGGTGTAATGTGCTTCGTGACCTTAGACTTAATATATCCCTTTTGTATTTGTGCAATACAAGCTGCATTATCTTCATAGATAATGGTAGGGGTTTTACTCACTTCAATTCCACATGTATTCAGTACATGGTGAGTAATTCTTCTTAACCAAGTGCATTCTTTAGATGCCTCATACAAGGCAATAATCTCTGAGTGATTTGTTGATGTAGCCACCATCGTCTGCTTCGTAGATCTCCAAGAAATTGCAGTTCCACTACAGAGGAACACATAACCAGTCTGCGAGAATGATTTGTGTGGATCCGACATGTACCCAGCATCTGTATATCCTTCTAGGATTACATTTCCTTTCTTCTGGAAGAACAACCCCATATCTTCTGTTCCTCTAAGGTATCTGAGGATATGCTTAATGCCATTCCAATGTCTTCTGGTTGGAGCTGCACTAAATCTTGCTAGTAGATTAACAGCAAAGGCAATATCGGGTCTTGTACCATTTGCTAGATACATCAACGCTCCGATAGCACTTAGGTAGGGATATTCAGGTCCCAATACTTCCTCATGTTCCTCTTTTGGTCTAAATGGGTCAGTCTCTACATCAAGTGACCTCACAACCATAGGGGTTCTGAGTGGGTATGCACTACTCATACTGAACTTCTCTAATACCTTCTTGGTATAGTTCGATTGGTGCATTAGTATACCTTCTGGGGTATGCACTAGCTACAAGCCTAGGCAGAATGTAGTCTTTCCTAAATCCTTCATTTCAAATTCAGATTTCAGGAATGAACTAGCTTCCTCGATGTCTTGTGTTATTCCAATGATATTCAGATCATCGACATAGATGGATATTATACAATATCCCATCTCTGATTTTCTAATGAATACACAAGGACAGTCTTCATTCTTAAGGAATCCTTTCTTCAGTAAAAACTCACTAAGCCTATTATACCACATTCTTCCAGATTGTTTTAAGCCATATAGTGATCTTTGCAGCTTCACACTATATAAGTTGCGTTCTTCTTCATTTGGGACTTTAATTCCTTCTGGAACCTTCATGTGGATTTCAGTATCCAACGACCCATACAGGTACGCTGTCACAGCATCCATCAATTTCATCTGCAATTCCATATTTACTGCTAGAGAGATCAAGTACCGGAATGTGGTTCCATCCATTACAGGTGAGTATGTGATATCGAAATCGATACCTGGTCTCTGCGTGAAACCTTGAGCTACTAATCTCGCTTTGTATCTTACGACCTCATTCTTTTCATTTCTCTTCCGGACGAATACCCATTTGTATCCTACGGGATACATTCTTTCAGGGGTGAGGCAGACTGGTCCGAAGACTTGTCTTTTGTTAAGCGAGTTTAGTTCTGCAGTGATTGCTTCTCTCCACTTTGGCCAATCAGAACGCTGCTTGCATTCTTTCATTGATTTGGGTTCTTCAACCTCATCAATGATGTGGGCAATCTTTTCTGCAAAATATATGTCGACATTCTGGGCTCTTCTATCATACTTTTCTCCTGTCTCAACATAGTGTGTTGAGTTCTCCATGATTCTTTCGTCATGGTCCAGATCATCACTTATAGGTATGTTCAGTCTGGAATATCCGGTTTCGGTACTTCATGTACACTCATTTCACCATTCACGGGATTCTCATTAGTACCAAGATTACGCTTACGCTCCATCGGACGTCTCCTAGGAGGCTTAGCTTGCTCTTGTACTTTGGGTTTCTTCGATACCCTTGCAACCGGTTCACTCCCCCTCTTCCTAGCATTTCTAGCTAGTGAGCTAGTGGCTCTAGTTTGGAATTCCATTTGAGCTCCCACTTCATGGGGTATTTCAATTCTTTCCGGTGCATTTACTGCTGGTATATGAGATTTCATAATTCCCTGTGTGTTGGTGAATGTCTCTGGCAGTTCATTAGCAATCCTCTGCAAGTGGATGATATTCTGAACTTCTTGGTCAGTTTCTTTAGTGCGAGGATCCATTCCATGGATTCCTGAAGTTTCCCACTCTATTTCTCGGCATTCTTTCTTGAGGTACAATCCTCCCCCTAATGCCAGGAAATGGTCTTCATTGAAGATACTATCAGCATATCGAGCCGTATGCAAGTCTCCAGTGAGAGGCTCAAGATATTTTATGATCGATGGGCTCTCAAATCCCACATAAACTCCAAGTTTACGTTGAGCTCCCATTTGTGATCGCTGAGGTGGTGGGATAGGGACGTATACGGCACATCCAAATTTCTTTAAATGAGAGATATTCGGTATCTTCCCTTGCACTAATGCTAATGGTGATTCTTCAACTTTAGCAGATGGTCTAAGTTGTATGAGAGCAGCAGCGTGTAGCACAGCATGTCCCCAACAAGTGGTAGGCAGCTGACTATGCAATAATAGTGGTCTTGCAATTAACTTGATCCTCTTAATTAGCGATTCTGCTAAACCATTTTGCGTATGCACATGAGGAACAGAATGTTCTACCTTTTCCCAATGACTTGCAATAATCATCAAATACCTTCGAGGTAAATTCTCCGGCATTATCCATGCGAATGGATTTAATTCTATGCTCTGGAAAATTATTCTTCAATTGAATTATTTGGGATATAAGGCGTGCAAAAGCATGATTTCTAGTGGACAATAGACATACTTGACTCCACTTCGAGGAGGCGTCTATTAATACCATAAAGTATCTAAAAGGCCCTGAGAAGGGACTAATAGGTCCACAGATATCTCCTTGTATTCTTTCAAGGAATGGTGTATCTTCTGCATGAAGTTTTAATTTAGAGGTTCTAGTTATCAATTTCCCAGTTGCACATGCAGCGCAAAAGAAATCTTCAAGATTATTAGGAAATTGTCTCGGTTGCAATTCATGCCCACTAGAATTCTTCAAGATTTTGCCCATCATATTACTTCCTGGGTGCCCAAGTCTTTCATGCCATATTCTGTATGGTTCATGATTCTTCAAGATCACTTTAAACGCGGCTAAGCCATTCTGTGGTTTAATATAGGTGTAGTACATGCTTTCCTTAAAGGAGGGGAAACTTTCCACAATAGTTTTCTGATCTCCGTGCTTCTTAGTCATGATAAGACGTTCTTCGCCATTATCGTCATTAGTTTCTACATGAAAACCATTTGCACGGATATCTTTGAAGCTCAGCAACGTTCTAGTTGCGTCTGGATATAGTAATGCTGCTTGGATTACTAATGTCGTTCCATTAGGGAGAGTAAAGGTTGCCCTTCCGGAACCCACAATCTTTCTCCCATTTCCAATGAGAGTCGTTATTCCTTCTTCATACTTTCTGAGTGTTTGGAAATAACGAGTATCCCTAAGAACTGTGCTAGTGGTGCAACAGTCTACAAGACATAGTTCCTCTTCCATTGTACTACACTTGTAGGCAAAAACAAAGGCAAATACTTCAAGAAAAGGCCAAAAAACGACAAGGTAAAAGAAAAACCAAGGCGATTATATAGACTGCAAGTACTATATATTAAAAACGAGGTCTCTACTAGAGATTACATTAATCCACTTAATTCATTGCAGGAATTTAAAACTAAATGCATAACTACTACCCAAAACCATCTACTAGATAGTATTATAACTAGGGAGAATTATTTCATGTCTCCATGCATGTCTTCTAATTCTTCTCCAAGAAGATCATCTTCATCCATGAGATCATCATCCAGAGACAAATCTCCAGATCCTTCAAGGTTCTTGTTGTCATCTTGTGGTGTACCCATGTCCATCTTCGCGATGTCTTCTTCCTTCTCTTCATGCGAAGGTGACCCCTCTTCAGGTGGTGGACATTTCAAGAAGTGTGCTTCCTTCTGGATTTTCTTTTTCGTGCCATGAAGCTTCTGGTACATCTCAGCAACATGTTTAGGTGCTTTGCATATGCGTGACCAATGGCCATGCTCACCGCACCTATAACAATCTTGGTTTTGTTCACCATATGCTCCCCCTTTAAGCGTCTTAGGCTTAGCGTTCTTCTTCTTGGAGCGCTTAGCTTTCCGCTTACCCTTCTTTGATCCATTCTTTGGACCCTTCCCCTTATCATCCTTCTGGAATGAAGTAGCATGTGCTTCTGGCGGTGCAATTGAGCCAGTGGGGCGAGACATATGATTCTGCATAATAGTCTCATCCTCCCCCTGATCTTGCTGCAAGGCATTGCTCAATTGTACATAAGTTTCATACTTTTCTTTCTTGTATTGCCTACTCACATAAGTGAGTTTGGGGTGAAAGGTAGTGAGAGTCTTCTGTATAAGATCTTTATCCGTAAGATCTACTCCACATAGTTTCATGCGGGTTACTATGCTATACAGAGCGGTGTTGTAATCCTCAATAGTCTTGAAGTCTTGGAAGCGTAAGTTCTGCCAGTCACGCTCCACTTTAGGCTTTAAGACAGATTCTATCTGCTCAAACCGATTCTTCAATGAATCCCACAAGACTTTTGGATCACGTTCAGTCATGTACTCATTCTTCAGGGTAGTACTTAAATGATGCCTCAGGAAATGCAGTGCCTGAGCCTGCTGCACATTCGTTGCAGCAGTATCTCCTTTTTGAGGTTTTATCGTCTTCAAGAGATCTTTTCCACTCAAAAGGATTTCGGCATCAAGTGACCAAGACAGACAGTTTAGGCCATTCGGTGCCAGCACTTCAAATTCTCGTTTCACAAGATCAGACATCTACAAGATGTATATAAAAAAAAAACAGTGCATAAGTTTACTTCTTGTAAACCTAGTTGGTAGAATGCATAAAGTAATGGATTAAAAACTCAGAGCAAGTCCTAAAACCATGTTTCTATGATTAAAGGCACTTTTAATCATATTTTAATTGCTTAAACATGATATGCATGATTTCAGATCAAGTTACACAGTAAATATGCACAAACAGGAGGATTAAATAGCAAAAACAGCCAGTATTTATGTTTCTGACATAAAAACCCTTAAACCCAAGGTGTTATATGCAATATAACATTAATTCAGACAAATTCCATAGACTACAGGGTCTATTTTGCAATTTTTCTGGGTCAAATCGTAATTTCGGAACAATCTGGACCTTTTTGCAAAAATTTAGGACTGCGGGTTCTAATATGGAAAACTTCAAGGTCTTTTCTGCAAAAATTCAAGCCTTAACCGCAATTCCTAGCTTATTCAGGGGTTTTTTTTTTGCAAAATTTCAGATTTTTTTGATTTTCCTGGTATTTTTCTTGATTTTTCCGAAATCAGGCCGGCCTGTGGGCCGAACCAGCCCACCAGGCCCACCCCGCGCCCCGGCTCACCATCCCGGCCTGCCCAGCCGGATATAAGAGGGAGGGGCGGATCGGGGTGAACCCTAATCCGCCTCATTCTCTCCCTCACTCCTCTCCCTCACTCCCGAGCGGCGGGGGCGGGCGAGCTCGTGCGACGAGCTCGCGGCGGCGGCGGCGGTGCAGCGCCATGGTGCGACGGCGCGAGGAGGGTGGAGGCGGGCGGGGTCCCCGGGCGAGCGCTTGCGGAGCTCGTCGCCGGGGTAGTGGTGGTCCGCGGCCCCGGTTCGTGGAGCGCGGAGGCGGAGCGGCGTCGCGCGGCCTTCGGGCCCGGCGCAACAAGGCGGGAGGACGGCGGCGGGTGAGCTCGTGGCTCACCGCCGTCGCGCGCGAGGAGGACGATGACCCGAGGCTCCCTTGCGGCGGAGGGGTCCCGGACCCCCAGATCCGGCGGCCCCGAGGTCAGTTCTGGTGACCTCGGGCGCGGATCCGGGCTCGGCGAGCTCGTGCGAGGCTCGCGGCGGGTCGTCGCCGTCGCGCGGCGGCGCGGTGGTGCGGCGGCGATGCGGGCCCCGCACGACGAGGAGACCGAGCCAGGCCGAGGTGCGGCTCGGCTCACGGGTTCGGCTCGCGGGCGTAGCTTGCGGGCTCAGCTCGCGGGCTCGGTGCGCGGCTTAGGTAAGTCGGCACGGTAGTCGGCGGCGAGGTTCAAGCTCGTCGCCGGTGTGCTAGGGTTAGGGTTGCGAGGTACCGGGACATGCAGGCCCACATATGCGATCGTTGGATCATCCGTTGGCTTTGCAGTTTGTACTCCGGCGAGTTCCGTCTCACCGGTTAGGGTTAGGGTTAGGGTTAGGACTAGGGATAGATCTGCAGTCTCCCCCTTTGTCCTTACTTTTTCTGCTTCTCGCACGGATTATGCTGTGTGGTGGCCTTCGAGCCACCAGTTTGTACATGGTGTGGACGCCGGCGATGCTTGCTGGCGATGGTGGCGGCTAGAAGCCCCACCTCTGTGTGTATGCAATGCGATTCATGATGAACTACTGCTAGGTGTAGTTAAGACAAAACTCGGTTTAGAAAAACCGAGGCCAGATGCAAGGGGTTCTACCGATCCTAGACTGCAGCGAGTCTACGCGATCAAAGAACGACAAGATCGATCTGCTAGATACCTTCGGGCTTGTAGTAGTCGTTCTCGTTGATGCAGGCGAAACTCGATGCCGTGTAGTCAGGATGCAGTGTAGTCGTTCCCCGTCAACAGCTTCGCGTTGGCGCGGACGTCGATGTCGTCGAGCACGAAAATCGAGGTGGCTCGATTCCCGAGGTCGGCGCGCTTCCCGAGGCGGCGCGAATCCCGAGGCGGCGAATTGAAAAACTCGCAGACTCCCTTCTTCTTCTCGACGACTTCGGCGGCTTCTCTACCAGCTCCGTAGAGCGTGCTGATAACGTGTTGTAATAACGCTATCGACGGGAGAGAACAACAACAAAAGTAGACAAGAGGCGAGACACAATGTAGGGTGGAGCCTTCTCTTTATTATTCTGAATAAACTTGTGTAATTACATCATGGGGTGCTCCACTATTTATACTCGGGTAGGGGGTCTCCTTTCCTACTAGGAAAGAGAGTCCTTTGGTAAATTGCCCACATACGGAGTAGGATTAGGATAGGTTCTCCTGGAACTTCCTTTCCTCCTCCGACAAGTATTATTATTATAACACCTCCCACCCGTGTCAAAAAAGAAGGAAAAAGATAAACAGCTAGCTCTAGGAATCGGACCTGCCACCTGCCCTTTATTAGCAAGCAAAGTACCTACCAGTATGCCTCAGAGTCATGCACGGTGTTATATTTTTATTCTGTAAAATAATAAACCGTTGGGCTTGTCTGCTGTTATCCGGTCCACTGACACAATGGGCACACATGTCGGCCTACTTCGCTTTCCACTGACATATAGGTCCCGCGTGTCCGCGCCAGTTCATGATGAAGTCCTTGTTGCATTGTCAGTTTTTTCTTTTGATTCACAATTAAAACTTTAAACATGTATGGATTACTCATATATGGTCCAAATGCACTGGTTTTTTTCCAAATTTTTATTAAATTTGGATCTATCCTTTAGATTCATATACATCATATTAATTGAGTCGATTTCTGCACTTCTTTGTTGATTCACCAGTACTGCCGATGGTCAGGGCAAGGAGAAGCAATTCGGCATGCACGAGATGGTCGACAATCCAGTGTATGCAGACTTCTTAACATCTTCATGCCGTTATGCTTTCTGAAGGCGAATTGATGCCTGTGTGACATCTAATTTGCCCTGTCGTGTAAGTTAGTCTGAATGAAAACTGCAGTGCTAGACTTACTATTAGAATGTGTTAATTTGGTGTAGACCAGATTTTCTTTAATTTGCCATTGTTTCTTGATGCCAAGGATTGAAATCCCGTTTAGACCGGTGGTACCGGGCCACACCGGTTTGACCGGTTTTCGCGAAAACCGCGAAAACCGGTCGGAAACCGCCACAAATTTCGAAAACCAAATTTTGAACTCGAAAAATCCGAAATGAACGGTAAACCGGTCCGGTTTACCGGTAAACCGGTCAAAATTTCCGGAAAACCGGTCCGAAATTAGAAAAACCGGTTTGGAGAGGAAAAATTAAAAAAAAGGCAAAAAAACTAAAAATTTGAAAAATTGAAAAAAAAATATGTAAAAAAACTAGACGCAATTTGAAGTACATTAGTGTGACAAAAACATGAAAATTCAATCGTTTGCTTGGTCAAAAAAATCGATGAAGCTTTCAGGTTCAAAATGAGAAAAAAGAAAAGGGTTTTTTCTTTTTTTCCCCCTTCCTTTTTCAACCCAGAAAACTTGCATGATTTTTTTGACCTATCAAACGATCGAATTTTTGTGTTGTTCCACCATTGGGTTGTAAATTTCATCTAGTTTTTTTACATATTTTTGTTTCAAATTTTGTCAAATTTTTAAATTTTTTTGAATTTTAAACTCGAAAACCGGAGTCCTGGGTAAACCGGACCGGACCGGTTTTTCCGGTTTTCGCGAAAACCGGTCCGGTTTACCGCGGGATTGAGAACCTTGCTTGATGCATACAGCGCCGTGTTAGTCTGAATGAAAACTGCAGTACATCATATCGTTGTTGGTAGTAGAGTATGAGAAATCAAATTATAACAGTAGTAGTGCAGTTTGCTGTCTCACAAACAAGCTAAGTAATCGCCCAAGAGTAATAGCAGTTAGAGAAAAGTTCATTGACAGTGTCCTTATACTGTATCACTTTAAACTATATATCTTTTAGTCTAAACTATATATCTTCTAGACATCTTCATGGTTCGGAGTTCAGATTTGAGCACCATGGACATGCATGTCTTGCAGTGGATGCCTTTAACTGGTTATTTGATAATTCCTTAGATAAAAAATAGTCAGCGAGTCGGCCTTCTATTTTCAAAAACTACACGCTGATGTCCTGCTCACAAACTACAGAACTCCCTGTTTATTTGTTTCAACTGTTTATGTACGTACACTTGGCACTGCCTTCCGGATCGCAGAAAGTACTGGGGTGCAGAGGACATGCTGCCGGTGAACCTCGCCCTAGTGAGCTCTACATCTGCCAGGTGCCAGCAGTACAAAAATTCATTCGGTGCTCTCATACTGTTACCTGGATATTCAGTCCTTTCCACAGATTTTTGGTGCAGATGTGCAGGTCTAAATCGACTACAAGAGCTAGCATAATTAGAGTTATTTTTCATTCACCAGTTCTTAACTTTCACGCAACACGGAGAGTTGATGTGTATGATGTGTAGAGTTGTTTTCCATTCCTCATATAATTATGATATGTTTGGAGGCTGGATGTGTGTTGTGGATGGATTTAATTCTATCATGTTACTCTGATGTGATCAGATGTGAAGCACATTGTGCATGGATAGTATTAAGTATTTATTGGAAGACATATGATATGTGACGAATTGATTTTCGCCACTAGATCGTCACCAAATTCAACCAATGACGAAAATTTCAGGTTTTGTGACGTAAATGAATCATCACCTATCATAAGATTTCTTGTAGTGCTTCAAGCAAATTGAGTGTGCTCTGCCACTGCCCCAAGTAAGACGAATACAACGAAGTGCTCCTAATGGAGTTCAACAGCTTGACGTCCACCTCCTATTACGTGCAAAACATTCCCAAGGGCCAGAGGTGGTTCAACTACATGCTCCTCACCTTGGCATCCCGGGAGCGCATACGCGGCATGGAAGCTGTACCGGCTTTTGGATCGTCATCGTTGCGCTGGCGCTCAACAAAGACCATGCGCCTTAGGTGTTCAACAATTCACATTGCGCTTCGTGTCGCTCTGTTAACCAATTCCATCGTCAATTCTATGGTCGAGAAGCCATCTTGCGCATGAAAAAAACTCAACGCGCGTTGAACTCGGCTGATCAGGTTGAATCCAAAGAAATAGCTACGCGCAGACCTAGCGCAGAGAGATGAAGCCGTCGTTGGAGACTTGGAGCAGTCCGTGCCGTGGACTGATCGACGGCGACGGCGCCCTGGACTGATCGACGGCGACGGCGCCCTGGACTGATCGATGGAGGCCGCGCGGATCGAAGATGGCAGCGCGACAATCGGAAGAACGAAGGCGGCGACGCAACGTTCTGGTCAGGACGAACTCGATGGCCTGCAACAAAAGAGCAGAGGCAAACAAATGGCGATTACGCGAAGGAGGAAGACGCGAATTTGTCACTAGTCGCCGTTTTGCACTGAATTTCTCCGATTGGGAGCGCAGTCAAGCGCGGATATCTGGCAACCGAGGCTGCTGGGATTGGGAGCGGCGAAAAAAATGGGAGCAGGATTGGGTGCTGTTGGACGTCGGTTTTTTGCCTTCACTCCCAAAACAAGATATTGGGTACTTCTATTGGGAACTCTTGGAGATGCTCTTAGCTTGCCATTTAACTTAGCGTGGAGGAAACTACTTTAATACCGCGGTGATGACACTGGCAATAAGCGCGTCCATATGACGGCGGCCCAGGCATCGAGCGGGCGGGCTCCGTTGCGCGGTCTCGGGGTGCTTTACCGGTCATGCCTGTAAAACATCACGTTCGCCGTGGCCTCGCCATGGTATAATACAACCCTCCAGCCCAGCGCGCGGCGCCAATATGTTCCCCACAAGGCCACCAGCTTGTCGCCTTCATCACATTCGTTCACCTCCCACTCCCCACACGATCGCGCGCGCCTCGTCGTGCTCCTCCCCGTCCTCTGCGTGACCCCCGACGATCAATTAAGGATATAAGATGGATGAGAGGACTCCAACTTATTGGCGCGAAAGAAGAATTGTGGCCATTTTTGTCAGCTTAATTTTAAACCTTGTTTGAATTTTTGCGGCATTGATTTAACCTCTAAAATTTCTTCAAAAATCATATAAATTCATTTTACCCCATGTAGCTATTCCAGAATTTTAGTTTTATGCCAAGTTGTACACAAATGGTTTGAGTTTTTTCACCAAACATGAATTTAAGTTAAATTTGAAATCTGAATTCGAATATGAATGCGAATGAACATGCAATGACTATGCTGAGAAGCTTGATGGCCTTTAACATGGGGATGTTACACAAAGTACATAACATCGATGGACTTTAGCATTGTTGTACCAAGCCGAAACCTGATCCTATTCATGCTTTGATGCAAACTGACCACTTACAAACTCCAAAAGACACTAAGCTATCAGTAGACTATATAGCATGCTGTACTGAACAGAAATCTGTTTCAATTCATGCTTTGACAAAATTTGACCACCGAAACTCCGAAGCGCACTAAGCTCTCTAATAAAAACATTTTCAGATTGGGATATGATCGGCGCATCGATTAGTCATAAGACTGAGTGAACAAGGTGGTGATTCCAAAACAATAGCGTCACACTGGAAACTTTTGAAAATAAAACAAAACAGGTATGCTTAACGATTATTAGAAATTGGTTCACTTATTACACAAACCCTCATCTCCATTGAAAATATATGTCGACGGTACAATTATGCTGAATCCGTTACGATCTTGTGAACCAAACAAGCAATAGATCAACAAATCATAAATCATGAAGACGTATATAGAATCAGAAGAGAACATGAATATTTAAGTAGCTCTTTGAAGGACTTGCAACTAAACAAAGCCGCCCAAACCATCAGGTAAAAGATACGAAAAGGTAACGCTAAAGAAAGGAAATGGTGTATACCCTATATAGTACAACATAAACATGTTTACGCCTTATTCTAGAGCCCAACTGATGGTATGTGACTCTCAGAGGTGGGCATATAAAGGTATACAGACTCTGCTGACACTGAATTTGTTCATTTGTTCTTGTTCGTGGCATACCATCCCCTACCCACTTATCACTGGGTGAGGTTTCAAGGTCTCCTAAATACTGGCCGGAAATTCGTTTAGGTACAGGGACAAAACTGGACAGCTCTAGTAATAAATTCATGTTAGAATCATGCAGCACCAAACAACGAGTAGGCAATCTAGAATAGCATATCACCGAGTGCTGACATGTGAGACATATAACAGAAAATTACTGCTGATATGTGAAAGCATATTAGAAAACTATGATAAAATAACCGAAAAGCATTGAAGGGGAAAAAATTAAACAGAAAATTACTGCTGATATATGATACAACCATCCCATAACTTAGGAACAAGACAGTGGCAAATGCACCAATCTGTAAAGGCCCTTGAATCCTTGACGTGGTGATACTAGAGCACCATAAAGAAAATTACAGGACAGGTCACCACTCCGTAATACAGCGAAGTGCATAAGCAGAACACAACCTTCTAAGTTCATCAGAACTGAGCTTAATTTGCTCAGGTAGCGAGAAGAAGTTTAATTGTTCACTGAGTCCGACGGATAAGGAACATTGATCAAAAAAAAGGGGGGGGGGGGGGGGGGGGGGGGGGGGGGGCAACACCCATTGATCCACAACACGATATTACACGCATATAAGGTGGTCGAATCTATCAAAGGTCGTATCTTCACGAAGTGTGGCATATGACAAGTTGACAACAGCACAACCGCTATCCAAGGAAAAGGAATTATACATACTAATTTTACGGTGATTATACAAAATTGCAAACTAATTCGAGGGATAGATCAGGAGAAAACCAGACCTTGTGCTGGAAGCCTGGAAGGGGACATCCTCAACCATGATGGGAGGAGCCAGCGGGCAGAGTTCCCGGATCCATCTGGTTTCGGGCGGAGGAGGGCAGCGGGCGCTGGTTTGCTGCCATTCATCAGCTTCTGCCGGAGAAGGGACTTTGTGTGTTCCGAGACATTGTTTACCCGATACAACTCCGCTAGCACCACGACGCTCGTGGCGCCGAGGAACGCGCCACGCGCGGCGGCCGGGGCCCCGCCCCGGCGCAGACTGTCTAAGCCAACTGTGGCGGCGGCGGCGGCGGATGCGCCGCCCCAGGTCTCGTCACTACCGCGCGCGAGGAACACCGCGCTCTCCATGGCAGAGTACGCGACGCAGTACGCGCCGAACACGCCGGCGACGCGGGGCGCGTTCGTGCGCGCGGCGCGGACACCGCCGGCGACTCGGCCGCCGCTTGGGGAGCCGCGGAGGCCCTTGACGAAGTGGAAGGCGGCGCCGCCCGCCAAGCCATGCAGAAAGGCCGCGCCGACGAAGTCGACGACGCCATAGACAGGGTGCGGGGACCCAGGATAGAACGGCAGCAGGTCCCTGCTCATCGGCTACGGCGGCCGCGGCGGGGTAGCTTGTTTGGAAGGAACTTTGTAGCCGCCAGGGCATAATGAATTGGTGAATTCGCGCCGTCGGTTTTTATGATTTGGAATTAACGGAATTTTTTTGGACTGGAATTAATGGAATTATCATCGTTCAAGTGCGGCTTTTTTTTTTGATCAAGCATACCTGTATTAAAAGATAAGGAAGAGTACAAAATACGCATACGGATACAAGTACACTAAACAGGATACAGGACAGCTGTCCCACCAAAAGAGCAAACAGGCCCCCAGAAAAGCTAGAAATTGCAAAAAGGCCTCTGGCCGTCTGCTCTACAACACCGGCGAGATTCACCACCGCCGACCGACGCCAGCACCAGCAAATCCGACCGCCGCCGCCAACCTGAAGCTGGAAGGAGCACCACCCTCGCCGAAACGAGATCGCGCCATCGCTTTGAAGTGAGCCGGAGTAGAATCGCAAGAGCAAAAGGCCCAATCGGCCGGGGCGACGCCCCGTACTCCAACCAGCCGGAGCCGCCGCTCGCCAACGGCAGCAGACGCCGCCGCGGAACCGTCGAGGACGACTCCTCCACCAGCTTTCCGCCGAACCACAGCTTGATCCGCATCCTTGACTCGACCTGGCCACCCCCTCATCACCTCTCCTGAAGGAAAGGCAACAAGAGGACGACGGACTCCTGTACAAGAGCCGGCAACAGCCGACCCCACCTCCACGCACCCTTCGACAGAGCCGGAGCGCCGCTCCGCCGAGGCGAGGACGAGCACGAGAGGACGTTATTCCACCTTGACGCCGCCGCCGCCACCGCCTCGACGACGCCGCCGGGAAACTAACCCTAACCCTAGGAAGGGTGGGACCTAACCTACCAGCCGGCCGGAGCCCATCGGTCTCCCGCACCTCGCTCCGGCCCGAGGGCCGACGGAGGCGGAGGAGACCGACAGGACCGCCGGCGACGACCGCGACGCCCTTTCTCTCCGCTCTCAACTGTAGATGGACGGGAGACTTCGAGAGAGGAAAAGAAAGTCGCAGGCGCGGGGGTGTTGGTTCAAGTGCGGCTTTGACACATTGCTTTGACACATTGCTTGCCATATAACGTTTGGCTTCGAATTCTGGGAACTCCTATACATTGAGGCAGGCTGGGCCGCCTCGTCGCACGGCCTGCTGCAGAGGAATGCCAGGAACCAAACGGCCCAACGCGGGCCCAAATAGAAAAGGTAATGGAAACTTGCAAGCCTCAACGGCCAGGTTCTCTTCCCGCGCATTTATTTGCGGAAAACCTTCTCTTCCCGCCCTTTTTTTTTTCTGGCCGCAGCCTCACATTCACAGGCCGCACCTTTTCCACATTTTCACCAAAAGATTTGGGAATTTTGTTTTTGTAAAAACACAACGTTTAAAAACTGAAAAACCTTTTGGGTTAAAAAGAAATTGAGAATCTGTGAAGTATTGGGGAGTCGAATGCACAATACCCTACGATGAAGTGCTGCGGCCTCTGACACGAGTACGACTCGCCTGATCAACCAATAAAACCGACTGTTTTTTATCTAGTGGATCCATGCGAAAAACAACAATGCAGTGGTTAGTAGGGTTGTTGAGTCTAGGTTCGAATAACCAGCTAAGAAATCAGGTATTGTGCAGATAACTTAGATGAACAATGTTCGTATATAATGAATAGTACCTCGTATGGTTCTTTAGCGTGCCTTACGGTTTGAAGAACCCGTTGACGAACGGAACTGGTTCCGCTGCCTTACGGCACGTGCCGTGGGCTCACTGACGCACAGAACCCCCACAGCACAGGGCCAACGGGCAGTGACCCTCACGGCACGGTGCCGTTAGGCAGTGGATCTCCGCACGCCGAACTGGATGAAAATACCCCTAGCATTTAGCAGTCATGTGCTACGATGCGAGCTACATGCAACCTGGCCTGAATGTACCCCTGCTACATGCAACCTGGCCTGAATGTACCCCTGCTGAAAAAAAAAGAACAGCGTGACGGCCGGGCGAGCGAGTCTTCACCGTCGCCATGCATGACGCCATCGTCTGCCGCTCCGATCCGTTCCGTTTCGATCAGCCGCTCGCGCAGCGTGCCCGTCCACAGTCAGGCCACACCGCTCACTGGCGGGAATTGAAGCACCCGTGTCGTCCACAGTGAAATCGTAGCTGCAAGTCCGATTCGCGCGGCACCGAGGGGTCCCACACACATCTCCGTGACGGCCGGTTCGGTTTGCCTCGACACGTAACCAAACTCGACCAAGACGACCAGAGGCCGCCGCCGCACACACGGGTCAGGAAACGTAGGCAGCAAGCGCGCGCTCTCTCCTCGATCGACTCCTCCGAACGCGGCACCGCCGTTGAGACCCGTCTTCCTGGCGCACGAGACCGGCCGACAGACAGCCTCTGCTCGCGTGCCCAGGCGCCACGTACGGCCGGGCGCACCACAAATGTAACGGATTCTTGGCCGCGTCGTGCGAGGTACAAGGAGGAGGGCGTACGTCGAGCCATGGAGTGGGTCACGTACGTGTCTACTTTTGAGAGCGCCGCTGCCCTGCTCGCGTTGGGCGTCCACAGCCGCGCGCCGCCGCCCTGCATCCGTGGCCGCTCAGCCCTCGACAAGGGCGCGCACAGCCCGTTCCGCGGCTGCGACCCCTGGTGCACTACACGCCCCTCGCCGAGCGCCGGCGTCGTTTCCAACGGCAACACTCGTCGTCGACGTCGTGGCGGGCTGTCTAACCCATGCCGTCGGTCGTTCCCCGGCCGTGACGGCTGTCGCGGGCGCGTCGATCGGACGACCGATCCGATCACCCAGACGCCGCGACACCGCCGATCGGATGGTACTTGTCGCGGCTGCTTGACGGCCGCGCCGGCAAGGTGAAAATTGGCGAGGGACGCATCATCCGATGTCCGGCCGTCCCGGCGAGCGAGGGCGCCGCCGGCGGGTGCCGCACGCGCCTCTTGCTTCCGCTCGGATCAGCACGCATGGGCATGGCGACGCAACCCAATGCCAGACCGGTTGCACTGCATTGCACGCCAATGGCAACGTCGCCGTCGACGCTCGCTGGCCGGACTGTCCCTGGTGCACACACGTCCTTGGCATCCGATCGACTTGCGTGCCCGGGCCTGGGTTCGGAGAATGGGTTCCAGGCAGCCGAGAGCTGAAGCGGCAGCAGCGGCAAGCAACACCACCGCCTCATTCGAATTTCAAATCGTGCTGCAGCTGCTTGCGCCTTCATCGACGTCCCCTCTACGCCCTCTTCCTCAACGTACCCCTCCCCGGCCACACACGCTTATAAATAGGGGACATCACCGGCGGCGGCCTGAGCAGCAGCAGCCGCAACTAACACGCCACCAACGCCGCCGCCTCCTCCTCGTACGCCACCGTTCGGGGCCACGTCGTCGTCGCCAACGCGCCGCGCCGCCTCCTCCTCCTTCTCCTCCTCCGCAACCGTTCGGGGCTTCGTCGTCGTCGCCGACATGGGCGGAAGATACAACAAGTGAGTCGCGAACCCTCCCTCTCCCTCCCTCCCTTATCTCTCGTGATGATCGGTGATCGGGACAACTCGCGATCACCTTGCTCAAGGGCACGGCGGAGAGGCGGTGCGGTTCCGCTCGCCGGAAAATGCAGCGCGGCGCGAGGGCCGAGCTCCAGCGCGCGCTCGAAATTTTGGTGAGCTCGACCCCCGCGCCGCTACGAGAGCACTGCGGCGACGAGCTCTAGCAGCGGAGGGGAGCGGCGGTCGAAGAAGCGAACGCGTCGACCTCAACCCCTGCGCTGCTCCCGCTCGCCGCCGCCGCGCCCTCGCTCGCCGCGGCCAACTTGTTCGGCGCGCTAGCGGGGGCCGTACCTTCCCGAAATTGATCGGCGCGGCCGTTTCCTCGCTCGCCGCCGACAGCTTGTTCGGCGTGCCCACCCTCGGCTGTGTGTGTCCTCGCGAATTTGATCGGCGCGGCCGTGCCCTCGCCCGCATTTGCCAACTCGCCTCCTGCTGCGCTCGATCGGTACCATTCCCCGTGTAGCAACTGCTTGACCATGAAATTTTTTGCAGGGCTTTCAAGGTCCTGACAGAGGACCTCCCCAATCTGTTGAAAGGTTCCAACCTCGAAGACGCGAAGAGTCTTAAGCGGAGGGTCGAGCAGATATGGGATGCTGCCATGGGTGACAAGCTGGAGGCCAAGCAAGGAGGCGGACGCCGTGGGGACGCCGCCAAGCTGCCTACACCGGAGGCGGGCGTCACAGCCGCAGCGCCGGAAGTGTACATCACATCCCCGGCGCCGGAAGCCGTACGGGTCGTCCAGCCCGCGCCGTCGCAGGTCGCTGTTGACAGGCGTACCGCCGAGCTTCTCCGCGAGATTGAGGAGTTCGGCCAGACCTCCAGCACCGCGACCATCGTCAAAGGGAAATGGGGCTTCATCATCGTCGCCGGCTTCGTCATCATCGTCGGCGGTGCCGCATGGTGGTGGCTCCGTCGGCGCCGCGGCGGCGCGCACGGCCACGTCACAGAGGTGCTTCCCTTTTTTTTTTCTTTTCTTATTATGTCGCCCCTTTTGTTAATTTCACTCCTCACTTTCCCCTCTTTCGTTGGTCGCAGGCCTCCCCTCATCCACCCCAGGTCGATCCGCCGCAGGCTCCCAACCGCCGCGCGCCGCCTCACCCCCCGCAGGTGCCGGATCCGGAGCGTCGTCAGAAGCCCGAGGCGGTCGCGGTCCCGCTCTGCCCCGGCCGGATCTACATCTCCAAGGATGTTCTCTCCGATATCAGCACTGGGGTAAGCTGGGTTGTTTCGGTGAGCCATGAACGTCCACTTCCTGCTGAATCGTTGCTTAATTTCTTACGATTTGTGGTTTAGGGTTTGGTCCTCTGCACTGTTGTTCCTGATGACTGTACCGTCACCGCCACTAGTCCCTTCCTTACGTCTGTGGTGTCACCTGGTGGGAAGAAATCGAAGCATCCTCCTCCATGGCAAGTTCTTCATGTGGAATCCCGTCAGCTCCCTAATGCCCTCCTCTCCCGCTTCCCTGGCATTATCTGCATCGCTGAGGATTTCTTGTCCGAGTTAATTCAGAAGGTAAGCGCATCATTTGAATTATCAATGGGACTAATGCACATGTGCATTATCAGTGGGAACCTGTGCTCTCTGTGTGGCCTAGGTGCATCAGATAGGTTCCTGCTCTGGTTATGATTTTCGTTTCGCATGACTATGTACAATCTGCAGGGATACAAGATCTCAAAGAAACTCAAGGGCGCACCAAAAGGTTCAGAAATCAGGGTGGCTATGGAGTATTAGCATCGTACCTATAAACTTGAGGTATTTTTCGGTTTACACTATTTATGTCAGCTTCTGGGTAAAGCTTGCATGTAGTTGAATTGCACAAGTAATTCTGGTAATTGGTGACTTGAATTTGATGCATGATACTTGATATTCTGTGAATGCCTGTTTTGGAGGTGTCGTTTTGATCAAATTGTTATGCCTGTGTAAATGCCTTTTGGTGCCCTGTCTTGAGGTGTATGTGCCACACAGGTGACAGGATGCAGACTTGTTCTTGTAAATAACCGAAATGGGCACATATACAACCTTGCTGGTTTTGCGGATTCGCAAGATTACTTGCGATCTAGACAATTGTCATTTTCCTGTTAGTTGTGAATTCCAGGAGCTAGGTTAACTTGATCTCAACCTGCACGTAATGTTCTCCATTTATAAGTTCGCTGCTTGAGACTAGCTGACATTTGTTTGTCTTAGGCTCTTAGCTAATACCGATGTTCTGTTGCCCTATGCATATTTGGAATTTATATTTTCTAATATGTTGGTAAAGCCAAGCTGCTTGGGGTAAAAGTTATTAGTAGTTAATTAGTTCTCATGTATCAGGTGCGGTTCAGTAATTCTTTGTTCTGTCAACAATCTTGATACCATATCATCTAGAAAAATTCATTTTCAAGAATGTTAACTAACTGGTAATCTTTCTATCTTGCAGGTTTGCAAAACTGCCCATCTTTGGTGCTTAGTTTGCAGAAGTTGACTGTTTTGCTGACATGGTGCTGCTGGCTTGTGGTATCTGGGATAGGGTGGTTCAACTGAGAGATCTTCTTCTTCTATTTTTTTTTCTCTTCTAGTTTTTTGAACTTGTTCTGAAACCTTTACCGTGAGTCATGCTTGCTGTTGCTGAACAATACTGTGGCACCGTTACTATATTTGTTCCTCCTTGTTAGGATTTCTTCAGGTTAAATAAAAAAAAAATGTATGCACGTATATATGGCCGGAGTTCGATCTTCACTGATCGTTTGTCCTATGTACCTGGAAGGGGCAACTTTCATATGATTGATTTTCCATTCATGAATTAGTTTAGTGAACATTGTCTGGGGAATGTACTCCTGCATATGTGGCGCCTATTTGTTAAAGGTAACCTTTTAGTGCTCGACTTAAAGCCTTATTTGCTTTGTTGCATGGTGGTGGAGGATTCCATCTTTTTTTTTTTTTTTACCTTTGCACATTTATTATTCTTCTGTTTTAGCATATCAGTGTGTGACGTAACTGCAACTTTCTGTGATCAGCATATCAGAGTAGCTTAGTGTTGGAGAAAACTCCTGCATTCTTAAACATGGAATTATACTGAACATATCAGAGTAGCTTAGTGTTGGAGTATTCACATTCTCAAAATGTTTAGTTACAGAGTGGCAAGTGAGCATTATTTGGTAATGATATTTCTCAGGTTAACCAGGTTGTTCAATCCTTACAGAAAGTAGATGAAAATAGGAAAGCTGATATGGTTAAGAATTGTGATAGAGCTGGTTGCCCTGTAGATGAAGAGTCTATGTTTGTAGTAGATAATGATGAGCTCCAAGTAGCTGTTTGTTCTTATTGTACAGTTCAATTTAACAGAGATGCACACCAGGTGGGTGGAGCAAATTTGAGTAGTGATAGTAATGATGTAGCTGTTTGCAATTCCTGTTCAATAGATGTTAATGGAGGAGCACGCCAGGTGGGTGTTCCAAATCCTTTAGATGATGTGAGCATGTGATCTAGAGTTAAAAGTAGGAAAAACAAACATAGCCCCAATGAGAGGAATCTTTTGGAACATTAGAGGCTTGAACAAAACAGGCAGGTGCACAAGTCTTTCATGGGTGATTAGCACCCATAAATTAGATTTTATAGGTGTCCTTGAAACTAAAAAAGAAAGATTTCACAGGCTTTAGCAGGAAATACTGGTTTTTGCTGGCACGTTTTGCCTGCTAAAGGAACTGCAGGAGGTATTCTAGTTGGGTTCAAAAGTGATCTGTGCCATATAGTGGTAGGTGATTTACTAGAGTTCTCTGTAAGCTTAATGGTACAGGATAAGAGAACAAATTTTCAATGGAAGTTAGTTGTCATATATGGTTCCCCCTATGAAGAGGGGAAACAGGATTTTTGGAATGAGCTTGAAACTTTTATGAGTTCTTGGAATGGTCCTGTTTTATTAGGGGGTGATTTTAATCTATCTAGGACTAGTGCAGATAAAAGCAATGGGATTATTAATCAGCATTGGGCAGATGATTTAACTCCTGGGTCAACAAATGGGCTCTCATGGAGATTAACCCTGCCACACTTGGGCAAATAACTAGCAAAATAGAATTGTGGCTACGTTAGATAGAATTTTTGTGTCAACAGATTGGGAGGCAGCTTTTCCCCTCACAACTGTGAAAGCTCTGTGTAAGGATAATAGTGACCATACTCCTTTACTTTTAGATACGGGTACCAATATGTTTTTTGGGGTAAAGAAATTTAGATTCGGGAAATGGTGGTTAGAAAGGGCTGATTTTATAGCTGTTGTGGTCAAGGCTTGGGAGGAGCCTTGTCGAGAAACAGAGCCTATGAATGTTTGGCAATTTAGAATTAGAACTTTTATTAGGAGACTAACTAGAGGGTGGGCAGCAAATGTAGTAGCTGAGTAAAACAAACTTAAGAAAGCCATTTCTGAAGAGTACAATAGGCTAGATATAGAGTCTGAACATAGAGTCCTGTCTGATCTTGAATTAGCTAGGATGAAACAAATAGCTGTAGAACTAGACAAGCTTTGGGCTTTAGAAGAGATAAAGGCTAGGCAACGTTCTAGAGAGAAGAACATAGTAGAAGGCGATAGAAACACTGCCTACTTTCAGGCAGTAGCTAATCAGCGTAGTTAGTAGGAAAAAGTTGATTGCAGTCCTAGAGGGCCCTAATGGTTTAGTAGAAGACCATGAAGGGATGATGAAAATTGCTGTAGATTTCTACAAAAACTTGTTTTAAGGCTGAGAGTAGAGATTCTGCTTGCTTAGAAAGTAATTTCTGGGATGAAGGGGATATGGTGTCTGGGGAGGAAAACGATTCACTGCAGGCCCCCTTCACTGAGGAGGTCAAAGAAGCAGTGTTTAGTTCATATGCAGAGGGGGCTCCTGGACCAGATGGTCTGCCCTTTTTGTTTTACCAAAAGTTTTGGGAAATAGCTAAAGGGGACTTGATGAGAATGTTCAAAGCTTTTCAGGATGATGA
The DNA here is from genome assembly GCA_012490785.1 of Eragrostis nindensis. NCBI lineage: Eukaryota > Viridiplantae > Streptophyta > Magnoliopsida > Poales > Poaceae > Eragrostis > Eragrostis nindensis. Next base: position 105,356 of record JAAXCT010000538.1, on the reverse strand, counting down.
TTTAGATTTGTACAGAATTAATTTTGCTTCCTTGACTCTTATTCCTAAAGAAAATGATGCTAGACAAATGAAAAAGTTTAGGCCTATTAGTTTACTGAACTGTAGTTTCAAAATTTTCTCTAAGGTGCTTACCATCAGATTTGGCAGGGTGTGCCAAAGACTGATATCAAGCCAACAAAGTGCTTTTATTAAAGGAAGATATATCCTAGATAGTGTAGTAGTGGCTCACGAAACAGTTCATAGTCTCCACAAGTCCCAACAGCCTGGGGTCATTATTAAGTTAGATTATGAAAAGGCTTACGACAGGGTTAATTGGGATTTTTTATTAGAAGTATTAACTAGTAGTGGCTTTGGGGCAAAATGGATAAGCTGGATTAAAAGAATAGTGCAGGATGGTTATATTTATTGTTGCTATTATGGTGTTAGTGGTGGCTACAGATCTAGTTTTGTGATTCTACATGATGTTATTGTTCTTCAGTTTCTATCATGCATGCAATCAGCAGAAACAACAGAATATCATGGAGTTTCAGTTAAGGTGTTATATTTGTCATAGCCAGGTAGAACTTTGCATGTTCAACAGTACTTTTGCATGTTAAAGCATCTTTTTCTTGGTAGTTAAATAGAAGTAATAATTACAGTTATTTAAACTTAGACAGTTATAGTGGATATTGTATTGGTAATATATTTTCTTTGGCCTTTTGGGTTTCTATTAGCATGCTGGCTTGTTTATCGTCTGATTTTGGAAATAAAAAATAAGGTAAAGTATACCTTAAATTTTTTAGACGATGATGTGTTTGACATGATCTTGCTCATAGCTTTTTTTCTTTTTCTTTTTTCAAATCTTTCTTGTATAACACGATATGATGAGTGTTCTGAACTATTTACTAGAAAAAAAAAACCTCAAAGTCATATTTGTTATTTGTTCCTCGTCGTGTAGCTTAGACGAAACTGTTGCATTGCTCTTTGATGACTTCACTATTTTCATTCTCTGTTACAGCACAATACCACTATTATACCAGTAAGATGTTAATGTTTCAATAGAGTTAAAAAAAAGATCGGGTTTGAAATTTTCTGCACCTGTAAGTGTCAATCCTTGTACCGCCAATTTCATTCTGGGAATCTCTTGTTGGCACAATCTTATCTCTGCTATATTTTGTAAGTTTTGTGCATGTAACTTCTGATTTAGAACAAATAATATAGTGGATTCTGTGTTCTTCGTTTCTGCATTATATAAACTATGTTCTCAGACCTAGCTTAGCATGAGGTTATTACTTGCCTTATCTTGTAATATGTTATTAGCTACCTTTATGGCTGGTGGCATCACCCCTCCAAAGACAAGGCCAGCTAACATGCTTATTGGAATTGTAGCTAGTGACTTTCAAATTTCCTTTGAACATTTTGATCCAGTTCTTCATTCCCTGTTTGCCTCAAAAGCACTTGGTTGCATCACCGTGTTCTGTTTCCATTTGAAAATTTTATATGTACCAATATAAATATTGCACTATTGGTGCTTCTGTAATTTTAACATAGTTGTACCATAATTTTTGTTTCCTATTTCAAATTTAATTGTACCTTAAGGATTGCTAATCGATAGGAGCGGAAATGTTGTTTTTGTATATGGTTTGCTAACGGCCATTTAGGCCATGTCCTTATAGTCACTCTTTTTAGCTAATTAGTTTGAAAAAAAAAATTGTTGTGTATTATGATTCCTGGAGTGGTTGATTGACTCCACACATTTTACATTTTGCCAGAGATAATTGTTGATAAATTGAAGTACCTTTTATTCGTTGTATTTTACGACCCACATATTTTATAACTGTGGCAGCACTTTCTTTTTTGGGACATTTGTGTAAAGTGATAATTTTGTGATGGGCTTGAATGAAGCCAACAAAATTATATCATTGAGGATAAACCATACAGCAAAACAAAGCCGATATGCACAAGAAAATTGCAGGCCTTATTGAAACATTTCTTCTTAACATGTTCCCTGTGCCTCTGGCCCAAGTAAAATGATCATTCAAAGCATGCAAAGGTGATTAGCATGCAAAGCCTGACAACCCTTCAATCCACCAACGGGTTCAGTCAGCTCAGGTGTGCCCGATTAGGTGATTAGCATGCAAATCCTGACAAGTGTTGTGCCTGTTGGGGAAAAAACAAAATGTGACTGACCAGCTCACAATATCTCAGTCACCTGACGCAAAGACAATATCTCAATCACCTGACGCGGAGGCAGAACATGGTTTCCAAAAACTGTAATATCCGAGCGTGGCCTAAATGTAAACATAGCTTTTGCAGCCTAACGAATTACACAAGCGCAGCTCGTATTATTTAAACAAAAGGGAATGATATGTAGACTGTAGTACAGAGCAATTTATTAATTTGAGGAAGGAATATATCAGGAGCAAAAGCCGTTTTCACTTGCGCTGGAAGGAGACATCCTCAACAAAATTAAAGTAGTCGCCGTCCGGCTTGGGGCGAAGGACAGCGGGATCAAGCCGGGCGCCATTCTTCTGATTTCGGTGGTGGCAGTTTGCGCCGTCCACCACAAGTGAGGCCCGATGGATCTCCAGAGCTACCAGGAAGCCCGTGGCACCGAGGAGCGCGCCGCGCGCGGCGCCGGGGCCGCCGCCGCCCCGGCGCATACCTTCTATGCCGAACGTGGCGACGGTGGCGGCCGCGAAGCCGCAGGGCGAGGCGGAGTATTCGCACCCGCGCGCGAGGTACTCGGCAAGGTCCAGGGCGGTGAACACGGCGCAGAAGGCGCCGAACCTTCCGGCGACGCGGGGCGCGTTCGCGCGGGCGGCCCGGACGCCGGCGGCGAGGCGGCGGCCGCCGCCGCTTGGCGAGCCGCGGACGAGGCCCCGGGTGAAGTGGAAGGCGGCGCCGGTTGCCGCGCCAAGCGCGAAGGCCGCGCCCACGAACTCGATGGCGCCGTAGACGGGGTGCGGGAACAAGTCGTAAGATGGCAGGTCTCTGGCCATCGGTTCACTTGCTTGGAAGGAACTGAGCCGCCGGTTGGGCTAAAGGAGAACGCCAATGTTTATATATATATAAGGTCGCGTCGCGTCTGAGTCCAGATCGAATTCCTCCGGATCATGACCTAGCGGCTCTGTCCCCACCCCTCGAGATTAACAGCGTACTTACAACGAGCAATTGCTAGTTGCTCCCCGCCGTCGCCGCCGGAGACTTGCTGCTGCAGGTAGCCGATGGGCAAGGACGACGTCCTGCCGGTGTACGGGGATACCCACGACCTCGTCTACGGCTTCATCGGTGACGTGGGCTTGTGCTTCCTGGTTGGCGCGGCGGGCGGCGCAGCCTTCCACTTCGTCCGGGCCTCCGGGGCCTCGTCGACCGCCGGCCTCCATGCGGCCCGTGCGAACGCGCCCCGCGTGGCCGGCAAGTTCGGCGCCTTCAGCGCCGCGTTCTCTGCCCTCGAGGCCGCCACGTACCTCGCCGGCGGGGGCGAATACACCCTCGCCGGCAGCGCCGCCGCCGCCGCCGCCGCGCTCGGCTTGGACGGCGCGCGCCGGGGCGGCGGCCCCGCCGCCGCGCGCGGCTCGTTCCTCGGCGGCGCATGCATTTTGATGATATGGGAGTTGAGTCGGGCCCAGATGGTGTCGCGTTTTGAAGAATCGCTCGCCCGACAAAAGCGGATGAACCGTTCATGGCGGAGCTGGACAAGAAATTAAGGGGGGGCCGGACAATCATATCAAACACAACTACAAACGAGCTCTGTAGTGTCAGGCGGTGGAGATGATGTCCGCCGCTTTGCTTCAGCAGCTACAAATCAGCTTTAAAACAACTGTAGTGACAAATGGTAAAATCGCCCGCCGCACAAAAACAATTAAAAATAAAAAAGCTTTCTCGCGGCATTCGAGCCCCAGCTGACCCCGCTCGGCGCCCTGCCGGGTCACCGGCCTGGCGCCGCCGTCAAAGTGCCCGTCTTGGGCACGGGCCGAAGCCGAAACCGCTCGGCGCACCGCCGGGTCACCCCGCGCCGCCGTCAAAGTGCCCGTCTTGGTCGAGGTGCCGAGCGGCGCCCATAAGATCATAATCTAATTTCTTGCACTATTTCAATAGGCGATAAGATCATAAGACAAATAGTTGGCCTTTAGAGATAGCTTGCATCCGTTTGCTTTGACTGCTGGACGTGAGAAGGAGCGGTCATCGTGAAGTTATCCGTCGCCAGCGAGGTTGCTCCGGAGCCGCCCTCCATCGTCTCGACGATCGCGAGTGGAACGCTGAGCCGGCGCTAGGCCAAGCGGTACTGTGCGGCGTCCTCGTTGCTTTTGCGTGAATGGAGGTGAGAAGAATCATCGAAGACGGCCAGAAGTCCAAAAGACCTGAACGTTCTGTGCTGTCTCTACACGAGATGTGCAGCCCCTACGTGATTTACTACGTGAACAGCGGGAGGAGAGTTACTGGGGGCCATGAAGAGAGGTACTTAAGAATTTTTACCGTCGTTCCTCCTTTTTTTTTTTTTTGACGTGTAGTGTGACTAGTGTCGCCGATCAAATTATTTATATGTGCTGCTTCTGGTGATTCGGTGGAATCAACGTTTTGACAGTATTTGGACAAGTCACAACTTTTGTTTTTCCTGTTCTTCCATGCTCTGTTCGGATTTTCCTGCAGTCCACCTATCTGTCCAGAACACGACTGATCGACCACTACCAACCATCACTGTTAATGATTCAATGTTCGAAAAAATTATTAACGATGCTTCTACTAATGTACCATCTCTTGCGGTAGGGGCAACTCTGACCACGTACTGCTTGGTGTCGTCAGAATCATCGCGCTCTGAGGGCCTGTTTGCTTACTGCCCTGACAGGCAGCACGCCGGCCAGGCAGCGTGCTCAGCCGCAAGCGTCCGCCTGGGAGCGGTGCCTGAGTCAGGCATATTTCTCAGGTCTCCATCCAAACTAGCCCTGAGAGCGTAGCCAAATAGTATGAGATCAATCAAATCCCAAACCTCCTTTGTTTGCTTGTGGCCAGCAGACTCGTGCCCACGCGACCAAACAACAACCAAACAGTGTCCACCATAAACCATCGCCATAACAATGTTCTTTCGTAGCTTGCCGATGGCTTTGAGTGCCCAAGGTGGAAGTAGGATCGCAATTGATAAGTAAATTGGGATTGCCATCATGGTTACTTTCATCAGGGTTAGTCGCCCACCTGAGTTCATCAGGTTGAACTTCCACGTGGGTAGCTTATCCGTGACAACATTGACGACCATTTGGATGTCACTTCGCTAGAGTTTGGTCACCGATAGTGGTAGGCCGAGGAACTTGTAGAGGAAGGGAGAGATGGTACATGAGAACAGTTGAGCGACCAAGATGTGTTCATTCGTGCATCGGATGGGTACTCACAAATGAATAATAGAACTTCCGCATGCAACTTTTGCCTCGACATGTAAATGCCTCAAAACTAATTCCATTCGCCATTGTTATCTTTAGGTGTCAACATATAGTTGTCTTGTAAGTTACCCGGACACTGCTTTACTGCCAATTCAGGAAGCCAGCAAGAATGTGTTGAATGCATCTGAACAAAACTAACAAGAATTTCAACAATGCACAACATTAGCACTAAAAAATGGGAGAAGCATGGAGTTAGTTTTGTTCATTGTGTGACTAAAACTGCATAAGTTTATCAAATTGCGATTATTGTTATGATCTTACTCATTGCGATTATTGTTATGATCTTACTCGCACTGAACTAATTTTTGAATCTCAAATGTCTTGGTAGCAAACCTTGATACGCCTGCTGTTTTGCTGCCAAGTTCATAATTTGATTAATTTGATGTGTCTGAAAACCGAAATGGATCCTTGTATCATTTTGTTCAGATGATGAATTCATAATATTTAGCTTTTCATGTTATTGCACCAACCCATCGTAATTTTATTCAGAGGAATATTTGACGCTAAATTCTCTTACGTATAGCAGTCAGACTGCTTCACGATGTACTAGCAGGTTCACATTTGCAACATTTTGCAAGGTATTGATGTTATTTTGGGTCAAATAGAACTCTTTTCCTCTTTTCCTAAAAAAAAGGGAAATGCGGAGGTTTCATCCGAGTGGCACCAGACACCAATTCATATTGCAAACACGTGCGAATACTCGGATCTACGAACTGTACGTACACTCTAACTTTATGAGCGTCTCAAAAAAACTTCCCACTTGATATTGAGATTCACGAGTCAGATTTGATAAATAGTAATGACATTTCTTTTTGGAACCACATCTCAAACATGGCCTATGCTGTGTTCATTGACTTCATTCCAGTTGTTGGTGGCGGATGGGCCAGCTTGACGACGAGTGGATACGAGTTTTCCCAATCCACCAAAAAAAAAAAAACGGTTGCCATGCCTTTCGTTTCCTTCGGTCGGAGTCACATGGTCCTGGAAGTGGATGCAAATAGCTCGTTACAGCTCCGCTATAGCTTCGCTATAGCTTTTTGAGATAGATGACGCGACGATATTGCAAATATTACCGCTAATGCCGCTAACTCTGCTTTACGGTTAAATAGCTTCGCTAATTGTATCCGCTAACTCCGCTATAACTAGGTTATGAATTTATGTACTTATGATTTATGATTCATAAATCGTAAGTCAAAGGAAGTGATGAATTTGTTTGTTCATAGAATGATGCTTGCTTTCTTGATTCTACAGACTGTTTCACTGCTTAAAAAGATGGCAAATACATGCTTATGCTTTGATAAATGGCATGCATATTAAAAATGTGGGTTCAAATTGACGAATTTACCAATGTTTTGATCAAAAGTTTGCTTTATTTTGCAAACCGCTATTGGCAATAGCTGCCGCTATAGCTGCGCTATAGCTTCTATGCTTTTCTTAAGAGCACTCCGCTAAACCCTATAGCCCGCTATTTGCAACCTTGGCTGTAACAGTGACGGACGGACTCAACACGCGCGCCTTCCGACCCACCAAACCCGCGCCACGCCGGTGCCGGTCCCAAGCCATGCCGGAGCAGTCTTCGCCGGAGACGGCGGAGATGGACCAGGAGCCGGGGCCCCCCGCGCTGGCCGCGGCCCCCGCGTCGGACGCCGCGGCGCCCGAGGACCCGCCGTCGCATCTCGGTGAGAGTATATCCTGTGTTCCCCCTCCCCCTCATTCGTTTCTAGGAAATGCAATTAGCCAAATCCGTGTGGGTTTCAGCTAAATCGAGGGCTCGGGCACCAACTCCATTTGAGTCGAGGGTGTTACAAAATTTTCCCCCATTTTTGAGACTGCTATGATTAAGAGGGGTTATGAGGTTTTGGTACTAAACTAGGAGCTATGGGTTTTGGGACTTAGCCTGTTTGAGAGTGGAGTCAGACTTCCTTCAGTGAGTGATATTATGGTATTCTGTTCCTCCTTGTTTGGAATTTAAGAAGTACAGACGTTTGTTGGTTGAATGGTGATGATGCTTCAGCAGCATGTGCTCTTTTAATTGGATTTTAGGGTTTCGTGAGCTGGTCCATTCCAACTTTTTGTATGCCCTGCACTTAAGTTGGTCCATGTTGAACTGTCAGAGTTCGTTATTTGCGTTAAAAATGATGAGAAAATTTAGATTTTTACACTGGAAAAAGTAAGCGCTCATGGAGGAAGAAAGCTCAGCCTCCAAAGGCCACTTGATTTTTCTCCTCCCTTGTAGCTTGCAGTGATATGCCACTCACATGTCCTTTTATTGTACACCAGATGATTTCAAGAACAGAGTTCAGTTGTTATGTGATAGTGAGAAGGCTGATTTTAATGCTTGGGTATCACTGATAAGATCTGCTGAGGAAACATCATCAGTAAGTGGAAATTCTCGGCTTCCTCTATTTTTATAGTTTGATGCTCCAGCTCCTATTCCCTATGTGATCACACATAGTTGTGTACAGAAAAGAAAGAAATGTTATGTTTTTTCCAATGCTTTTGAATGCCGTTTCAATATACATTAAGCATCCATCTGATGGATTGTGTTTGCATTTTTTCAGGATGACATAGAAGTTATTAGCTTGGTCTATCACAGCTTCTTATTGGAATTTCCTTTGTGCTACGGCTACTGGATCAAGTATGCGGCTCATAAGGCACGGTTGTTGACAAATGAACATGTGGTGGAGGTTTATGAACAAGCTGTCCAAGCAGTACCTCATTCAGTCGATCTCTGGGTCATTTACTGTGACTTTGGTGTATGTTCATATGAAGACCCTCCTGCCATCAGAAGGTGAAGAAAACATTCTTATTTACATTGTGACGGGAACTTTGATGCTCCTTCAGTATATGTGCAAAATGCAGAGCTGTATATCATTTCATTATTAGGACAAGAAAGGCCATTTTGATTTTCACAGAGCATTTCTTTACAGTGTATTAGTTTGTATGCTTTGAAGTTTGAAGGTTACATACTGATGTTGTTCCTTCCTTTTCTGCTATTTATTCCTCCAAGTTTTATCCACCTGAGAAGTTTGAAATATTAGGTGCAGAAAGATATGAGTATCAGATGGATAAAACTTGAGAACTCCAATTGCAGCCTAAAAATATTTTTTTTATGTACCTGAGAAGTCCAGTTGAAATGATGAATATTTTGTATGGTGTAGATTTACAATTTGAGTATCAGATCAAAGTAGAGGGGCTTTGAGCATAGTGGTTAAAGATGCAAAGGTCTTTGGAACGAGAAGCAAAGTAGTGCTGGTACCCTTATTTTTGGACATGAAAATTACATAATACACTTGATGTTACTGCTTTGAGTTATATTGTTAACTGACATAACCTGATAAGATTGAACCATGCTGTAAAACAAAGGATTATAATGAAATGTGAAACAACCTTTCCTATTAAAATTAATATTTATTGCAAAATGTTGTGGACAAAGGATTGTACTGGAACACGGAAACAACCTTGCTGTTTAAAGGTACGATTAACCTTTTTGTAAAATGGAATGAGTCTACTAAAAGAAATTTGTGTGTTATCTCAAAAGGCAATGTGGATATTACCTACACCAAGCTATACATTTCCAAAATATTGAACCTTTGATCGTTTTGGTTTGTTGTTGAACTTTTCCTGATCAGATCAACTTTCTGTCGAGTTTTACCAGACACTATTTCTGTCAGTCATGATGTACTGATGTTTTTGTTTCCTTCATGGCAGTTTATTTGAGCGGGCGTTATCTCTTGTCGGAAAGGACTACTTGTGCTATCACCTGTGGGACAAGTACATATAATTTGAAAATTCTCAGAAGCAGCTGGTTCAGCTTGCTGCCATTTATATCAATACACTGAAATTTCCCACAAAGAAGCTCCATGGGTATTATGAGAGGTATATAAAACTCTTCTCCTTTGAAAGTAGGTAATATTACATAGATTTAGCATGTGTTAGTAAACCAATATAGACATCAGTTAGGCTATCCCCACTATTATTCTTGTCAGGAAAATAGTGTTGTTGTATTGTTAGAGTCCCTCCTACCCTTATTTTTCTTGACGTGAGAAAACAGTAGGAGAGGCTTCTACCTTGTTACTGCCAGTGACCCTGATTGCGCGAAAGTAGGGTTTATGATCAGTGACCTGGTTTTGTAATAGTAAATTGATTTTGAGTTAATTAATGTAGGGACTACATTAGACTCCGACTTTCTCTCAATATCACCTGCAATTTTAGGCTAATTGTCTCTTAGTGTTGGGTAAGGGCGTGCCTGTTCAATTGGACTAGTTTTGAAGGCAACAGAGTATAGGTAAGTATGCCCAGTTTCTACCTACAATACATATGCTAGGATAGTTGAGAGATCCAATGTTGCTTCATTAAGTTCCAAATGCATCTATGGCAGATCATGATGAAAACTAACCTTCTCAAGCAAGGTTACAACCCATCTGCTAGGATGGTCTAGAGATTTACACATGCCCATAGTTGCGTATGAGAATTGTCATGGATGCCAGGGAGATGTTGATGCTTGTTATGGTCGGCATCGCATATAGCCTCCAGAAGGGCCATCCCAAGGAGGTGTCTGGTTAGTTTAGGATAGGTTAAGTGGGTCCAACCATCCAAGTGCACCCCTCTAGTTTTCTTAGCAGTGAAGTCATTATTTAACTCAAGAGTCAACTTATCCCTCTCTATATAGAGAAGGGTGAGTCCATCAGTAAAGGATAAGTAACGTTAAGGGGTTAAATTTTAATTTTTGGGCTCTCTTTCTCTCTCTGCGCCTCCCCTTTCTACAGCCACTGCCGCCTGTTCTAACTGCCAGCACTCCCTCTCAATTCTCGCCCATAGCAATACTAGAGCTGTCCATGGATCCATGCACCTCAATTTTTATTTGTAAATTGTTTGAAGTCTTACTAATGCCCTTTTGTTTTCTTTCGTGTGCTTTGCAATTGTACCAGTTTTAGAAAGTTGGTAACATTATTGGAACAAGAGGTCAACCATTGCATTGCTGAAAGATTGTCGGAAAGCATACATACTTCTGAAGTGGTAGATGCTGAAAATTCTGAATTGGATATAACAACTGTAATTTCCGACTTATTTGATCAAATAGGCGGGCAGCTTAGGCCGGAAGCATTGAAGCAATACTTATCTGTTGGGGAGCGTCTATACCAGAGGTCCAGTAAATTTTACAAAGATATCTGTTGCTTTGAGGCATCCATAAAAAGGCCTTTCTTTCATTTCAAGCCACTTGATGATGCTCAGCTTGGAAACTGGCACCAGTATCTTGACTATGTTGAGAAGAATGGGGATTTTGACTGGGTATTTTTCGTCTTGTAGCTATTTCTCTATGCAACGTTCTAAGTTGCGTCTTCTATGCTAGCATAACATTTCATGTCCTTGCTTCCATTTGCAGGCTGTAAAGCTTTATGAGAGATGTTTAATCCCTTGTGCGAACTATTCAGAGTTTTGGATCCGCTACGCGGAGTATGTAGATGCCAAAGGTGGCAGAGAGATTGCAAACTATGCTCTTGGCAGAGCATCATCATGTTTTGTAAAGGTCCGTTTTCTTGCTACACTGCTACTGTTTTAAGCTTCTGTAAGGACCTTATGTGCTATCGTGTTATTTGTATTATTGGGCATTGGTCCAAGGACCAAAGGTACACCTGCTCTCATCTTACCAATGGCACGGGCACATGGTTTTCTCTGGCTGTGGTAACAAGGCTATGAGGCAGGTTAAGGTTTGAGAGACTACAGAGGAAATCTAAAACAATGTCAAACTTTATCAAAAGTTTAGAATAATCGTTAATTACCATTCTTGCAAAGTTCAGTTGTTCGCTTCAAAGTAGGTTGACACAGTTTCAGTTTTTCTTATCTTATTGTCATGTGAATCAAGCAATCAATTTATGAATTAGTCTTCCTTTTATTTCCAGAACCATTAGAGTTTTATCACAAGGTTTTCAAAACATCAAAGATGAAATCAGGGACATCTTATCTTCATATTACACAATCAACATACATAATTCCTTGCTATTATTTTTTATTAATTTTGATGGGCAAAGCTTTAACAATTTGATTACACTAACTTTAATGTGGCACACATAACAAATTGAGTTTTTGTATCTTCAAATTTCAGCCCCTTCACATATCGTACCCTTCTTTTTGTTTGACAAATTTCTGTATGCATCAGGATTTTCAAAGAATGACACAGTTCATAATCGTAAAAGAACTTAATTGTTGCGTAAAAAAGTGAACTTAACCACTTTACACGCTCTCCATATCTAATAAGGGCTCTAACTATATGTTTTGTTATATTTTGGAGGCTTGGAGCATGCACTTAGTTCTAGCAATCTTAGCCCGTTTCTACTCTGTTTTTCTATCCAAGCAGGGAGTTCCAACTTTCTGCATGTATTATGCAATGTTTAAAGAGCAGATTGGTGATGCATCGGCTGCACGCTCTCTTTTTGTTAAAGCAAGAAGTAACTTCACTTCAGGTTATTATGCGAATATCAATAGGCTGGCCAACATGGAAAAACGCATGGTATACACCCCTACATTTTTGCAACGTTTTGGCTTTATCCACTTCTTTCTCCATCAGAATATCAGCTACTCCACTGTCTGTTCATAGGGAAATACTAAAGCAGCTTATGAGATATATGAGACGGCAATTGAGGATGCCATGGAGAGGCAGAACATCGAAATACTTCCGGATCTGTACAGCAATTTTGCTCAATTTGTATACGTGGTAAGAACATAGTTTTTTGCCACTTTTTTTTTCTTTTCACGTAAATACAGCAGGAGAGACTCCCATTGCTTTTTATTAGGTAAATAAAGCCAAAAGCACTGTACAGGGTAAAACCAAACAAGAAAAAAGAGAGAGGAAAACACGGCCTTTCAGGCCAGCGACTATAAGCTATTCTTTGCCACTTACATAATATGCTTTGCCAGTTTCAGTTCCGCTATACACTATACAGGCTTTGTTCAAAGACATCCTTCTTTTCAGGAATGGTAGAACTGAAATGTGTAGATTACCTTTCTCGAACACACAGGAGAGCTGCATACCATTGCACTAATAGAAGAAAAGAGTACAACACACACATCCAAAAAGCATGTATATGTAGATTACAATTTGCATACTCCGAGAAGCATGTATTGCTATATATGCGGTTCTTTGCATGTTTTAAATTAATTTATGCATGATCAATTTGTCTAATTTTGTCTGTATCTACGTGTACTGTATGATGCAGTTATATAAGCATTATCGATTTGTAGATATTTTTATCTCTGCTTATACAATAAGATGCAGCAAACTGGTGCTTTTTGTGTAATATGATATTTTCTGGAGTATATCTGTCTATTATCGTTGTGTGTTGCTGTTTTTATTTTAGCTGACAAGTTCTGCTCCGCAGGTGAGTCGTAGCATTCGAGAAGCTAAAGAAGTCTTTGATAAGGGAATAAAACGTGCACCCTGTAAACCATTGATTAAGGTGCATAATTCAACGAACACAGTTCCTACATTATTTACGGTTTTTCTGTACATAAATAAGCTGTGGTAAAATATGCTCTGCTATTTTTCCTTTAATAGGGACTCATACAGTTCATGAGTACGCATGGAGGACCTACAGAAATACCTCTTCTTGATTCTGTTATCTCAAATGCTGTGACCCCCGGATCTGATATATATATACGACATTAAGCCCAGAGGACCGTGAAGATATATCGCTATTGTTTTTGGAGGTTAGAAAGTCACCATTAGTTTGGTAACATGTACCCTCACCCACATTTCTTTAGTAGGGCTGTCTGTTTCTCCATTGCAATTGCAGTTTGCATGCTTGCCATATATGCACAAAAGTGTACTACTAAATTTCACAGCACATGCACCACTTTAATACATACTGCTACCATGTAGTTGTGTGACACATGATACAACGCCATGATTTTTCATATATTCCTAATTGCATGGGTCTTCTCTTGTTGTTTATGAATCATAAATCTTAACTGCAACTGAAACAAATCTTATAACCCTTCTTGCCAATTGCCTTTTAAGATATACTAAGATTGCATTTCTAACTTGGTTTCCTGCTCACAGTTTGTTGACCTCTACGGGGGCGTTGAAGAACTCAAAAAGGCATGGGCTCGGCACAGTAAACTGTTTCCTCAGAGCACCAGGAACGTGCCTCAACAGTATTGTTCTACTGGGAATAGCCTTCAAGAGAATAACAAGAGGAGAAAAACAGAACCTATGATGGTTGCTCATGATCATTCCTTAGAAGATATAAGAAAACTGGAACAGTCATCCAAACCTGACAATTATTCTCTGATAGTTGATAAAGAGGTCGATTCACAAGGGGATAGGAACATTGTGGATTCAGGGATAGGACATAAGGATGCAGAAGAGAAGAAAGCTTTGGGGAATGTTGATTTGGATCATGAGGCCAGTAGGACAGCTCACGAATGCACTGAAATGGTTCATGGTCCACATGTCCCAGACAAATTTGGAATGCAGAACCAAATGAATTCACATGCTAAAGAAGTGGCTGATCAAGATTTAGGTTCATGCAAACAAAATGGTGAGAAAACAAATTTTCATCAGGATCAAGGTGAGGAAGCTCATGTAGTAGCTGAGTCAGGAGGCCGTGATTCTCCTTCCATAGCAATTGCTTGTTCTGAGAAGATCAATTCTCAGGAAAAGGTCATTGAGGTATCTCCAAGCAGTCATCCAGAAATACTGTGCTCAAAATCTGATTCGACATCTGGAGCAAGCATCCCCAAAGAAGGAAGGCCTTCCGATCCACCTCAAGTATCTCCAGAACTGGACGAAAGGCAACCTGTGAAAGTTCAGGTAGAAGTCGACATGAAGAATGATTTGTCTGTCAATAATGCAAACACAGAGATTGATGATGGCCAAAATCAAACTCAATATGTTCATGAGAGTCAAGATCACATTCAATCTTCACAGCCGCAGCAACTTCCAGTCTGTGCAAAATCTTCCAGCTCAGAATTGGTGAAAACGGAAATGAGCACACTTCGTTGTGAAGCTCAACCTAAACAAGAGGTGGCTAATTCTCAAGCACCCCAATTTAATAACCATTCTTTGGCTGGACAAAACATGCAGCAGCAATGGCTCTCTTATACCATGCCTCAGAATGTTCAGACACCCTCACAAACTCAAGATCAACTCATCGCACAGCCTAATCAAGGAAACCAACAGTATCTTCAAATGACACAAGGATATGCATCACAGATGTGGCAATATTACCAGCAGCAGATGTTTTACCTGCAGGCTCAGCACAATCAACAAATGCAGAGTCTGCAACAGCAGCAGCTTCCAACTGAGCATCTTCAACAAAATTTCTTGCAGCAGGTACAACTACTGAATCAGCAGATGGTACTTTGGCAGCAACAAGTGCAGCAGCAACAACAACAACTACAACAGGCACTTCCAGTTCAGCAACAGCCTGATAATAAACAGGGCCAGTCTTCTTCAGGGGATACTAAAACCGAACTAAATAAACATCAGCAACAAGCATCGCAAATGGATAATCAAAGCCAACAGTTGCAGCAACAACAGCTGCTTTATTTCCAGCAGCAGCAACAACAGATGTATCTTATGCAGCAGCAGCATATGTACCAACAGCAGCAAAACCAGCAGCAGCAGCTACTTCAGCAGCACTTAATGCAGCAACAATATCTATTACAGAGGCCACAACAACAACAAGATTCAGTTCAGCAGCAGCAGTTGTTTCAGCAGCAACAGCAGCAGATGCTCCTTCCAGTGGCGGAGCCAGCCGTGAACCATAGGGGGGGCCATGAACAGTAGCCAACGAAGGTTGATACTGACCGAACACTTCAACTGATGGTGTGCCCGTTGAAGCTACACCCGAGGTAGTCGGAGAAGACGTGGGAGGAGCCGAGGCTCGAAAGCACGAGCAACACAACGACTAGTCTGGGCACCACGCTCCACGAGGGGCAACCGAGCAAGTACGGCTGCAAAGTGATGAGCCATGGAACATCAGCCCGTGCGACGAGCCGGTCTTCATGGCGGACAACAGTAGGACCACTCGCCAATAGGGGACATTTGGGGGTTGAATCAAATCCATCGATGGATTTTTAGATGAGTGGTGCTACTTTTTTTTTTTTTTGAGGATATAGAAGAGTGGTGCTACATGTATGACTTCTATATGTCCGTTGATCAATCAGACTCGGAAGACAAAGGCCCCGTCCTGCTATATGGGCTGAGATCAAGCACACAACGGCCAGCCTAATAGGCCTGCATGTTCCAATTGATATTACAACCCAGCGTCAAGGCCCAAATAGCTCGTACTCTCTCTATTTCCTGTCATCTTCGTTGTACAAGGCCGCAGAAACTAGACAACCGGGAAGGAACACTAATCACTCTTCAAACAATTTGCTAGGCCAAGGGGGGGCCACGAGCCAGGCTGGCCCTGCTGTGGCTCCGCCGGTGGCTCCTTCTTCAACAACAGCAGCAACAGTTTACCCAACAACAGATGCAGCAGTATGCACAACAGCAACACACACAACAAGGGCCCAAGGATCAGAGTTACAAGTTAAATCCTCAGGTACTTCTCTTACTGTACTGAATTCGGAAGAAACATGATAGCGTTCCAAACTTTAGTTTGAGTTTAAATGACCAACAAAACTTCAGTACCTAAGTGAACATTCTATAGCTTTATACTATACTGCACTATTTTGCCTAAGTTCATCATTGTGGTACTTGTTGATACTAAGTCCAATTTTCTTGAGATTCTTGTACATATGCTTATTCACTTCATATGGAATCCAATTCTCCTGCCTATTCTTCAAGGGATTTTGCTTCAGTACACCTCTTTGCACAAAATTATGAATCTCAGATCTACTACTTAAGTTCCTAATGTGAGAATGCGCCAGATCTGTAATTTTTAGATATAATACTTGGGTCTTTCCATATGGAAAAATTGATGTGCATGGTATGGTTGATTCATCAACTATTCATTCATTAATTATTTGATACTCTCATGAACCAATCTGGCTTATATTTCCTCCATCCAGAGAAAGTGAGGGAGGGGATAAATGGAAAATGCAGATTAGATCTATATACTCTGGGCAAAAATCTTGCTTACTTGAGCTAATGCATACTTTTTCGAATCTGTTACATTTATATGTTCTTTACAATGGATATTCTCCGCTTATATTAGCTACTATTCTACACTTCGTGAACCTTTTGCAAATATGACTACTGAAGCAAAACCCTTCAAGATATTTCCCATGGTAATTGTTGACCAGATCCTACTGCACCTTTGAATCAGCATCTAATATTCATCTGGCAATGTCTGATTAAATGAGTTCCAACTTGTTGAGATAGGTGACATGTAGCAAGCCAAAATACCCGTAGGGGAGTAATTGTGGCTGCTGGTTACACTCTAAGATGGTCTCCAACGCTCTGATTCATCTATGTTCTTCCCTTCTCTTTTGAATTTCTCTCTCCTTGTGCCTCTATTACATTTGGCTGATAGCTCAAGTGCTTTCAGGCACCATCCAAACACGGGGGATGGAGACCACATCCAGCTACCTCGTTGTTTCATGGTTCTTTCCGAATCTAAACCTGACATTTGGTATCAGGTTGACAGGGCCACCGTTTCTACTGCTGTGGTTAAGGAAATATCTACAGATAATCATGATAACAACTACTTGCATGACAATGAAATGACCACACTTGCCCACATGAAGGTCATATTGGCAAGCATAGTGGCAACATTGGTCGGGAAGAACAAGGACCAGGAAACATGATATGAATCCACACCTTCCCAAGAGGCAATAGTTGCCATTGATCTGCAACGGCTGCCACCAGACCTATCACACCTAGCATGGATGGACCAGTCTTCACGGACTGGTGCTATATCACTCAGGGATTTTTGCATTGCCACATCTTGCTGATGTGCGCATGTCAAGGGCTGCAACTGTTGTTAACAATAAACCTTGTGTGTCAGTGTGTTAATGTTAGTCGTTGTGCATGTGTTTGAGTCGAGGGATTAGCCCAGTGTCAGTTTGCTTTCAGTCAGAGTTTCAGTTTCATTTAGTAAGCTTAGGACCAGGTCATGCGTATGGTGCAGCATCATCCTGGAATGTAGGAGGCTACTATGGCTCTATAAATGCATTGCTAAGCCTGGATCCCCAGCCAGGATATCCATCAATGAGTGGTTAGTAACTTGGGCATTATATTCTGCAATTCACAAAGGAACTCCTGCAGCACCAAAACCACCCGCTTCCGAGTTCAGTTTCCCTAATTATTGTTGACACCACATCAAATGCGCCTTCCTGGCCACTATCCTGCCTCAATCCCAAAACCCTCGCAACACCCATTTGAGCAGATCCCATGCTTTGTGGCCTCCACTCTTGCCTTCTGCCGATTCTTGCACATCCTAACCGCCTGCTCTCCAGTCACGCCCACTCTACCATGCTCTGCTAGGCCCTGTGCTGCAGCCTCATGCCAAGATTTTCCTAGTAGCCACAACTCAGGTGCTGCCACCATAGTGTTCAGTTACGACTCATGTTAGGAGATGATGTCACCAACAAGATATTAAAGGGTTGATGCCGGTTTTGCTCCCCCTGCTTGCAGCCCTATCATCACTTTTCTGTCCATATCTGCCATGCCCAACACGTTTAGTAGCAAACTGATTGATGAGTGTTAGTGTATGTATATTTGGCCCATATTAGAGGCCCACCTAGAGGCCCATGTATAGGAGTATATTACCCACCCTTCTAGGGTTTGAAGGAATCAATCACTCATTCTGTCCAACATGGTATAGAGCTAGGGTTACCTTTTTCCTCTCCCTCCTCCCTCCCAGCCGCCACCACTACTCCCTCTCTTGATCCCGAGCTCGAGGTCGTGTTTCCGACTGACCCGGTGGTCCAGCCACCTGTATCAGTGTACCCTCTACCTGCAGGTCTTCGGAGCACACTGGCACCGCTCCCGGTGTATTCAGCCGCGCCACGCGCGGCACCGGCGCCCTCTCCCGCGCCACGCGCCGCCCCGGCGTCGTCTCCCGCGCCACGCGCAGCCCCGGAGTCTCCTCCCGCGCCACGCGCGGCCCCGACGTCTTCTCCCGCGCCACGCGCGGCCCCTGCGCGCTACACCCAGCCGGTGCTGGTCTACCGGCGCCGTGCGGTGCCGACCCCGGACCCGGCGGCCCCGGCGCCTCCACCTCCACCGCTGCCGGAGGTGCCCTCGCCCCAGGTACCTCGGGCTCGCTCTCGGCTCGATCCGGAGGTGTACCACCCGCCGGTCATCCATCGGGATCCTGGCCACATACATCCCATGGTGACACGGCCGGCGGCGCGACCGTCTCCGACCCTCTCAGCTGCAGCGGTCGAGCCGGGGGTCTCTCCGCTACCCTCCTCTGTCCGTGAGGCCCTGGCGGATCCTCACTGGCGTCGGGCGATGGAGGAGGAGTACGCGGCCCTGCTTGCCAACCAGACGTGGGACCTCGTGCCGCGCCCGTCTGGTGGCAATGTGGTCACGGGTAAGTGGATCTGGACGCATAAGCGTCGTGCTGACGGCTCCCTGGACAGGTACAAGGCTCGCTGGGTTCTCCGGGGTTTCACTCAGCGGCCTGGTGTGGACTATGATGAGACCTTCAGTCCGGTGGTGAAGCCGGCCACAGTTCGCACAGTGCTCTCCATTGCTCTCTCTCAGTCTTGGCCTGTGCATCAGCTGGATGTGAAGAATGCGTTCCTGCATGGCACCTTGTCTGAGACAGTCTACTGCAGCCAGCCAGCGGGGTTTGTGGATTCCAGTCGTCCTGACATGGTGTGCCGCCTCAACAAGTCCCTCTATGGTCTGAAGCAGGCTCCTCGCGCTTGGTACTCCAGGTTTGCCACGTTCTTGGTCTCTCGGGGATTCACTGAGTGCAAGTCGGATACCTCACTGTTTGTCTACCGCCGTGGCTCTGAGACTGCATATCTGCTGCTGTATGTCGACGACATCATTCTTACTGCGTCCAGTCAGACCTTGCTCCAGAACATCGTTCAGTGCTTACAGCAGGAGTTTGCTATGAAGGATCTAGGTATGCTCCATCACTTCTTGGGTGTCACTGTCGAGCCTCGTCCTTCCGGCCTCTTTCTTCACCAGCGGCAGTATGCTCTTGATATTCTGGACCGGGCAGGGATGACTGACTGTAAGCCGTGTTCCACTCCTGTCGACACTCAGGGCAAGCTATCTGCCGACGTGGGGGCTCCTGTTGCTGACCCGACTGCCTACCGGAGTCTTGCTGGTGCCTTGCAGTATCTCACTTTCACCAGGCCGGATATCACGTATGCCATCCAGCAGGTCTGTCTTCATATGCATGATCCCCGGGAGTCACATCTCGCCGCTCTGAAGCGGCTCCTGCGCTACATCCGTGGCACGGTTGACTACGGACTGGCTCTTCACAGGTCTCCCTCTACTGAGCTCGTCGTCTACACTGACGCCGACTGGGCTGGCTGTCCGGACACTCGCCGCTCCACCTCAGGCTACGCGGTCTTCCTCGGCGGCAACCTTGTCTCCTGGTCGTCCAAGCGGCAGCCGGTTGTCTCCCGCTCCAGTGCTGAGGCGGAGTACCGGGCTGTAGCTAACGGCGTGGCTGAGGCGTCCTGGCTTCGGCAGCTCTTGGCGGAGCTCCACAGCCCGCTCCTCAAGAGCACCCTTGTGTACTGCGACAACGTCAGCGCCGTGTACCTCTCCTCCAACCCGGTTCAGCATCAGCGGACGAAGCACGTGGAGATCGATCTGCACTTTGTTCGGGACCGGGTTGCGGTGGGCCAGGTTCGGGTTCTCTATGTCCCGACCACCTCCCAGTTTGCGGACATCTTCACCAAGGGTCTCCCCTCCTCGACTTTCTCGGAGTTTCGGTCCAGTCTCAACATCGTCGGTGGCTAGTTGTGACTGCCGGGGGGTGTGTACACTTGTGTGTATTTCTTTCTTGTCCAGTCTTGAACTCCGCTGCGTCGGTAAGTTCAGACTGCGGGGGGGTGTTAGTGTATGTATATTTGGCCCATATTAGAGGCCCACCTAGAGGCCTATGTATAGGAGTATATTACTCACCCTTCTAGGGTTTGGAGGAATCAATCACTCATTCTGTCCAACAATGAGTCTGCATTTGGTGTAATTTCTTACCACGCTTGACAAATCTGTTGGAGAACTCATTAGTTGATTGATAAGAATGGAGAACTTTGGAGTTCTCCAATTTTCTTTATAATGTTTTGGTTTATCATTTTTGCATAGAGTAGATCTGTTATGAGTGACAGCTCCATGTGTTCTTGGTTGGAACAAGTGCTTGTTATATTTAGTTTCTCGGAGGATTTGAGTATCGCACCATCTCGTGAATCTGATAACAGATTTACAGCTGTGTTGCTTCTTTGATGTCAATTGAACTTTTGTCAAACAAGAACTAAAAAGTATATTTGCTGGAGTTTTGGTGTGTTGATTTTTTGATGTTTAACACAAGACTTGATGGGCAACTGTGCATGCCCTTTCTGAAGCTTGTCTATATCTTGTCTGCCATCTGGTATAAGAAGAAACTGTCCCCTTTTCAGGGTAGAAGGAACCCGCAAATGGAGCACGGCCAACAATCTGAAACATCACAGGTGACATTCAATATCAACTTGTTCATATGGATATGAAACAGTTTGAATCATGTTGTTTCTTTTGATGGTTACTTGATTTTAGCTGCAGTAAAAACTTATTTAATCTTGCCTTCACAAATTTTTAATCTTGTGTCCCTTTCTGCAGAGTGATGGTTCCAAGCGGCGGAGTGGTGAACAATCTGAGTTATCCTACCCATCAACTCCACAGTCACAGCGCTCAATTCACTGAGTTATTTCAGATTATCTATATGCTTCTAATTAAATGATCACAAAACTCCAAGTCATGATCTAGTTACAATTTGGCACTTGGGTTCAGTGTTCATAAAATCTGACTTATCCTGCTCGTCAACTCCACAATCTGTCTGCCAGTACATGGCATGCTATATCAGAATGGCAATGATGAGCTGCCAACTTCCTCTGGCACAGAAGCTTGGACACTTACATTTGGACGCTCTGATTAGCAAATCATATGGTGCTGTTAGCTCATAATAGACTGCCTATTTCTCTGCTGTAGGCAACTTCGGCCATGTTGAATCTCAGCATGCAAAATTTCGGCTAAAATTGATAACTTGGCATGATAATCTTGTGCCAAATGACCGAAGGAGCACTATCATATGCATGAGAATATGCTGGGTCTTATGGATGTTACTCAAATTTCATTTGTGACCTTATTCAATCAGGGATATCAGAATATATTCTGTTACAGCTATGGCATAATTTGAGTATCGCTGCCATGTTCCATATCTGTGGAATATATCATCACCACTCAGCTCGCCAAGTGAAAAATTAAATTGCTGCTGAAGTATTATGTTGCTCGGTTATCACAGCCTCAAGAAGGGAATTAGCACGAACAGCGCTGAACAGGAGAGCAATTGAGCTGGAATATCCGAATATGTGTTATACTTGATGTTACATATTTCTAGATTCTCTGATCTATGTCAAACTGCTGGATGCTCATGTACCCATTGTGAAGTCTCCATGTGCGAGCAATGTGTGACCAGCATAGGTGAAAACTATAGGCCAAGTGATTTGAGATGTTGAATCAAAATCAGCGTAGCTGTAATCACTAACTGCAGTTCTTTCGAGGGAGTGGGTTGTGTGCTAGTCGATACGATTAGGCTTAACGTAATTATGATTTATGACAGGAGTTGTAACCATCATATGCTTTGACAGCATGTAATGAAGACAACTGAGTGGTAAAATTTTGGAACACATGTGAGCGGAATTGTTTGTTGCCTACGAGGGAAGCTGGTTGTTGTCCGGGTTTCGGCCTCCCTCTTGGTAGCAATAAGATTCAGTGCTTCAAAAATTTTCATAGAAACTAGTTTTTTTTCTTGATAATTAAAAGCTTTATTGAAGTTCAACGACAAGTTACATCCAGAGGTGTTATTTCACCCCATGATACAAGCTGAAATGCCTCTCTAATTGGGCATCGTTGTTGGTGAGCCAGATGGCTACAAGTGAACTGACAAATTACTGAAGAATCCGTTGCAATTGCTTGTTGTGCCAGGTTGTGGGCAACTGTGCTGTCTTCCCAGTTCCCTGGCGAGCTTGGTCATGGTGAATGAGATGTCCTGATGTTGTTTCGGAACTCGTACAGCAGCGGCCGTAGAGTCCAGTGCGCTGGGTTGGCCTGGAAGTCTCCCACCGTCAGCGTATCCACCATATGCTGACTGTCCGAGGCGTACTCCATCGCCGTGACGGACAGTGTCTTCGCTATTCTTGACGCCATGAGCAGAGCCAAAGCTTCCGCATCTAGTGGGCTTGTCACCTGAGCAGCTACCTCCTTGACTTGAATCGCCGGCATGATTGGACTTGGACCTGTAGAGTTGCAGAAGAGGATGCCGATGCCAGCCGAAGTGGGTCGACCATCTGGTCGCTGTCTGTAGGCCGCATCCGTGTACTCTACAGGTCACTTATTGTGTTGGCCATCTGTTGATCGACCTGTTCGTCCAGTTGTTGTGTTGGTGGCGGCAACTGATGCAGTTCCTCCCTAGATTGCAGCGCCTGTTCGTCCTTGATGACAGCTCTTGTGGCCATGTGTACCTGCAAAATAGTCCATTTTGTCTTGTCGAACATGTGATCATTCCGTGATGTCCACAGATGCCATAGTGTGAGGATGGCTTGGTGCAGTATGTCGTCGTTCTCGCCACTCAAGAGAGCAGTGAGCTGGGATTGAACTCCTTGTGCACCCTGCGGCAGTGTGTGGGCTCTGATCGTCATATGGGCCTCACTTGGTCGTCATGGGCCTCACTTGAGATGTAGCGGTAATTATGTATCGAAACGAGAACGGATCAACGGCCCCAAATGAGGAAATGTAATCGTATCTTAGAATGATTCGGAAACAGATGAGCGACTAATCGGCTACTAGTAGCCAGATCGGACTAGCTGGCTACCAGCGCCCATGTTCATCTTCTTCGTTGCGCCCGACCACCTCCACCCCCGAACCGTCGCCCACCACCCGCGACTCCGACGCCTCCCGGCGTCGTCGCCGGCCGCCACACCCTCCCTACCCCCGCCCGCAACCACCTCCGGCGGCCGGCGGCACCTCGCCGCCTCGCCGCGCCGCCCGCACTTGCCGCCGCCGCCCCACCAGTCCCCGTCCGCCACTAACCTGTATGGTGAAGCTCCCCCACCCCTGCCCTGCCCACCGCCCTCCTCCACCGCCGCGGCCGGCGGCGCCCTCGCCGCCTTGCCGCCCCGCCCGCCGCCCCCAGCCCACCGCCGGGCCGACCTTCCCCCTACTTCTATGGTTGAGGGGAGAAGAAGCCCCCCAGCAACCCGAACCACCCTAACTCGGCGTCCTCACCACCGCCTGCCTCCACCACCGGCGGCCGGCGGCGCCGCGCCGCCTCGCCGCGCCGCCCGCACACCCGCCGCCTCCGGCCCTCGACGCAGGCCGTGGTCGCTGGCTCCGTCGAGCCAGCTACCAGTATCTGGATAGACTTTTCCTTAAATAAAGCAACAGTAAGTTAAAAGACTTGCCTATTTTTTTTGAAGAGAAAATGTGGTGCTAGAGTATATGTACCATTAATTCCTTTATTTATTGTCTCCTGCCTAGCGGTTATTGTGAAGTATGAACTTGCAGATTTTGCACATAGAAACCCCTAGTTAACTTACTGCAGAGATTTCAAATGATGGAAGTATGATTTAGTTCCGCCAGTATTCTCTCTTATGGTCAAAATTACACATCCTGGACTTTTCAGTCTACGTTGTACAAGTAAGTACTCCTATTTCTAACTGAAATCTGTATAAACCCACATGCTAGTATACTTTGGCCACTGCTAAACCCCTCCGGGCGGACAGGATAGGATTTCTCTCCCTCCGTCCGCGCCACTCCACCATTTCCGCCATGGCCGCGGCCGCCTCGCTCCTGCCGGCCTCCGCCGCCGGCGCCCTTACCCGACCTGCGACCCCTTCCCCAAGGCCCCACCTCTCCGTCCCGGCCGCCTCCGCGCGCAGGGACATCTCCCGCGGCTGCGCCCTCGTCGGCGCCGGCAACCGCCGCGCGCCAACCGTTCGGCGGAACGCCGCGGAGACGACAGTGATGCCCTACGTGCCGGGCTCCGGCAAGTACCTCGCGCCGGACTACCTCGTGGTACGCCGTGCAACCCTTACGAGTCTCAAATTCTGGCACTTGCTGCTCCCTGTAAGTGAACCTGATGACAGATTTTTTTCCTTGCTCGTGGCTGCAGAAGAAGGTGTCGGCTAAGGAGCTGGAGGAGCTGGTGAGAGGGGAGAGGAAGGTGCCGCTCATCGTGGACTTCTACGCCACCTGGTGCGGGCCCTGCGTGCAAATGGCGCAGGACATCGAGATGGTACGCCATGCCCCCTGCCTCTGCCTGTTGTTCAACACTTCCGATTCCTTGGATATGGTTTCTGACTAGTTTGGCTACATCAGTCTGCAAAACTACAACCGAGAGGGTGTTCTTGCGTCCTTACTCTTGCTGAAGCCTCAACATTTGTGGCACCTAGCGACATCAGATGAAATTGATTATTTTTATTTAGATAAAGGGAAGAGATAAAATGGAAATGAACTTGCTTGTTCTCCTCTTTTTTTTTTTCCGAAAACGCGGGAGAGCTGCGCTTCTTTGTATTAGAGAGAGAAATGGAAGTCCCCTTACATCATCCTTGTCTCATTCGGGGACCAAACATGAGATTCGGTTTACAACTCAAAAAGAGCTAACCAGGAAAAACAGACCTGAAAAAACTTGACCAAAAACACACACAACAGAGGATATTCTAGAGAGAAAGTCCTCTGCCGACCCCAAGCTTCTCCAGCTTCTTGGCACCTGCCATGCACCATAAATCGTGCTCGTCCTTGATGTCTCTCATAATGGAAGGAACCGATGGAGAGGCGCCATTAAACACACAATCGTTTCTATGCTTCCATATGACCCAGGCTTCCAAGATGATTAGGGAATTTACTCCTTTCTTTTTCTCCTTCTGAACTTTCTTCATTGCTTTTCGCCACCAGTTAGCAAAGTTTCTTTCATTCGACCTGGGAGCCGCTGAAACAAGATCCAGCGCTTGGAACAAATGGAACGATACCTGTCTCGCAACTACACATGTGGTCAGCAGGTGTTGGGCGGTTTCTTCTTCTTGGTCACAGAGCGGGCATTTGTCCGGGTGTTCAAGGCCCCTTTTGGCCAAACGATCCGCTGTCCAGCAGCGGTTCCGAATTGCCAACCAAAGAAACAACTTGCACTTGCCCGGCGCCCATGATTTCCATAATCGACGCCATGGCTCAAAGGTCACCGAACCATTGAAATACGACCTGTACGCCGACTTCGAGGAATATTGACCCGATGCATCGAGCTGCCAGATGTGTCGATCTTCTTGGTCATCATGGAGAGTAATGTTCATAAAACAGTCCCAAAGCCTCAAGAATTCTCTGATCCCGTGCCAAGAGAGTCCGCCTCCATTTCTAATGTCTTGCAGCCATTGATCATCGGCAAGTGCATCGGCCACAGTCCTAGTCTTTCGAATTCTTGGAGCAATAACAGCAAACACTGTCGGCGCTAAAGCTTCAATAGAGCAGCCATGTATCCACCGATCAGTCCAAAAGAGAGTATTTCTCCCGTTGCCGACCTCCGTGGTGACCGCAATTGCAAACAAAGCTAGGGCGTTAGGATGAGAAGGAAGCTCCAAATCAGTCCACGGCCTATCTATCCGTGTCTTCTTAAACCATTGCCAGCGCATCTGCAAGGCCCAAGACATGACCTCCAAGTTTGGTATGGCCAGACCCCCAAGATCATGTGGGTGTGTGACTTTAGACCACGCCACCAAGCAGCAACCTCCATTCGCCTTCTCTTTACCTTGCCAAAGAAAGCCCCTCTGAATTTTTTCCACCGCTTTGATGAACCATTTGGGAACAGTCATAGCTATGAGCAAGTACACCGGGATGGCAGCCAAGACAAACCTTACCAAAGTCGCACGACCAGCTTTGTTCATGAGTCCTGCCTTCCAACCGGGCAGTTTATTTGCAATCTTCTCAATCCATGGCATTAGATCAGACTTTCGTAGCTTCTTATTGGACAAGGGAAGTCCCAAATAAGTGCATGGAAATTCTGAAATTGCACAAGGGAGTGTCTCATTGATCACAGTTTCAGGGACATCCTCACAACGAATAGGCACAATATTACTCTTCTGCAAGTTGGTTTCCAATCCAGAGGCTTCCCCAAATAAAGAAAGGATGTCTCTCGTTATTAGCAGCTCATCCTCAATCGGTTTAATGAATAACGCAACATCATCAGCATAAAGTGATAGACGCTGACCGGCAACACGGGTGGATAGCGGCTGCAGCAACCCTTCTTCTTGTGCTTTCACAAATAAGCTATTCAGAACATCCATGGCAAGAATGAACAGCATCGGGGAGAGGGGGTCCCCCTGCCGCAGCCCTCGTTGATGCTGGATGAATTCTCCCGGCTCACCATTTAGAAGAATCCGAGTTGAAGAGGTAGATAGCAAATTAGTGACCAGATTGCACCATACCGTGCCAAAACCCAAGTGTCGCAATACTTCCATCAAAAAGACCCAAGCCACGTTTTCAACTCGGGCTTGCAAACCTGATCGCCTCAGGACCGATCAGGTCGATCAGTCGATTAATCGTCCGATCAGGTCGATTAATCGATACCTGATCGGTCCGATCAGGTGACCTGATCGTCCAACACCCCTGGGACCGATCAGGTATGTATGTTGGACGATCAGGCATGTATGTACATGAAAATTCAGCATTTTTAATGCAGACTCTGAATATGAATGCAGTGATTGACTTACCTGTCCATATGCAACTGATTCTTGGGTCCTTGTTGATTTCTTGCATGCTGCAACAACCTGAAAACCATGAGGCACATGTATATTAGTGAGAGAAGCAAGTGATTATGTAGCAGACAATCAGTTCTAGAAAAAAGCAGCAAGCATATGTCTGACTCTGAAACTGAAATAACAACCAAGTCCATTACATCACAGCACAGAGCACACATAAATAACAGAATTAAAATGTCTGATGTCTGAAACTGAAATAACAACCAAGTCCATTACATCACAGCACACAGCACACATAAATAACAGAATTAAAATGGTCTGATGTCTGAAACTGAAATAACAACCAAGTCCACAATCGACATCCATTCTACTGAAATAAGTAAATAACACGCAAGTCCTGATCCTAAAGCAAAGCAGGATCCACTTGTAATGCCCCTGGCCCTGACGCCTCTCCACTTCCAGTTACATCCCCATCATTGTCGTCCTCCGAGTCAAGATCCTGCTCCATTGGGTGATAGTTATCATCATCCTCAGCTGTAGGTTCATCTTCAGCTGCAGGTTCATCTTCAGCTTCTTCATCTTCAACGGTTGGTGCCGGTGGAGCTGTTCTAGGATGCTTTCTCTTCCTTGTAGAAGGGGTTGGATTTTTACTTCGAGTAGCAGCTGCCCTTGGGAAATTACGTCCCCGTAGCCCTTGGCTTGCACCAATAGCCTCGTCTACATGAGCCCAAGTTAGATCATTGTCTGCTCCTTGATGAACAGGTTCGCAGCCTGCATCGACCCACTCATTCTCCCATTGGAACTCGTCAAGGAGTAGGGGGTTGCTTTTCTTTCCTTTAGAACCGAGCTCTCGCAGCTTCATGAAACGATTTGTCATTTTTCGGTTGTAGCTAACAAACACTAACTTGTTCAACCTCTTGTGCTCCAATCGGTTCCTCTTTTTGGTGTGTATCTACAAATAGATAACATGCAAACCCACAAGTCAAATGCTATGTGCAAAAGAAATTGTTCTCCGACACTAGAAATGCAGAGTAGTAGCTTCTTACATGAGAAAATGCACTCCAATTTCTCTCACATCCTGATGCCGAACAGCAGAGGCTAACAATTCTCTTGGCCATGGTCTGGAGCTCATATGCAAGGCCTCCATATGCGCCCCACCAAAGAACTACAAATCAGTGAATCACAATGGTAATCAGGTAACAAGTACATGAAAAAGTGTTGCAGCTAACTAGCTAACAATGGAAAGGTAAGTTAGTTACCTGGATTTTTTCGATCCCTATCTCTAATTGCTAGTGCCTTTGAGAAGGCATCACCTTCAGACTGAGCATAGTCATCAGCCTGCTTGCTGATCTTGCTTTGTTCTTCATCATCGGGTACCATTTTCCATAGGACATCATTAAACATAGATCTTAGCTTTGCAGCCTCCCTTGGATTGTCTTCCTTAATGGCAAAAAACTTGGCTGGATTCAAGAAAAGTGCAGCCCCATACAAATTCTGTTCCATTTGCTTGTCCCATCTCTTATCATAGGCTGTCATAACATCTTTGAGTATCCGTGGCTTGTTTCTTAGACAATCATTGATAGTCTTCTTTGCTGTATGCATGGCAGCCATGATCTCAGGAGCTGCTGGTGTCTCATCACCATCTGCAATCCGCAAAGCTATAAGCAGCGGTTGAGAGGCTTTCAAACAATTTTCCAAACTGGCCCAAAAGCTTAGAGCCATCACAACATTCTCAACACTCTTCCCTTCAGAAGTGGCAGCCAACTTCTGATTATGCCACTCAGGACTAACAAATAGACTCCTTAGACCAATCTTGTGATTGAGCATACTTGCCAAGGTGAGAAAAGAAGTAGCAAACCGTGTAACAGCCGGCCTCACGAGATCTCCACCAAGCTTCTCTCTCATCAGATCAAGAAGTCGACCATGCTTGTAGACAAATCTGGTCACCTTCTTTGCATCACTGATACACTGCTTGAATGAGTCTATCTTGCCAATGTCCTCCAGCAACAAATCTATGCAGTGAGCAGCACACGGAGTCCAAAAGAGAGTTGGAATCCTTTCCATTAACAATTTGCCAGCTGCCTTGAAATTTGCCCCATTGTCTGTAACAATCTGCACCACATATTCCTTGCCAATATTCTCAATCTGTTTCTCCAGCAAGTCTGCAAGCATCTTTGCATCTGCCACCTCACTTGAAGCATCAACCGAGCCTAAGAAGAATGTTCCTGCTGGACTGTTAGCAAGAAAATTAATCAGATGGCGATGACGGGTGTCAGTCCAGCCATCGGACATGAGCGTGCAGCCGTACTCCTTCCAAGATTCCTCATGCTTCTTCCTCAATTCATTGGTCTTCGCCACTGCCCTATCGAGCAATGGATTCCTCAACTCATGATACGAAGGCGACCGGTATCCAGGTCCATATTGCCCTATGGACTCCAGCATTATTTCCCAGCTTCTTGAATTAATAGCATTCAGTGGAATACCATTCTCATAAAAGAAATCTGCTACATGGTCGTCAACAATCTGTTTGGCTTCTTTTGATTTCTTTGTGCAATGCTCCAATGTAGGCTGAGAAGTCTTGGATGAATGCCTATCTTCAACAACTTCTTCAGGTGACTTGCATAGCATAGAACTAACAGATTTGGTATACTTCTGCTGTTTTCCTATACCAGTAACAGTGAAAGAAGTGATAGAAGTTTGTACTCGGCCTTTCCTTTTGGCATCCTTTGCCTTTGTCCCCGAGCTTGGTACCGTAGCAGCAGCCACAACTTCAACTTCACCTTCACTTTCTTCTTGTTCACCATTACCAACAGGCCCTGCATGTTCATTGACAATCACTGAACCCCTCTTCATATAGTCATGCATTTCCTTCCTAACTATTTCAGGTGCACTGCCACACTTTATTGCATCCCCATAGCCACCGGCAAGATGCTGTTTGAACCTTAGAATCCCTGCAGGCACTACCTTTTTGCAGAAAATGCACTGAACCAGGTCCTTCCTCCCCTCTGTTGGCCAGAAACCATATTTCCAACCCGGATTAGATTTAGCATGCCTCTTAGGATCTTGAGCTAGAGCAGCAAGGTCTGGTGGCAACTCTGCTAAAGCTTTTGCAACTAGGGACTCAACATCAAGATTAACGGATGGAGGGGCAGCATTAGCACTAGTACCAGTATCATCAACACCAAACGGATTCTCATCTTGATGAGCAGCAGCAGCCGCCGCAACAGAAGGGAACACCACTTCCACATTCGCACGCCGCCGCCGATCACGCTCACCTGCATTCAGATTCATTCAAGTACATGAGATGGGAGCAGATGTGAGAAGAGAGGAGGACTGCAGTCATTGCACTTACCGGAGGAGGAGGACGAGTGGCTCATCTTCCTCTCCCCTGGACAGCTGCGCAGGGGGCAAGGGACGCCAGGCGGCACCGGAGCAGAGAAGAGGAGACGAGCTGACGAGGGAAGAAGAGAGGAGGAGAGAATGGCGGCTGCAGCAGGGAGAGGATGGAAGGGATCGAGCAGCTGTGTTACCTATAGCAGCCGAAACCCTACTGGGCTTGCCTGGGCCGAACAGAGATGGCCCAAATCGCCTGGGCCGAACAGAGCTGGCCTGATCGTCCTCGATCAGAATGGACGATTAATCGTTCCTGATCGACGATTAGTCGGACGATCAGGAATCCTAATCGACCTAATCGAATCGATGGGCTAATCGAATACGGTGGAACGATCAGTCGATTAATCGTCGATTAATCGCGATTAATCGGACGAGATGAAAACGTGGGACCCAAGAGACCGAATCAAATGCTTTTGTGATGTCAAGTTTGAGGAAAAGACTAGGCACCTTCTGACGATGTAAAGTTTTGACTGTCTGCTGCACGAGCATAAAATTGTCATGAATAGATCGTCCTCTGATGAATGCGCTTTGATTTGTTGCAACCATAGCATCCAGACGTGGGGCAAGTCGATTGGCAAGAATTTTAGTGATAAGCTTAGCAAAACTATGTACTAAGCTTATTGGCCGAAAGTCCCTTGCGGTGGTAGCATCAACTTTCTTTGGTATCAAGGTAATGTAGGCCGCATTGAGGAGACCGAGACCCCTAGCATCACCTTGCTGTAGAGTTAATATAGCAGCCAAATCCGATTTAATCACCGACCAACAAGCTTTATAGAAACGGCCTGTATAGCCATCAGGCCCTGGTGCCTTGTCGGCCGGCAGGGACCTAATGGTTTCCCATACTTCTTGCTCCGTAATTGGAGCATCGAGCTCGGATAAATCCAGTCCTTCTCTGTGACAAAAATCCAAGTCGAGGGCATGTGTTCTGGTGGACGCCGTACCCAAAAGCTGCTCATAAAAATCGAACAAAACCTTGTGCTTGTCCTCCTGAGATGTTGCCATATGATCACCATCAAGAAGTTTAGAAATATAATTTTTCCGCTTCCTGTATGCTGCCTGCTTGTGAAAGAACGATGTGTTTGCATCCCCATCTTTCAGTTGTTTAACTCGAGACCGAAGTCTAGCAATAGTTCTTTCCAACGAAGCCAGCTGCAAGCACAGTTTTTTGAGCTCTTTTCTCAGCCATTCCTCCCCCGGGATCAAACTCCTTGAGTCTTGTGCTACCTCTAATCTGTGCAGCACTTCACGCGCTTGAGACAATTGGGTTTTAACATGACCAACTCTCCTTGCACTCCATGCCTGTAGCGCCCGTGTGAGGCGTTTGAGCTTGAAAGATATGCGCTGTAATGGACACATTGGTTGTACCGGCTCCTCCCAAGAAGTGACAACCGTTTCCATAAAGCCCGACAGCCGTACCCAAAAGCTCTCAAAGTGAAACCGTTTCTTTCCCTGTACTCCATCCTGGAGTCCCAAAATAAGAGGGCAATGATCAGACATCTCAGTTGCATGGCTGTGTAGAACACAATCCGGATAAATATCCTCCCAGTCCGTGGTACACAAAACCCGGTCCAGCTTGACCAAAGTTGGAGAGTCCCTCGCATTAGACCATGTGTATCTTCGACCAATCAGGGGAATTTCCTTTAATTCCATTTCATTGACAAATCTATGGAAGCGCCCATCATTGCTCTATTGACATTGTCGTTGTTTTTGTCTTCCGAACTATATATCATGTTGAAATCCCCTGCCAGCATCCACGGCCCATTACAGTGGCTTCTGACTTCTCTTAGTTCCTCCAAGAAAGCAGGCTTGTCCGCATCCAGATGAGGGCCATATATACCAGAGAACCACCAAGCTTCTTCGCCGTCAGCTTGGAACTTGACCGAGACCGAGTGACGGTGAACTCGATGGGACTCGGCGGAGATCATCTCAGAACGCCAAGCCACCAGAATTCCACCCCTCGTCTCTTGTGCAGCAAGATAAACATATGAATAGCCTTGTCCCAGAATGGATAGAAACATCAAAATCAGAAATAAGAGCCAGTTTGGTTTCTTGCAAACACACAATCATCGGTCGATAAGATTGAACCACCTGATGGACTGTGTCACGACGCGCTCTGTCATTCAGACCACGCGCGTTCCAAATCAAGCAGTTAACAGACGCCATTGATTACAAATAAAAACAAACGACCAACACAGCCCCACCTCAAATCACTGAGGCCTCTCCCCTTGCTCGCACCTCATCCTCAGGAGGCGCGCTACGCTGCATCGATACGGATACGCGTATCAGTATCGGGGCGTATCCGATACGGCGATACACCGTTCTCTCAAAAAACCCGATACTTGGATACGTTTCCATTTTTTCAAAAAGAAAAAGAAATATAGTGCATCTGGGCCAGGTACAAGCCTACAAGGGAAAAGGCCTGCTGGTGGTTTGGGCCTGCGGGAAGGATATATGGGCCAGGTGCTTTAGGGGCTGGTGCTCACATTGCTGGCCCAGGAGAAACAGATCGGGAAGAAAGGAGGAAAAGGGGATCGATACAGGTGCGTTCTTCCTCTTCTGTTCAGAAAGCCATGGATGGACGCCGGGAGCTCAAATCGGCAAGGGGAACGGGCAGGAGGGCGGCTAGGGAGTGGGGAATTCGAAGGAGTAGTCCACGGCGGTTCCATTTGAGGCATCAATTTGAGGGGAGGCCATGGGGAACGGAGGTTGCGACGGGGGAATAGAGGCGGCCATGGCTGCTCGGGTTGAGCTCGATTGGGCGAGGGGGATGGCGTGGGGATGGACTGGGGAGGTGGAGCTCGTGCTGGAGGTGCTCACCTTCGACTCAATCGAACCTAGGACGAGCTATGGTGGAGGATTGACGACGCGGCCGTCGGGTGCACCTCCACCGCGTCCTGCAGCTCCCGCTCCTGCTCCGTCGGGTGCACCTCCACCTCTTCCTGCAGCTCCCGCTCCTGCTCCGTCGGGTGCGCCGCTGTCGCGTCGCTGCGGATGCTGTTGCTGCTCTCTCTCTTTCTCCCTCGCTCGCTCTCTGTGTGGTGGCTGGGTAGGTCAGGAGTGACGGGAGTGTGGTGGCTGTTGGTTACTTCATGTCTTCCTGTGGGCTGGGCCGTATCCGGCTGACAGTTTTCTTGGCCCAATACGCACCCGCCCAAGTATCCGATTTATTCATATTTATTTTTTCTCCGATACTTCGTGGATACGTATCGGCGGCGTATCGGATACGTATCGGTATCGGATACGCGTACTGATACCCATACGCCAAAGAGGGCAGCCAAAGCCCTCAGGTGTTCATGACTCAGCGGCTGATCAAAGACCCGTGAATAATCGTCAAGACAGGCGACTGTAACTTTGTCTTCAGTATCAGTAAAGCCAAGTTGACGGCACTGAAGCTGCAGCGCCGGGCGCCTTTTCTGGGGAAAGCTTTGCCACCCTGTGACTCCGCCGCGGTTTGAAGCTGGCTGGCAAAGTTTTCGTACGCCTCTTGGGTACAGGAGGCGCCTGAACCGCCGCTACTACCGGCTTCGACACTTTGGACATGAAAATCGTTCTTGGAGAGGCTGGAGAAACGGTATTGTTCCTTTGTGCCGGCACATCAGTTATACACTCTTGATCGTCATTTGCAGCTGAGTCCGTCCCAGGCGGAGGAGCGGCCACGTCTACGACTCCCACTTCATTCTGCTGACTAAGTGGAGGAGACATGGCACCTCCTTCCACGCCCGAGACTGGTGTTTTCTTGCGCAGGGGGTTCTCATCCAGCAGCACTTGCCCTCCTGTCTCAGATGGCTCCTCCGGCGCTATAGCATTGTCGGGCACAGCAAAGGTGCATGTTCCCCAAGACGGAGGGTCAACCACATCATCATCTCCCACGGTATCGGCGTGATGACCAGGTGGGGGAGATGCGGCCGCCTCTGCGACACAAGGGGACCAGCACCGGATTCACCGTTTGTTCTTGGACTGGCCGCTTCTTTCGACGAGAGAATGTCTTCATCACACTGTTCCGGTGCGCTGCAGTTGCCTCCGGCGAAATACTTAGCGGTGCAATCACAGGCGTGTCCTGAGAAATATAATCAAGCGTCAGAGACACAGCGTGCCCAGTCGCCGGCCCCTGCGCCAAAGGAATCGCCTCCAGGACGGTGGAACTTTGTGACACAGGAGCATGCACGTCCAGCTCCAGGCAACGATCACCAACATGCGAAGGGATTTGGGCTTTAGCAGTTATATTGGGCTGAAACTGGGCCAGCTCCCCTTCAGACGGCCCAGTAACTGAAACGTGATTAACCCAACCTTTCTCCTGCTCAACCAAATCAAACGGCCAAGCACTATCTTCCAACGATTGCAATGAAGCACTGGCGTCAACCCCGAAAGAGGGATTAATGACAAGAGCAGCAAGATCTTCACATAACTCCACCAAATTTGAAACTTGAACCGCACACGGCGAGCGAGCCGTTTCTGCCGACTCCGTTACAGGTACCGAAGGGGCCTCATCAATTGCTGCTGCATGTCCTGCTACGTGTCCATCTGTCGTTGGGCGAGGATCCAACCTAGCATGCACAGAGAGACGAGCCGACTTGCCACGAACAAGGGAACCGCCCGCCGAGATTCCGGGGTTTGACCTCGGCGAGCGCGAATCTTGTCTTCGTCGACGGCGACCATTGGAACTGTCATCGTCACCATCCGGCGGGGGAGGGGGATCTGCCGCCGGCGGAGGCGGCGGCGGTGGCGCCGACAGTCTGACCGCGATGGACACGGGGTATTCCAGCGTCCGCTTCACTGGCGGATTTTCTTCCATCAACACTGGTGGCTCCACGATGGCCAAGTCCATGATCGGCGGAATCAGCTCAGGCTTGGCACACCAAGCAGAGAGCCGGAACACAGAATAATCCCGGCGAGCCAACGTATCCGGCTGTATCTCCCGGACCCAGCCCCACTCATCCAACAGGTGCTCCGCCGTCTCGAGCTCCCAAGCGTGCGCCGGAATCCCCCGTAGCTCAATGTCAACCAAATGCGGCAGGACAACTCCGGTGGCCTTATGGAACCGCGACCATTGTCGGAAGTGCAAAGTTGCCGCTGTAAGCTGCAGGGGAAGACCTTCGTTGTAGACCCGAGCAGCCACAGCGACGTCCTCGAACACTACCATGTAGTCCGTCGGGCATAGCCGGTGAACCTCGAGCGAACTGTCCGGGAGCTCATAGCGACGTGAGAGTTCGTCAACTAGAACGTCGACCGACACAGCTGCGAGGTCACCGACCACCAACACGATCAGCGCCCTTTGGAGCCCTTCCTCTGCCCTTGCGATCTTTTCTGAACGATCG
The DNA here is from genome assembly GCA_012490785.1 of Eragrostis nindensis. Lineage (NCBI taxonomy): Eukaryota > Viridiplantae > Streptophyta > Magnoliopsida > Poales > Poaceae > Eragrostis > Eragrostis nindensis. The sequence goes on along the minus strand of JAAXCT010000538.1, from coordinate 69,376 downwards.
ATGACGCGCCGAGGCCGGGCCAGTCCGCCGGCGCCGGCGTCAGGGGCCACCGCCACAGCCGTCGGCTCCGGAGATTGACTCTGATGGGAGTCATTATCGGCGCCATGACCAGCACCCCGCCGCCTGCGACTACGCCTTCTACGCCGCCGCCCACGCGCCTCCATGGCACCATCACCGCTAGCTGCCAGCGCTGGCGCTGGCTCGACACCCTGCTCCATGACCGTAGGCGCGTTTGCCGCCACGGGCACGGGCTCCTTGCGCCGCCACACAAGTTCAGCCCCGGCTTGAGGGCACCGGTAGGATTGGTGGCCGAGGTTACGGCACTTGAAGCACCGGGTGCGCTTGTGGCAGGCAGCAGCGCGGTGAGCCGGGGAAAGGCAGTTGAAGCAGCGCCCCCGGAGATCCACAGGAACCGGACGGCGCGGGCCGCGTAGGCTTCGGAGACGATCCTTCTTGGCACGCCGGCTCTCGACCTTCTGCCAGCCCTGCGCCTCCTTGGTAGGACAAGGAGGTGGAGCCGGACGGTTCTGGTTCTTCAGAACGATCTTGATAGGACGAGGCGGGGACGGCTGGCCCGCCGGCGGCGGCGTCGGCGATCTGGCCCGCGAGTTCACCAGGATATCACGGAAGGACGGTGACGGCCCAGAACTCGCCGCCGCGAAGCCACCCGAAGAGCTGCCCCCCGAGGAGCTGAAGGGGCTGCTGTCGGACCACCGCTGCTCCTTCGACCTCCCTCTGATAGGTGGCGGAACAACAGCAGGGGACAAGGAGGAGATGGAAACCGACGCCTTGTGGGTGGGGAGGGCCACATCTGCTGCGGAGACGGCCGTGGAGGTGGCCGCCGGACCTGGAGTAGGCGCCGGCGTGGGGCTGGTGGTAGGAGAGGCGTCGGGGAGGGGAGGCGGAGAGACGGGAGCCATCGATCGTCTAATTATGATTGCTTGTTCTACTCTGAGCTATTTGCTCAGCTGGTTTACGGAATGTTCTAGCATTATGCTTAGTTCTTAAAACCTCCATGGCAAAATTTAGTCTAGTGCAGTACTAGACTGGAGGGGACACCATTTGATAGCTAGTGTACTCTAGTCTAGTAGTGAACAAGACATTGCGAATGATTTTGTGCAGTTAGAGTTTCATATGGAAGGGAACTGAAAACATTTTCTTTTGACTACGTTATGAGTGGTGCCGTGTCTTTGTGGCTGAGGGGAGAAACATCGATGGCAACCAATTTATGTTGTCTAGCTTCTATAAAGCGTAGTTAATTTGTTTCCGATTTCATGAAAATTGTAACTGTTAACACTTCTACGTGCTCTTAGTTTGGTGAATATTTGTTCACATTTGGGATAATTTTTTAATGGGAAGATTAAGACGACCTTACGTTGTAGCTGGAAGAGGATTAGGATAAGTAGTGTCTGTGGAGCACCTCCGGGGAGCAACTTTTCCAAACAAATTGGAATGATAGCATATTCTGGAGAAAAATAGTCAGAATGCAATGCCTTCCTTGATACATCTTGGCTCTTGCAGTATTTTGAGTATTTGTTGCAATGTATTATTGCAGCTTGCAGTTGAGTATGAGGACAACGCTGTAAGGATCGTGTGACCGAGAGGGGGGGTGAATCGGTGCACTCTAGAATCTATTTCCAAACACTTACTCCCAAGCAACTCCTAGCGAGTAGTTCTAGTAACAAGGTAAAGCACACTAAGGAGTATCCTTAACCTATATAGCTAGTGCATATAGATAACACAATCACACCACACTAGCAACCTAGCACAAGATAGATAGATAGCGGAAAACTTAAGCTAGGCAAGGCAAGGTAACAAGATAACTAGAGACAAGGCAACCAAGATACTAGGCACACTAAGTAGAGTCCTTAGAGCTACTAGATAGGCTATAACAAGTAAGCACACGAGCAAGGCAATCAAGCAAACCTAGTGAAGCTAGTAGGCACCAAGGTAAACACACAAGCAAGATAAGAGCACAACTCAAGTACTACAAGCAATCATATGAAGTGCGATAAGTAAATGCGAGTAGTAAAGGAGAAGGGATAGAGAATGCTCATGATGTTTTCCCGTGGTCTCGGAAGGATGGCGCCTTCCCCTACTCCACGTTGGGTCACTCCCGCCGGAGTCTCGACCCCGTCCCTCCTCTCGATGGCGATCCCTCCTAGAGCACACTTCACCCTCCGAGTGAAGTCGCGGGCACGTCCCGCCGGGCTCGATCCTGGGTACTCTTCCGGAGGTAAGGCTCCGCACTTGATGCGTGCCAAAGGGCGCTCCACTAGTGATGCTTCTTTCGCACGGGAAGCTCCAAGACCGTGTACAAACTTGTGTCGACTTCCACAATCTCCTTGGACAGCTCAACACCGACGCCTAACCGGTCTAGGCCTTGCCATAGACCAAGAGTAACAGCCCTAGATGACTCTCTCAAGCCCACACTAGCCTAGAGATCAAAGGATGCAACTTGCTACTCTCTCAAGCACTAGGATCACTCCAAATCCCTCTCAAGTGCTTCACACTTCTTCCTCTTGGCTTCTTGGCAGCACCTCCCCTCTTTCCTGGGTCCAAGAGCACCTCAAAGAGGTAAACAACCGACTATATATAGGCCTCCAACCTCAAACTAGCCGTTGTCCAAAAGTGCCCAGTCTGCGTGATGACCGTACAATAGGACCGTATTGTCCGGTCTCCATCTGACCGTATTGTCCGGTCTTCACCAGACCGGCGTCCAGGGAGTGCTGCTCCTCTTCTCAAGCCAGACCGTATTGTACGGTCCCTAGGACCGTATTGTCCGGTCTCCATTCTTCATCAGCCAACAGAAACTTCTCCTTCTCTGTTGCTCTTCTCCTGTAAGACCGTATTGTACGGTCTCATGACCGTATTGTCCGGTCAACTGTCCGGTCTCTATTCTTCAACTTCCAGAAACTTCAGCTTCTCTGTCTGGAATACCCAATAGAGACCGTACTGTCCGGTCCCTAGAACCGTACTGTCCGGTCTCCATTTCTCCATTTCCAGAAACTTTAGCTTCTCTGTCTGGAAATCCTCTGTAGACCGTATTGTACGGTCTCCATGACCGTACTGTCCGGTCTCCTCTGCCTTCGCAGCTTCGATCTTCTTCTTGATCTTCTTCTTCAAGACTTGATCTTCTTGGTTCCTTCAACTCTCTTCTGCCACCCTAGCCCCTGAGAGACTCACCATGCATCCAATGATCTCTATAACTAGTGTGTACTAAGAGAACCACCTCGAACCCTCTTGATAGTCCGGTTTTTCCTATGGACTCAAGCTAACATCTAACCAAGCAACACCGCTTGGATCTAGCATGTCCTTAGCCTTGATCCATATCTTCTCCGCGACCTCATCAAGTCCGTTCTTGTGTAGATGAAGGCAACCAATCATCCTTTTCATTAAGTTCATAGTGTGTTGGCGTTCACCACCAACGGACGGAGCTTTCTTCATATGTGACCTATAAGATCTCACAAGGAGTGTTAGTCACATTCATGGTTCTCATCTTATCACCAAAACATTCATACCTTGGGGTTTCCCTAGCTCCAATGGTCATGAAGCTTACAAACGCCCTTTTTGTGAAGGTGGACACAGACGATGAATATGAATTTGCAAGAGATATGCAGGTACCTTAACACGTCTTGGCATGAATTTGAGCCAACCAAGTATTGATCGAAGTTTTATTGAGGTTTCTACTCAAAACATTTCTGAAACATACAGGTAAGAGGGCTTCCAACGCTGTATTTCTTCAGTCCGGATCAGAGCAAAGATGCCATACGCACAGAGGGACTGATTCCGATAGACATGATGAGGAACATACATAATTGACAACGAGCTATGATTGCTGCTAAGCTTTATAGGCACGTAACGGGCTGAAGTTTTGACTTGAGAATGGAGGGTTTAGGTTTTAGTCTGTGTGCGATATGGTTCCAGTGGTAGGGGTTTCTGTGTGCAAAATCTGCAAGTGTAGCATGTTAATGTGTAGCATAAGGATTGACACGTGAGATTCGCCACTAAATTTCTTCATTGTTGTCGCTGTATCATGTTCGACATCCGCATCGAATTTTTGTTTTGTGTTGTTACTGGTTGGATTAGTGATATTTCGGCTCGCATTGGCCTCCGAATTTCCGGAGAACTCCTTCAGCCTACATTTTTGGCTCAAAATAATCCATATGCAAATGCAAGTTTAAGTGAATTCAAAGAAAAAAAATGAGGTGTTTGGTTTGAGGAATTCCCTCATTTTGGACGGCCTAGTGTCTTGGGCAGGGCCGGTCGTTGCATTGTCTGTAGTGGGGGAAAGCCCAGCCCACTCGATGAAGAGTGCATTAAGGCCGGCCACGTCCGCAGCCCAAACAATCTTCTAGTCTTCCTTCCCCTCGTCTCCCCTCCGAAACAGTTTTGGTTCGGCCGAGCTCCGTTCAGGCTTCCCTTCCCTGCCGCCTGCGCCGGCCTCGCCGCCCTTGAGGTACGCGTCCTCCCTCCCTCCTCTTGCTCCGTGCGTGCACACGTGTTCATTTTCCTGTCATGTCGCCTGATCAGGTCGGCCGCCGCCACTCGCTAAGGGTTCCGGGGGATGGGATTCGCTCAGCAACGCAGGAGGCCGCAGAGTACCGCCCGCTCGCTCGCCAGGTAGAGTTGTAGTTGTCCTTCAGTCGGGGAAAGATCGGGTGCAGAGAGATCGATATGATTTGGCTCGAGTTGGGAAGTAGATCGGTGAAAGCAGGAGGCCAGGGGAATCGGTTGTCATTACACAAAAGACTGACATGTGCAAACCCAAACTAGCTAACGGGACTGAGCGGAATGGCTAGCGAGGAAAAAATTTAGGTTCGATGGCAAATAGGGAGAAGATTTTTTTTTTATTCAATGGCTGGAAAGGAAGGGCAAATTCTTTTTATGGCCGAAAAGAAATTTTCCCTGCTTAATTTGGTATCTGGATCTAGGGCTCCTCGATTAGTGGGGGACTTAGATTCCAGTTAGTCTTTGCAAAAAGAAATGTGTTATCTGTTTTAAGGATGGGAATAGTGCTTTGAATCAAAGTCGGGTACTGATTTTGTATTGTTGGGTTTCAGCGACCAACTAGTTCACCCAAAAGTTAAAGGCAACATTCCAGCTCCCTGGTATAGGAATGAGCTGCAATTAGCATTTTCTTAGTAAAACATGTGTGCAGTGATCCTGAGCTGGACATGCCATCTCCAACGCGTCAGCCAGGATCTCTTGTTGCTACCCCTTTTCTGAGGATGTCCTCGCCGCTGCACAGCATCACTGCAGCGGCCACGGTTCTAGGGTCTATAGTTGCTGACTTTGATGGATCTTATACTCTTGTGTCTGGGTTGCTGTTCACTCTTCTTTAGACTCAGGTAGTCAGGTTCTACGAGACCCACCAAGCTGCTCTTCTTGCCATAGACACCAATAATGAAATCCATATAATTGACAAAAGGTGTGGGTAGGGCTGTTCAAGGACTGCTCCCTCAAGACACTGGAAAGGCGACAAGTTCCGTCAGAAGTATGGATAAATCAAGGATGCCAGTTGTTTCTTCAAATGTTGCAAATAAGATAATGCGAGCAAGGCTTCTTGAGAGACGGGTTGCTGGCCTTGATGGACTGAAGAATTGGCTTTTCGATCATGGTCTTGGATGGTTTATCGACATTTTGGACAGTGAGAAGCTTGGAATGTATCAGCTAGTCTCCCTTACAATGAACCAGCTGAAAGAGATGGGACTTGTTGCTGTAGGTCCACGGAGGAAGCTTATCCATGCCATTGACAGTCTCAGCCGCCCACACCAGTCTGAGATGGTTTCTTGACACCAAGCTTTTCTTTAGTCGAGTAGAGAATGTCTGAATTGGTCTCTGATCCTAGGGTCTTCGGTAACTGAAGCAATACATGAATCTTCGATAGCTAAAAGGTTGCCATAGCCTAAACCAGCAGCTGAAGCTAGCACTGAATCTTTTATAGAAGTAGAAAAACCAAAAGGTTAGAGAGTTCGTCCTGCTGTGATACAAGTTTACAGGATTTGTTTGTATAAAGAGCGTCTGACGTAGCAAGTGTTGGTACCATGTAATCTTGCAGATGGAACGACATTTTAAACTACCTTCCGTTCTGTAATCGCTAACTATCATGTATGCGTTGGGTAACTCCACAGGCTACTTTCCCATGTCGTCACATCTCACATAATAATGTTACTAGAAAACTTGTGCTCTGAGGAGGCCTTTATATCTTATACTCCCTCCATTTTTAATTATATGACACCGTTGACTTTTTTATTAAACTTTGACCAACAATAAATATGAAAAATAATTAGTTTCTTAACGTGAAATGTATATTGTTGGAATTATCATCAAAAGCACTTTAAGATTAACTTATACATTTAGCTAGTTGCACAAATATTTATGAATAAGACAAATGGTCAAAGTAACGAAAAAAGTCAACTGTGTCATATATTTAAAAACAGAGGGAGTATATGACTGCCCTGTTTGGCTTTCGTCGTTCAGGTTTTTCTTTTTCCTAAGGATATTCATATTTCAATTTATTTCACGAGTTTCGTGCAACTTTCACGAGGAGTTTCAGCAGACTTTCATCATAGGGCACATTAGAAATTCATGTTTGAGCTGTTCGTAAAGAATAAGAAGAAATACATGTTCGAGCATAAACACTAGCCTTACACCTGATGAAATTTAGCACAATAGAAATTCCCTGTTGATCCGTGATAGGTAAAGTTTTCTGAAGCATCGCACGAAAAATCAGCGTTTTGATTTCAAAATGTGTCATTTTTGGTTAAACAATAATTAAAAAGTGACACGGCCCGGAAGCAAGAAAACCAACACAAACCCCCCTCCAAAAGCCCTACAGCACCCAAAGAGTCAAAAACACCCTCCGCCTCCCGCGCCGCAATCATCCATGGCGGCTCCGCCGCCGTCTTCCACGCCGCCGGCCACAGCCGCAAACTCCAACCCCGACCGCAACCCGAAACGGAAGCGGAAGCCCAAGCCGAAACCAGCCAAGCCTGCCGCTCTGCACCCTAACTGGGCGCAGCTCCAGGCCAAGCTCCCCCACCGCCCCGCCGCCACCCACCTCGGCAAGCGCAAGGACCGGGATGGCCCTCCTCCGCCACCCGAGGCTGCGGAGACGTCTCCTCCCGCGGAGGGGGAAGCGGCGGTCAAGCTCGAGCCGACCTCCGACGACTCCAGGTGAGTGTGCCTTCGCAACCAGGTGCTTTGAATTGTTTGTTTGAGCTGCTTGGTTTTTGACCTCGTGTGTTGGGAATGGGGGGTTGGGGTTGGTCAGCTTGACGAAGGCGCTGGCGATGGACTGCGAGATGGTTGGCGTGGGCTCAGAAGGCAGCAAGAGCGCCCTCGGCAGGGTCACCTTGGTAAGCACCAATTTCTTATCTGTGTTCAGTAGCAGTTTATGCTTCGTTACCAATTTATCGGGTGATGGTAGAGAGGGAGTTGGGATCGTGCCATAGTGATAAGTCTCAAATTGGTGGCTCATTTGGATCAAATCCAAAAGAGTCAGGAACTGCCATACGCTTTGTCCATGGAATGAGATTGCAATATTGTCTGTCCAGAGTTTATTTGGATGTGGAGACGCTGTGAGGCTTTTAGTTGAACAATTCATAGTTGTCGGGTGTCATTCATAGATATTTGCTTAGCAAATAGGTCGTTTCATCATCTTTGTGACTCGGAGTGGATGCAACATCAAATGTTTGGAATTGGATGGCTTTATGTGGTTCCAAGAAAATGTTGTTACAAGCTTCCATTTGTAGTATAAAAACTTAGTTCAGTTACATATGACCAGCTAATGTTTGGGTTTGAGATTACATAATGCAATCCCTTATTTACCAAATGTTTAGCTGTTAAAGGAGTGTAAGTGTGTAATGTGCTTTCTATTTAGATAATGTTTAGCAGTAGAGTAGTGGAGTGTGCTCTTGTTCCCTTATAATGCGGTTCTATCAGATTGTTAAAGGTGTGCCTGCTTGCTAGTGCCATGAAATTGCTATAGCTTATCTGTTTTTTTCTGTATAAATTAGTGATGGATAACTCTTGCATGAATTTCTGGATTTGAAATAATATAGGAGGGTATGCATATCACTAAAGAAAAGGCATTCAAATGTTCTTATGATTTGTATATCAACTTTATTTTTAGCATCCCTGAATTTTTAGTTAAATTATGAGTCTAACTGTATGCTGAATTCTTAATGTCAGTGCTCACTCTATGTCGGAGGAATACTAAGTAGAATCAGAAACATTTTGTTTTAGCCACACTTGGCTGAACAGTGAAAGAACACAATTGTCATACCATTTTATTATGTTTCAACGACAGCAAGAATAGTATTTACATGTGACCTAATGACAGCAAGAAGAATATGGAATGTTTGAGGAATACAGGCATTGATTTCATTAGAGAGAGGGAGCGCCATATTTTCTGCCCCAACAATAAGGATTTCATTGACCAGTAGCAGCGCTGGACAAGGGAACCAAACATGGCCTAACTGCTTGTTGTACAACATACTGTAGTACTTGTTTCTCTTTTAAAAAAAAAATTTTTTGCAGTTAACAAGTTTAATTGAAATGTTCTTTTGGCACTGTAAGTGCATTCCCGCCTTTGAAAAATGATTGTCTAATCTTATTATGCCTTTTGTCAGGTCAACTCCTTTGGCAATGTTGTATATGATGAATATGTTCGAACAGTGGAGCGAATAGTTGATTATCGTACCCGTATTAGTGGGATTAGACCTAAGCACATGAATAAAGGTAGAGATATCCTGCATTGTCAATCTATGACTAAATGATATTTTGTAGATGTAGAGGGTAGCGATCTATATAGGTTATGCAACTGTCTTATGTCATTGCAGCCAAAGAATTCTGGACTGTGCAGAAGGAAGTAGCAGAGCTGATTAAAGGCAGAATTCTTGTTGGGCATGCATTGCACAATGATCTTAAGGTTTGTGCTGACTGTAGCTTCGTTCATTATGTACCCTATGCTCTCATCTAATTTTATTCATTCTAGGTTTTGCTACTGAGCCATCCAAAAAAGGACATAAGGGATACCTCCGAATATGAGGTTTTCCGAAGGTTAGATGGTCCAGGCATCTACTATGACATAATTGTTCTTATTATGATTGCCACAACTGTACTGACATGGAATTTCAATTCGCTAGGGAGCGAAAGAGGCGATCATTGAAGGATCTTGCTGCTGAAGTACTTGGTGCTAAAATACAACAGAGTGAACACTGCCCGGTATGTGTGATATTATATGTGCATGGTTATTTTCTGTATGATGATCGAGCGTAGTTCTGAAATGTTCTTGAACAGTTGCTACTACATTTTACTAGTCACTTGCCGCTTCCTACTTTAGTGAAACTTTGTGTCATTAGCCAAACACTTTCGTGTTGGTGTCAATTGTGCTCATTATTGCTTGTGTGGCCATTTTTTGTACTCTACAGATTGAGGACGCCCGAGCTGCAATGTTCATTTACAACAAGCACAAGAAAGGATGGGAGAAACATACGAAAGACCAATTCAGGTCCAAAAAGAAGCTGAAGAAGCGAGGCAAAAAGAAATCTGCTGAGTCCAACGGGAATGACCCTAACGTTCCCACTGTTCTTCTATAGACTAGAAAATGAAGCCCGGATGCCAGCATTGACCTTTCTCTTGACTTGAACATGACTATGCCAAATTAGATGGATTAATGGATATGAAAAATCCTACTGAGACAGCATCTCAAGTCAGAAGCCAAAATCATAACAGAACCATGAATTTCCCTACTGATGACTGTTATGACTCAATCTGTTGATTCATAGTCTGTTATTTATCATTTGTTTTAGGGGAGAAATATTTGTAATGAAAATTTTGGAGTTCAAAATTAATGCAAATGCAGCTTAACTTCACACGACACCCATGTTTGTAACGATGTGTTTGTCGTTAACTGAAAAATGTTACAGGTGACAAGATTGGGTTATTGAGAATTGGATTCTGGGGACTGGGCTGCCGTGCAACTATGGTAGGTGTGAGAGTCCTCTGCTCCTGCCGTTTCCTAACTGTAAACTGGTGTTGGTGCAAAGGAAGAGAGTTGCTGTCCAGCATATGCAGGATGACCACCATCAACACGGAGCAGGCAAACATCGGTATCGGCCCGAAGATCCACATCAGCAGCGTTTGTCGCGAAGTAGAGAGCTCGGAGCCCCATCGACCAGAAGTTGCCACCTTGGATCACGGCGTGCTGCACGTAGCTTGCCGGGACGTCGGAGTCCAGGGTTGTTATCAGGAAGCTGGCTTGGACATAGTACCTGTTGAGCAGAAACCAGGTCAGAATACTGTTGCCATGGTACTCAGTTTCTGAATTATACAACGATTGGCATCAGAAGATAGCAGTGGCTAGGAAAGGTCACCTTGCAGAGTGGATGAAGCAGGTGAACGACGCCAGGAAGCAGATGAGAAGCGAAATGTACTTGACGGTGGCCGTGGACTGGCTACGGTCGCCGAAGACAAGCTCCGTCATGAACACCTTGGTGGTGCTGCTCACCCACGCGCCGATGAGCGAGCCCAACGCGATGGACAGCGAGGCCAGGTTGGTGGACGCCGAGATGTTACTGGAGATGACGCTCAGCGCCAGCCCCGTTTCGTCCGGGCTCGTCTGCAGCAACACAAACAAGCAGCCACAAAACACGACCATTGTTACTTGATACTTCATTCATTCCAGCCTCCAGAACGCTTCTGAAATATTGAAAAGTGCACTGAAAGTTTTCCAAAAAGGAGACTCCTGTTCTTGCTGGATTCTTACCTGGACCATGCGGCGGACCCATGCGAGCTTGTTGTGGTTCTCGACTTCTCGTAGCTGATGACGGTGGAGCCGGGATGGCGAAGGATCCGGTAGAGGAGGAAGAGATGGTAACTGAACATGATCACCAGCCCGCAGGGGACCAGCACCAGGTCCAGGGCGCCCTTCTCAAGCTGCATCCTCGGCTCCTCTGTTCTTGCGTCCTGGGCTGCTTCGTTATCTCCTCTCCTTCAAAATCATGCTCGTCCTGCTATTTCTCTGTGTTCTGGAGAGGACGTGACATCGTCGTGGCTTGTGGTTTGTGTTTTTATTTTGATTGTGTGTGTGCTAGTGGCAGAGTAATGGCCTGATTGCTTACGAGTTTTGCTAAACAGAGTTTGTGGTCGTGGTACTGACGCCTGACGGTGTGGCTTGTCGCTTGGAGGCCAAGGCTGCGAGCACGGCAAGCAAAATTTTTTGAGCTTGCTTCGAAGAAAGGCCTGGAGATATAACTGCTTTGTTGGGTTATTGGATATGCCAAGCTCTTAGAGCCAAACCAATAACAGAGAAGTCAAGTCTTGCTACCAGAAATAATTAACTCACGGAAAATCACATGAACGCATTGTAGTGAAACATTGCGATAACATTCCTTGGATTTAAAATGGCCAGAGTTCCAAATAAACTTGAAATAAACAGAGTTGTGCTATGGTTTTTGATGGCGGGTACCGGGTTCACGAGGCCGCAACCCTGTCACGTCATGCCAGCGTGGTTGCTTGCACTCAAGAGCATTTTGAGTGCCATACATCATTAATTTTTTTTGAGATTATACAGTACAACTCAAACACTCACAACGCACGCACACTCACCCCTATGAACACACGTACGCAAACTCTATCCCTATGAGCATCTTCGAAGACTGAGCCGGCAAATCCAGAGATACGAAGTCACCACTGGCGCCTCGCTGTCGACGGGAGCGTCGCCTACCACTGAAAGCACAAATGCCGTTAAATCCTTGAAAATTCGCTCCCATAGGGAGTCGAACCCAAGACCTGAGAGGTGTTACTCGGATGCCTTAACCATTAGGCCAAGACCCCTTTCACGCCATACATCATTAATTTAATAGGCTCCCAAGTCAGATATACCAGAAAACATTCGGAGTTCACATGGGACTCGCTGTTTAGATTAGATTGCCAGATGTGTGAGGTTTAGGTTTAAGCTCGCACGTAATGTCAAGTCGTCAAGTTGACGACGAGCTATATATTGATTGTGGCAAATGTTTTTAATACAAGGATGAGTCTTCTTTTATGACTCAGGGGCACCCTTTATTCACAAAAAAGATATATAGGGTGTTGCAAAACATTGCATATTTGACATTTGACAACAATTATTTTATACTACATCTGTTCTAAAATTTATGACATTTAGGATGGTTTAGGATAACTAATTTAGGGTTGACTGAACTAGATTTATTTTGTACACATTATATATTTAAGAATGGAGGGCTGGTTTGCAAAAAAAAAAAAAAGAATGGAGTGGGGTAATTACCGAATAAATAAACATCCGCTAGTTTGAAAACACAAGTGACGTGGAACATTTCACGCTTCTCGCCGGCTCGACGAAATTAAAAGTAAGATCATTGTTATCTTGAGAAGTAGCTTTTTCCTTTGATTAGAACGTTTTGTCTATAAGCGGAGGTCGGAGGGTGATGTCGGTGGCATAGGTTGACCCAAAACCGAAGTTGGGACACTCCTGTTAATTTCTCTTATTTTGTCATTTTTAGTTGTTTCTTCGCCGCTCAGCGTCACCTAGTCAAATCGTTCTCGCTCGTTTGGTACCGTATGGGCTAAAAAGAGCTATATCCAAAACCAAATCAGATGTACCACGATAAAAAATCTGACTCAATGGGAAAAAGAAAGTTCAAGACCACCCTTGGAATGGAAGAATTTTACAGTAATAATCGTATAGGAATTTCACAAGAAAAAAACACTGAAACAATTTTGGTTGAATTCAGCGGTCATAGCCAGTATCTGATCCAATCGGCAGGGTTTGCTCAAACTTTGATGAAGTTTTTTACTATTTTCATTTTTCATCAAACTTTTCAAGATTTTCGGACCAAAATTAGCTGATTTTCGCCGATACCGGTCTTGCCATTAAATTTTTTACGCTAAAATTCAAAACACTAGGAAAAACACAGAATTCGGGAAAAAGCCTTCAAATTTGCAGCTTAGTTAGAAAAATGCGCACCACGTCAAGACTTGACCGTAGAGGAAATTGGATTTAGTTGATAGAGTATACGGCAGGCATCCCCTGCCAAATCTGACAGAAAATGCAACGCTTCACACAAACACCAACCCCACGGCACAAGGCAAGCGCCTGCATAACGCTTACCGGCAGTGCACAGCACACCTGCCGGGGATGAACAGTGAGTCAACGAGGTGTTGAACTCGAACATCGAAATGCACATGTCTCGACCTAGATGGCTGGATCATGTTGCATTTTATATAAGCACAAGTTTCTCCAGTGCTGTCCTACGGTTCAATTATATCAGAAACCCTTTGAGGTATTCTCGGAACATATCATGAAATTCACTGAACATAGCCAGGCGAAAAATTTGCGCCTTGAGGTTAAGAAGGACTGTACGATCCATGTACTCACTCATGATCTGCTGTAATTGTGTTTTTTACAAAAACAGGGAAAAAGAACGAACTCAATCGTGCAAAGAATTGTGTGTGTACATCTCACACCGGAGGTCGCAGCAGCATGTCCGCCTTACGGATGCTTCGGCTCGGGCCAAGAAGGCATCCACTGAAACGCTCCTCGTCGCCGTCGCCGTCGTGCGCCTCGTCGTCCTCGCCGTCGCGTCGCCGGTACGCGGCCTCGACGTCGCTGAGGATGGCCGCCACCTCCGCCATCCGCGGCCGGCTGCGGCCGTCGTTGCCCACGCACGCCAGCGCCACCCTGGCCACGCGCGCCAGCAGCCGCGCCTCCGCCTTGTCGGCCGGCGCCACGTCGAGCGCCTCCGCCGCAACCGCCGCCGCACCGGCGCGGATCCGCGGCAGCGCCCAGTCCGCCAACCTGCCGCCGTCCCATCGCCGCCGCGTAAGAAGCTCCAGCAGCACCGCGCCGAACATGTACACGTCGCTCTCGGCGCTGGTGGCGTCGTCGGCGCCGCGGCCGCCGTCGAGGAAGCCGGCCAGCCCGTAGTCGGTGAGCCTGACCGCGGCGGCCTCGCCGGCGGAGAAGCTCACGAGGACGTTGCAGGGGCGGACGCGGCCGTGAGCGACGCCGTGGGCGTGCAGGTGCGCCAGCCCGCGGGCCGCGCCGGCGGTGGCCACGGCGCGCTGGCGCCACGTCAGCGTTGCGGCGCCGTCCCCGCCGCCGGCGAGGAGGCGGTCGAGGCCGACGGATCCCGCGGGCGCGCGCTCGACGAGGAGGACGCGCTCGCCGGGGCCCTCGGAGACGCCGACGAGCGCGGCGAGGTTGGGGTGCGGCGGCACGGCGAGCGAGCGGACGGCGGCGGCCCGCCGGGGTCGCCGACGAGGTGCGGGTGCATGCGCTTCGCGGCGAGCCCCGGCGCCGCCGCCGCGTACACCGCGAAGTGCCGACCCTGCCCGATCACGCGGCTCGGGTGGAACCCGTCGGTGGCGCGCTCCACGTCGGCGAGCGGGACCGCCGGCAGCTGCGCCGCCGCCGTCGCCGTTGTCGCGGCTTCGGCCGCGGCGGGGGCGCCGTCGGCGGCGGACACGCGCCTCTTGCGCCAGAGAAGGAAGAGCGCGATGGCCAGCGCGACGAGCGCCAAGGCGGCGCCCGCGACGACGGCGTGGTGGACCGCGGCCACGGCGGCGTCGTGCATGGCCCGCCTTCCGGCAGCGTCGCGGTGCACTTGCTAGCTTTGCGAGAGTGAGGAGCCGGTGGGCGCGCGATAGAGGGCAGGTATGGGTTAAGTAGCACGTACGCAAGATAGGCACACGTGCGATCGTACGTGCTTGTAAATGTAAGTCAACCTTGCGTACACTGTGGCGGCTGTTAAGTAGCACGTACGCAAGATAGGCACACGTGTGATCGTACGTGCTTGTAAATGTAAGTCAACCTTGCGTACACTGTGAACACTGTAGCGGCTGCTACAGTCGGCTGCAAAGCAACATGCCGAACATGTTGTACATGGTTGCAGCCTTTCCTCTTTCTTCGAGCTTGACAAAGAATCCAGGGGACCACAAACAAAATTAACATATACTCAACATCTACATAGGAAAAACATTTTTCCTTGCGGAAATTTACAAATTTAGGGTGAAAAGGGGGGGGGGGGGGGGGGGGGGGGGCATGGGCACCCTGACCCTACAGAAGCTCTATCAATGTGTCAATGGTCACCACAAACACACAGTTAAAAACATATCAGCTTATTGGAAAGTGAATAAAAAGATAAGAACTCAAGAAAGTTTGCTCAACATGGTTATACAATTGTTCAGGAATGTGGATGTGATGTTGTTGGATCTTCAATTTCATACTTCATCATTTTGGTAAGTTATCTTTTATTTTCCTTTCAAGACCTCATGCGCAAGTTTGTTTTGAAAATCCTAAGAAAATATGAAAACAAATCAGCCATACCAAATTTTGAAAACAAATCTTTGATTAAAGGCGACTAGAACTAGTTTGGAACTTGAATGGAACTCATTGAGTTTCGGTGAAAATTTACTACGTTGGCACTACTTCCAAATCCATAATTACACTTTTGACATAATTGTAACTTAAATCAATCACAAATTCAATCCAATATAATTTTCTCACATGTATATTGTAACATATATAATCATGTGTGTTACTGCCAAATATTTGTTGCCATGTAGCTTTTTTGAAACTTTTTTTTTGCAAAAAGCTTTTTGAAACTTACTGCAGCCATAATGTTTTTTTATTACACAGTACAACTCACACACTCACCTTTACGAATGCACATACGCAAACACTACCCTTATGAGCATCTTCGAAGATTAAGCTGGCAATTACTCGAGATTGACGAAGTCACCACAGGCACCTCGTTGTCGATGGCCACGTCGCCTATGCTGAAAGCACAACGCTGTTAAATCCTAGAAAATTCGCTCCCACCGAGAGTCGAATTTGGGACCTTAGGTGCTACTAAGGCTCTTGTAATCATTAGACTACAGTCACTTTCGCAGCCATAATGTTTATTGGGTTTAAGATGCTTTGATTACAATAATCTCATTCCGAATTGTGAGTTTGTCACCAGTAGTACATCAAGTTTAACTTCTTATTTAATTACATGGAACATATAATATATGTTCCCCATATAATTACATGGAACATTTGTGTGGAGAACACACACTGTCAAAATCGATGTTGTCCGAGCACACTACGAATTTGTGGCAATTGTCTGGAACACACTTTGACCATTTACCAATTAAAACTCTTTTATCTCAATACTCAGAATACATTAGGACTTAAAACTTGACACAAATATACATTGTTGCATTCTCTATCATTAATAAAAAAAAAGAGCTAGATTTTTTTTTATTGTGCTATTGTTAGCTCATTGTTTTAATATTTAATTGTCGAGCAAACCATGCAAACAATCAAAAAAATCTAGCTCCATGTTTTAATAGCAGAGAATGCAATAATGTATATTTATGTAAGTTGCAAGGTTTTATCGTGTTCTACATATTGAGATTAAAAAAAGTTAAAAATAATTGTTAAACGATCACAGTGTGTCCCAGACAATTGCCACAAATTTGTAGTGTGTCTTGGAAGAAATCAACTTCGACAGTTTGTCGTAGGTATTTCACGCTTTCTCAATGTTCCAGACAAATTTGCCTATTTATATTTATCCATTTCATGTTACTTGTTCGTGCACACCATATGCATATGAGGATACATCACTTAATCGAAGAAAAATCATGATTAGAGATAAAATACAATCACATAGTGTACTACATTATTATGAAAAATGTAATCACGATATACTTTTAGTTTCCTAAAAAAATATACTCTTAATTATTTTTCATCAATGTTGAAAATGTCATGAAATGATATTCCTACGATATTGTACAAATATTACGAAATAAGGTGATTACCACTCAATTATGCTGGAAACATAGCACTAATGTTCGCGTTCTGTGTACCCAATATACTTCAACCAAAGAATAAACCACGCTAGCCTGCTGTTGTTATGAGTTGGAAGAAGGTTGTATTCTTATGTTTGACTAGGTGAGTGCCCGTGCGTTGCTACGGAGCGAAAGAAAATGTTAGACAATATAAGCTATAACTTTCATGCTATTTATGTAAAACACAAATAATATGCTTTTTTCATCAAAACATGTTTGTTATACACTACAACAGGATCTTGTATGTTTTGACCAAGCTAAAAGTTTTTTAGCTTGGGTGAAGCTAATACAAAATAGTGACATAGCTTGTCAGCAGCGACCTCAACTTCATACTGAGGCCCAAATCTTCTGAAACTATTATCATCTATCATGCTTTAACAATTCATCCCTCTTCACAACAGTGTGTACCTGCCAATTTGCTAGGTTATTAAAATCCATCACCAATCGCTTTTCTACAGCCCAGAGCACATCCTAAAATCCAATGCAATTGGATAAGTAGGCATATCATTGAAGAGACAAACAATAGTTGAAGCTTTTCCACACATTTGAGTCCAAACACCAAATCTAAGATGATTGATATGTTAAACAGTGAATCATGTCACTACTAACCTCATTTCATCCTTGGCATGATAGGGCTCTTAGGCAGCAACTCAGCCAGCTCTCCACATGCATAAATGATGTAGTACTGGATTCCTTGTTCCAAAGAACAGAACTGAGCTTCAGAACAAATTTATGATCAGTTCACCATTCAACTGAATAATTATTATTGTTACCACTTACCAAATTTTCTAAGAGTATATCTTTTAATCAGTGCAACAGAAGGAATGAAGTACAATGGCAACTGATCCTGAGACAATGCCTTGTGACTAAGCCCACAGAACGATCAAAACAGGATTATTATTAATACAGCTGAGTGTTTTGATATATGCTTATATGTACTGGTGAGTCAAAGAGTGGTTCTGTCGAACACTCTAAAGTTGTACCGTGATACATAGAACTCAATCGATGCTCCTAACATGATGAGGGATCTCGACATCTTTTCTTAACAAATTATAAAACTTGATTTGACATTTGTGTGATGGTGCCTAGTCACAGAGAGATAAAAAATCTGTAAGAGTGTGGGTGTGCCAAGTCGTTTGATTTAGCATTCTTGCCCAGACAAAATGTATCAGATCCTATAACTAAGGAGACATTGATCAAGGCTCGAAAATCAGGAATAAATGAATCGATCAGCACCAGAGAACCTTGACTGGCAGTAACAATCAAATAATATATTACTACTGATAGAATCTACTTTGCAGGTCAGAAGCTGCAGACTTGTTGACCACACGACTTCTTACGGCTTAACAATGGTTCTGAACTTGTATCAAATAGAGATTAGAGAGACCACCACAATGTTACTCTCAGAATGTGTTACTCTGTGAATATCTAGGATTATTAGCTTTCTTAGTTTCTTTAACAATCAGTCAGTATCTAATTTCATCAAGTTCTAGCTCGTTAAATAAACAAAAGACAATATTGCTCCTGTTCTGAAGTTTGTGAACTATTGCACCTGTTCTGAAGTTTGAATGTCTGATGAAGACTTTCTCAGTTTCCCTGGCCTGTTTAGTTCTGCCATTGGTGCCGCTGAAGGTAAGAATTCGACTTAACCAAATGGAACATAGAACCACGCAGAAATCCAAGAAGCCTATAGCACAAATCCAACAAGGATTGAATGATTGATGGAAACATGTTAAACGCATAAGGTATTTGCCTCCCTCCTAAATACAAATCAACAGGCACATTATATAGTGGCAGCTGTATACAAGCACCACCAAGGCACGATAACAATGAAAGGCACATATCTCGGAATTGCAAATGCTCCAATATTTTTAAATCATGCATCAAACCGCAAGGGGAAAAAAAACTGTTGGTCACATGAGAATTTTCTCATGCACCTAACGTGCAGCCAGCTACTGAGGCTGCTCTGGAGTCTTATAAGTCATGAGGGAAAAAAAAGAGTCAGCGGAGGCTGGAAAATCTCCATCACAAACAATATTCCGTATTCCACTCGGGGAAACAATTCGATCCCCATCAATAAAATTTCCCAAGTGTGTGATCAGAAGTAAAAATTCTAGTCCTGCGAGTCAGTAATCCGAACCGATCTAATTGGTACCAAGAGCAGTACCAATCTTCCTTAACTAAGCGCACCTGGAAGCAAGAACAAAAAGAAGAGTACCTGATTATGAAACTCGGGATTGTCCTAAACAGCAACGAAGATGAAAAAGGACGAAATGGTCGCGGTGGTGCCGCTACTGTAATGGCCACCGGCTTTCTCCTCAAACCTCGATCACCGTGGCTGCAAAGGAGCGGCTGGCGAAGATCGCACTGATGGACAGGAGAAAACAGACAAGGAGCTCGACGGCGAAGGAGACGGCTGCGCCAGAGGAGGCGGCGCCTAGCGGTTGGGAAGGCGAGGGAGGGGATCACGGGGAGTTGGCGCAGTAGGAAGCGTTAGGGATATGGGTGATCTGCGCAGAACGTTGGAGGTCGGGACTCGGGAGGAGATCTCTGGGAGTTGGCGGCGAGTCCTTCGGGTGAGCGCGCAAATTTCGGATCGCATTGGCGGGATTTGATTCGCCGGGAGCAGAATACGGAATGTTCGGGGGCAGAATAAGGAGGGGCAGACGACCTCCTCCCAATTCATGAGCTGTATAGACTGTTTGTGTGCATACGAGATCACCAGAACAGGTACAGGTGGTTATAACTAACGTGATCGTGTGGAGTTATTAATTGCAAAGCAGGTTAGAGTGTGGTTGAAAAAAGTGCTTTCTCAGCTGATAAAATTTTGTTTGAATATACTTGTCCGTTTCTCAGCTGAAATGGACCAAAAAAGTGCGTTCCCAACTGACTTATCCGTCTTGCAAATATTTGCTTTCCTAAAAAGAAACTGAATTACGATATTCTTATAGAAAAATGCATACCAATCACATGAAAGTGCCGAACAAATAATTAAAGAGCACAATCACATCACTTAGCTGAGCATACTTGCACCTCGTTCCTGTGGTTTCTTCCTTCAGTTTTCAATCTCTAAACGGAGCCAGACACAAAACACAGAGGGGGCCGGTTGGGCAAATCCATAGAGACATGTCCAAAAGTACAAATATATATGCTACTATAATTTCCATAAGTGGTTATATATTATATACAATTAGGCCACTACAAACAAAATACAAATTACCGTACTAAAAAGCACATACCAAAATACAAGTGGCTGTACAAACACTCATAGAAGTTCACTTTTCGATCCTTCACGTCATTGAAATCATCAATTATATAATCATAGTTGTAGTGCTCCAATAATTCACCTTCTATGTGTACGAGCATGCTGATTTTCACCTTCCAGGATCGGGTTCCTCTTGTTCTTGCATATGATTTTCAGGCTCAAGTTCCTCTTGTTCTTGCATCTGATTTTCAGTCTGAATCACGGGAGCATGAACTAGAGCCTGCTCTTCCTCCACAACCTCATTTTCATCTCCTTTTGTTTTGTAAAAAGAACAAATGTCTTTCTGCAGTACCACCATTTTTACCTAACAAAATAATAAAACTAGTTACAAAACAATTAAGCATGAGGACGTGCATTCATGGTCTCTTTATTTAAGGCAATCAATCATAGGAACTTGAGGACGCGCAGTCAATCAACAAAATATAAAATCAATTTATGTTGGTCTGGGGAGCTAGGGAAAAGAAAACGTACTTGCCGATCAGAGTTGTCGAGGAAGCATGCCAACGGCAAAGATTGATGAAGATGGGCGGACGCCGGCGACGGAGGCCGGAGGATGCCCTAATCGCCAACGGCCGATCAATCCAAGGAGCAATGGAATGGGAAGCGATTGTTCAATTTCATCCATTCCCTATGAACACACGTACGCAAAACCTACTCCTATGAGCATCTTCGAAGACTGAGCCGGCAAATCCAGAGATACGAAGTCACCACTAGCGCCTCGCTGTCGACGGGAGCGTCGCCTACCACTGAAAGCACAAATGCCATTAAATCCTTGAAAATTCGCTCCCACGGGGAGTCGAACCCAGGACCTGAGAGGTGTTACTCAGATGCCTTAACCACTAGGCCAAGACCCCTTTCACTCGGTAGTGCTTGATGGGCTGGCTACTTGGTGCTTCACGTCAGGTGCTGGGCCTGCTGGCCTCAAGTCATGGGCTGCACTGGACACTTGGATGCTTAACAGGCTGAGCTGCTGAGAGGACTACTAGATCTTCAAAAAAAAAAAAAATCCTGGGCCAAGGGGGGGCCAGGGCCCAAGCTGGCCCTGGTGTGGCTCCGCCAGCGGAAATAAACCAAATAATTGGTCAAAAGATTATGTTGGGCCGCCTGTTGTCATCAATTCATGACTAATCACCCTAAAATTTCTCTTCTTTTCGTTTTTTATGTCAGTCCTTATGTGTGATGGTATCTATTTTCGTATTTAAAGGTACGTTTGGCTAAGTGAATCTTTTCTGATTCTGGAGTGAATCAGTTGGAGCGGTGTCGAAG
This sequence comes from Eragrostis nindensis, assembly GCA_012490785.1. Lineage (NCBI taxonomy): Eukaryota > Viridiplantae > Streptophyta > Magnoliopsida > Poales > Poaceae > Eragrostis > Eragrostis nindensis. The sequence goes on along the minus strand of JAAXCT010000538.1, from coordinate 47,982 downwards.
GGAGAAAAATCGAAACGTTTCGCAGCTGAATCAGTCCAAAACAATTCGCGAAACGGCAAGAATGGCGTTTCACGCTTTGAAACACTTTCCCTTCCCTCCAATTGGCCAATATTATAATAATACCTAACCAAACGGTTTCATAGGTGACTCTGTTTCAGCCATAAAAACGTTTTTAAAAGAAACTGAAACGCTTTGAAAATCTGAAGCCGTATCAAACGGGCCTTAAATTTTGGGAAAATTTGCTAGTGGACATCCTTCAAGTGCGGCATTTGCTACTAGACACCGTTCAAATACGTCTTTGCCAGAAGACACTATTTAACTGTGGCAATTTGCTAGTGGACACCAAAGTCAATAAAATACTCATTTTTTGAATAAAGTAGAGAGAGAACATGCAAATAGACCGAATTACTCTTGCCCTTTGAACCACCATTATGTCATGTGGGCTAATTTGTATCAGATTATTTCATTATGATTTTTTATGGCATGGTAAATAGGAATTTTACTAATTATGTATGACAAATATGATAATGTACGAGCGAAACTAAATGGTAATACATAAGAAAAAATCGCTGATATGATTTGCAAAATTAATATGTTTTGACTCAACAACGAAACAGGAGTATTAGTGTCAATTTTAAGATCATCTCTCTCGTTTATATAAGAAAATGAGTATTTTAATGACTTGGATGTCCCCTAGCAAATTGCCACAGTTTGGGCGGTGTCTAGTAACAAATACCGCACTTAGAAGGATGTCCAACAGCAAATTTTGCCTTAAATTTTCGTTATCTCTCTTTGCAAACGGAAATGGACCGGCTACTTGTCATGTCTAACCTCGGGCCTTGTGCTTTGGCCCACCACCAGCCCCTGGCTTGTCAGGGTTGGCTTCTCCGGAAGCCGCTTGACTAGTTGACCGTTGGGTCGCCGCATTGATAACCCCGCATCGTCTCGTCTCTGCCAGTCTCTCGCGTCCGCTGGCTTTGCAGTTTGCCCCCACATCAATGGACGCCTCTCCCCCGCACGGCGAGCCGCCGCCGAGCCTCGACTGCCTCCCGTCAGACATTCTCGACATGGTGGTCTCCCGCCTCCCTGTCCGCGACGCCGTGCGCACCTCCGCGCTCTCCCGCGCCTGGCGCCGCCGCTGGGAGACCGCTCCAGGCATCCGCTTCATCTTGAGCGACAGCGACGTCGTGCCTCCCAAGGCCCAGGCCGCCATCGACGCCTTCCTCGCGAGGTACGCATGCCCCGTCCGCCACTTCGTCTACGACAACATGGCCTTCCCCCACGCGGACCAAGTGCTCGCCCTGCTTGCGAGCAAAGGGGTGGAGTACCTGTACTTCAACTTCGCCGAGCTCCACACCATTCACCCCGCCGTGTTCTCCTGCAACGCGCTCACGCATCTCTTCCTCGACCGCTGCTACCTCCCGCCTGCACCCTCCAGCTTCTCTGGGTTCCCGAATCTAACCTGTCTGCAGCTCTCCCATGTCGGCGTTAGAGAGCATGGGGAGAGAGATCTGGAGGCGATGATCCAAATGTCGCCGCTGCTCACGAGGCTGGACCTTGATTATGTCTGGATTGAGGCTGATGAAGTTGGTGAATGGGTAATTCGGGCGCCAAATCTTCATATTTTGTCTATTGAGTCAAATGGTGATTACTATTGGCAGACTGAGGAGCTTCCGTCTCTTCAACAAGCATCTATCAAGGTTGGATGCTTTTCTACTGGTCGTGACTTTGTAAGACTTCTCACACATTTGAGGCATGTCACGGAGCTGGAGTTTCATATGCCGGTAAAATTCTGTTTGTCTTCCTTGTTTAACATGATTTCCTTACAAATTCCTGGCCCATGGAGTTGCAAGGGTGCGCCCACATTTAAGTCTAGGGTAGCTTCCGCTGGTGGTCGCTTCGATGCTCCTACATATTTTTATTTTATTGCCTTGAAAATTGATAAAAAAATGGCAGATTGGGATGAGATTCCAGGCCTTCCCATGGGTAACTAGCATGAATTGAATTTGATGTATGGGCTACATTAGCGTTGGTGACTGACGATCTCACAATATTTTGTAGCTTCATGGTGTGAAGATCTAATTAAATTCAATTTTGTCTGAAGGAGGATGGAAGTATTTTTCCTGATTTCATTGTAAATATGAAGTAGCTGTGTTGTTGAAATAGAAAACTCTGTATGGGAAGACACTTGATGATTCTTTTATGATGTTAAAAGCAATGCTTACGAGAGTTGCCGAGTCAAGCACTTATAATCGAAGACTCTTTCAATTTATCCTTGATCTTTCAGTTGGATCCAAACCTGATATGCTGATGTGAACTCGAGCATGCATTTCAGTGTATATGCTCTCATCAAATGGTGGCAGTTTTATGTATAAAATCATTGTTATACCTAAGGTGGATAGCATGTTTACTCTATTAATTAGGATGATTAGGGGTAAAACTGAAAAGGAAATGGTATGTTTTAGTAACGAAGGCTAGATGGTATGTGCAACTAGGGTCGTATTTTTCTAAGGCTGCGTTCGGATGAGGCTATAAAAACTTTAGAGGGTGCTGTAGCAGTCACATCAATAATGCCGGCACGATTTATGTGTACTAAATAAAGTCAAATCACAACTAAGTCCAGGACCCCCCCTCTATTTCGCGAGACGAACGTAATGAGTAATTAAGCCGCGATTAGACGATGGTTACTGTAGCATCACTGTGTCAAAACATTGATTAATTAGGCTCGTTAGATTCGTCTCGAAAAATAACGTCTGCAGAAAGGTTTTGCAATTATTTTATTTAGTACCCCTAAATAGTAAGATTCTTTTTACTTTAGAGGGTAGAAGTTAGAGGGTGAAATAGAGGGGGATCCGAACGCCCCTAAGTCTGTTGATCGCCTGTAGTTATCATATTATTATTTTTACTATATAGTAAAAGGTTTCAGCAAATTGAAGAGTTTTAATATGTTTTCTATTGCACTGGTTTTATATAGCCTGCATTTTTATTTGTTTCAGCAAACAGAGGTTAATGCTCTAGATGGACTTTCATGTCGTTTCCAAAACTTAAAGGAAGCTACACTCCATACAAACTTACGCATTATGTCCAGCATTTTATCTACATTTGCTGTACTAAAGAGTGCTCCTAACCTCAAGGAACTGAAAATTAAGGTGATATACTCCTCTGTAATTAATATTATCTTTTTATGGGTTTCTTGTACAGTCCACAAAATATTCTTTTTTGTCATTTTGGCAGCTTGTGGACTACGAAGGCGAAGCTCAGGAAGATGAAGTAGATATGAGTTTTTTCAATGCATTGTGGATTAATGGACTATTTGCAAATCTCACTCATGTTACCATGATAGATGCCCCTCTAGGGTCAAATGAGATGCACTTCATTGAGTTTGTTCTTTCAGAAGCAAGGCAACTTCGTTCCTTTTATATTTATCAAGATTGTGAGAGTCCATACTCAATGCCACGTGAAGTGGTACTTATCAAGTTAAATGAAATTAGAAGAGTGTCTCCAAAAGCCAAGGTTTTCGTTAAGACCATAGAAGTGAGTACCCCTAATTGATCTGAATTACCTATTCCCACAATAGATGTCTTCTAGAAATTCTAATTTCACTTTGGCTTACAAACTTATCAACTCATTGTTGCTTGGATGGGTTTAACAAGCATTGTTGAGTATTGCTGGGTACTATCTAAATTTAAAATAACTATGGGTACATCAAATTGCATCATTAAACTGGGTAAGTTGAAATATTATGATCTGGGAGCATGAACAGGACAACTTTGTGAAGCATTGTTACCATGTTCGAACCATAAATATGATCTTTAATTGTCCTGCTCAGTCGATCATCTGATGTTTAACCCTAGAACAGAGTGAACCTCCGAGGTTATATATTTAAGCTTTTAGAAGTATCCATATTCCTTTTCTGTATACTTTTGATCAGTTGAACCACTTATATGTGTTAGTCATGTTATAGTCATGGTAATTTAACATTGCTAAGATTAAAAAAAAGTTTAACATGGCTTTTTATTGTTTTGATCAGACTGTTATTTATTTCAATGTTATGCTTGAAATGGCTCTTATTCATTCAATTCTGAGGTACCAAATTTTTTTTTGGAAAAAATAGTAATCACAATTATTTTGCTTAACTATGACAAAACAGCAATTTCCTCCTAAATCACAAAACCACATTTAGCTGTGATTTGTGAAATAGGAGAAAAGTTTAGTTTTGTGATATTCACTCTTCAAAAAACTGTTAGCTTCTATTGTCTACTTAACTACTTCGCTGGGACCTACATCTTGGTTGTTCTCTGTTGCACTTCTCATTAGGTACCTTTCATAGCCTTTCTGCATTGGAGTTTCGTATAGCCAACAAAAGATTGAACAATGTTCCATTGTTATCCACGGTCCAATTTCTGAAAACACTTGTGAAACCATGGTCTGACTAGCTGCTATTTTCCCGGACTGAACAGGAATGGTGGTGCTCTTTACAAAAACACTTGAAACCATGAGAACACTTAATTGCTTTTGCGTTGAATCTGCACAAATGCTGAGATGGAGGAGAAAATAGCATGCTGTACCGCCATGGGATTGATGCTGAAATCACATGCTTTTCTAAGTAACTTTATTTTCCTTTTGCAAAAAAAAAAAAAGAGGTTCTGGATGGCTTTGGCCATGTATCTGTCGTCTTTGTAAAGACAATGAAATCAGATAAACTACGCATAACTCATGCTTGGTTTGATCTATTGGTTTCGGTTTCTCATTCGAACTTTATTTACAGGCTGATGGAATTGATCAGTCACGGGGGTGGTTTGTTCTTGAGGGTTCTATTTACAGGCTGATGAATTGAGTCCGGCGGTCACCTGATCATTTTAAGCGATTCGTGTTTTTTTTTTTTTTTTGAGATTTTGAGGGGATAAAGAAAACGTATTCTTTTTCCTGAAACGAGAGGCATTTTCTAGCCCTGGCGTTTATGCTATTTTTCAAGTTGATTGTATATTGTTTAGTAAAGCTTTTCTCTTGCGATCTTTACATGAGGAACTACTGTATGTATCTGGCGTAAATCGACAACTCAGTATATTTTCATGGTCCTCAAAAAGGTCTGAATCATCATGGTTAAAAGGAAAGGGCCCAATTATTTTTTTATTATTTTTTTGTTTGGGAAACCTAAAACTGGGTCTTTTCATTGAACCCTGGAACTAGCATGTTGCCATGCCATTCATTTCTTGCCGGCTCGAAGACCGCCGTGGCGAGCCTACTTGAACCAGGCGCGCTGCGTCGAAGCTTAGCTTAGCCCTCGTTCCAGTGTGGTGGACTGGACGCAGGAGGCACGTCCCCAATGGGCAACCGAACGGCTATTTCTTCAACTCCTTTGTCGTATCAGTTCCTCTGTTTCAGCAAAGCATGGGCCATCCACAAATTTGAGAAGGAATGTGATGCTTTTGGTTTGCATTGGGTGCGACGTGGTGTAAGCTCGTCCTGTTTTTTCCTGATACATTGGCTCCGTCTCTCTTCCTAGTCATGCATGGGAGCATTGTTAAGTCATTTATAGGATATTTGGTACGCACAGTTTGGTTGGCAAAGAGAAAGAAAAGTCGCTGGGGTAAGTGGCGCCTTAACGGTATGAGGAGAATTGGTGAAAGATACACAATGGTGGCACCTTTTCGTTTCTTTTCGCCAAAGTGGAAACGTTGACGATCACATACCTATACGCACAGTTCACGTTGCAGGTGGGGCGGGTATCGTCGAGCCCGCGAGCCACAAAGTTGGCCACGAAGCAAGTACGGCGGCTTTGCGGGAACCCGCCAGCCGCATCCTCGCAGAGCAACATTGCTCGCGGGCCTTGCGGGTTGAACCCTCCAAGCTGGTCACGTCCGGCATACGTGAGTGCAGCTAGAATAGAGAAACGATTGGAATCATGCATGCGTGAGCGCAGCCAAAGTAGATGTCTCTTCCGTTCTATACTTTCTATACAAAGAGAGCACATAAAACACTCGAACCAACCTAGAAGATTCAAATATCCATCATACAAAAAAATTAGAATGGAAACATTGATGCCATACCGAACTGAATATTACAGTATGGATACATCAGATACTGATGTAATCTTCTTCACTAGCCTTAGATTAACCAATGCAGTACAAAAATGATCTAGCCAGCACGTATAAATCAATACAGCTTAAGTGAGCACATAAATGAACTAGCCGACACTATTGTAATCTTCCACCATGTCTTCCTTTCTGTTGTTCTTGAGCACGATCAGCTCATCTGCACAAATGAGCATTACAGAATTTCAGTTATGAGACAACAATCATATATATGCGGAATTGGAAGATATAATCTGAAAGTCAGGCATGTAGCAGGGTAAAATCACAAGGTATCAGATAGCTAATATCTAGTGAAGAAACATAAGTAATTTCAGAGCCGCTGTATTATGGACAGGGCATGTATTACAGATGCAACTACTGATTCAAAGGTGCTTCAGGTAGGAAAACACTTACCAGGCTGTATTACAGATGCTTCCATCAGGTATTTTCTTCCGGCGTGTCATCAGTGTTGCCAATATCTACAATATTGACATCAGATCGGCCTGAAACACATCAGCAACACACATTCATGAGGGGCAAGATTATGTTTACAGGGACACAAATTTAGCACACAACAGCTACATACCTTGCACTCTCAGCCAATCCTGAAGACAGATTAATGCCTCCACTGTTTTGCTAGTTAGCCTGCTCCTATACTCACTGATTGTTCTCTCACCAGTAGAGAATGCAGACTCAGATGCCACAGATGATGCAGGTGCTGCAAGCACATCTCGTGCCATACGAGAAAGTATAGGGTATTTCGTGGCATGCATCATCCACCACTTCAGAATATCAAAATCCTTTTGTCGAGGAAATAACTCATCTTGCAGGTACTGGTCTAGCTCACTCTTCACCTTGTTCTTCCTTTGTGTAACAAGAAGCTGTTCAAAGTCTGCCCAAGGGTTATCTTCATCGATAACTAGCTGATTATCTGTTCCTGATTGAGTGTTCTCGTTGTTTGAGCTAGGCATTGTAGATGAGTATGCCAGAAATAGGTCCTTTATTGTCTTCTTCACTTTTGTGAGATATCCAACAGATTTGTCACCCCAACCAGCACGCACACGAAAAGAGACAAACTTCAACTTGAATCTAGGATCAAAGATAATTGGGATACAGATTTGCAAGAAGCCCAAATCCCAATACTTTTGAAACTTAGCTTTCATTTCAACTGCCATAGCTGCAATGTATGTATCCCGATTTGAAGCCTCGTATTCTATTTTTTCCTTGATCTTCCAAAGCTCATGAAAATAAAGATTTGTTGTTGGGTACAATGAACCAGAAACTATGTTCCTAGCTTCATAGAATGGTTGGGTACAACTGCCATAGCTGCCAGTCTTGCTTGTGGTGACATATTACGTGCCAGAGAAGGCGATCTCTCCCGTCTTGCTCGAGGGATAGCCAACCTTGGTGTCAACAAAACCCTGCTCAATGGAGATATACGCATGGTTGCTCCAGGGCTCTTCCTACTTCGTGTTGATAGCCTTGCATTGGCACCAGTAAGCTTCTTTTTTAGAAGCAATGATTTTACCACAGACAAGCTGGTAGAAGTTGCATGATCTCTTTCCATTCCCGTAGCCCTCTGGTCCCCTTCTTCATCATCGTCATGATCTTGCGCAGCCTGAGATGGTTGGGTCGCCATGCTTGCTGCTATGAAAAAACATAAACTATCAGTACAGGCCTGGAGCATGGATAACAGTCATGGATAACTAGCTCGGTGCATCTGATAACTTCAGCAAACGAAAGCAACGAAAGCATTCTGTACAGTGTTTGCCATTATAAGCTATCTAAGAATGGTCCGTGTTTTTGTGTGGTGCCAATTACAACATCAGCTACAGAATTGGAGATGCGCGTAACAGAAATCTAGATATTCCCATATATTCAGACCATTCATCAGGCGCAAGATCAATTAGGCGCCTAGAACTAATATACATGAATAGTTCAAGAATCCTTCGTAAGATCAATTAGGCGCCTAGAACTCATCCAAAATCCACAAGCAGGACTAACCTTGGACATGAGTCGGCGAAGAAGATGGTGCCCTCGATGATGGCGGCAGCGGCGGCGCAGAAGACGGTGCCCTCGATGATTGCGGCGGCAGCGGCGAAGGCATCCTAGCAGTGCCGGTGCAAGGAAAAGACGGTTTGTGGAGCCGATGGACGAAGAAGCCCTCCCCCAACTTCGCCGCCAGGAGCAGACAAGCGGAGGAAGCACAGGCAGCGGCAGCGGCGGCGGCGAGGTCGCTAGGTTTGCAGGAGCGAACGAGTCATGAAGAACGAGTTGTGGGTTCTTGCGGGTTCTCGCGGGCCTTCCCACTTGTCTGGTGGGCTAGATAGGCCGGTGAGGAGCAAGCCACGAAGGAAATGCGGCTCGGCCACATGCGCCGCAAAGGCTGATTTTGTGGGGCGGGTTTGCGGGCTCCTTTCAAAGCCCGCCCCACCTGCAACTTGACGCACAGTCTTCTTCTGAAGCTCGTATGCACACTGATGAGGACATCACTCCTTCGGTTACACATGATACTCCTCCGCTGGTTACACAAGGTCTAATAACTAGAGCTCGCGCATGACAACTTAATTTACAGGTGAGCTCGTTCCTAAACACTTCTTTAAATATGAATTTTGAGGATAGATTGCTACCTAATGATTATATATATTGTGATTACGAACCATGGAGAGGACCAGGAGATGTTAGGAGAGTACTTTGGAGGCGGAGAAGATCAGCAAGGGCGTCCAAGACAAGTTGGAGGCTAAGTCAAGTCGGCTTCGAGTCAGTTTCAGAGTCCAGGAGCAGTCTGCACTAAAACGGTCGCCCAGATCGCATACGGGCTCGATTTTAGACGTTCTACATATGGACAGAAAGATAATTAAATAAACTTTCCAATGGCGCTAGCCTCATGTCAAAAGTCGTCCGGAGTCAACGGGAATCGTCGAAACAAGTGGACGTCCAGAATTTGATCCCAACATCAACTTTGGGCCACAATTGCTTTAATGAAAGCAGGGGCTAAATGCCATACACATATTCGAGAAATTCACGACCGGGGCAAACATTGAGTTGTACAAACACATTGCAAATACAGAGTAACCGGTCTTCTTGAGTGCGGAATATTGTTTTTTCAATAGGACAAGATAAAGCTTTTTTTTTTTGATCAAAGATAAAGCATATTTTGATTGTATTGTAAGATAGACGTTTCATAAAGTCACGTTGAAGTCTTCAAGTGCAATTATAATGGACTTGCACTTGAAGACTTCAAAGTGACTTCAGTCTGTACTCGATTGGAGCTCAACTAATTTTTTGGTTCAGTCGATGTAATATACTTTAATATTAATAAAATTCTGTTTTTTGCAAAAAAAATATAGAGAAAAAACATGAAAAGAAAATACATTCGAACTATCACTTTCTGCATCGCTACTACCGCTTTCTCCAATGGTACTGTAGTACTCTGAACCATCAACAGACTGCATTTTGTGTGGCAGCATGTCCTTTTTGCTTCCATCTAATAATATAGGAAAGCACTACATATTTAAGTAAAATCTACAAAAACAAGAATTATCTTCGTCAGTGTGTAATCAACACACTGAAATAACATAACAGACAACTTTACAAATACGTAAATTCATTGTCCATCGTGTAGTAAATTCTGGAGCCCCCCCCCCCCCCCCCCCCCCCCCCCCAACACCCCGATATAGCCTAACCTCCACGTACATCACAATCTGGATGCATGATTGTGGACGAGGCCTAAAAAAAAAAAGGTACAGAAAAAATGTAAACTTGAAACAAAAATATTCAGCCAGAATATTTAACTAAAGATATAAAGTATGGTACTGAAGTCTTTGATGAGAAGCCAGAACTGAGGTGTTTAGCACTGTTCTATCATAAACTGCCCAAATGTTCGAGCCCTTCCATTTTCAACCGGATACAGTTCAGGCATGAGCTGTAAACATTCTTCACACAACCATTGAACATACAGTTCTGTGGAGCCCAGAGCAAATCTGTATGGAATGTTTACACAACCATTGAACAGACAGTCCTGTGGAGCCCTGTGTGAAGAATGTTTACAGGGAGTATTAATTGATTTGTTTTGGGGTCGCTGAACAAACAGGGCTGACAAAACCAGAGCTCCTGGGACTGATTAACTAATACTCTCTTCGTTTTAAAATATACTATGCAGTTCTAGCTTTGTATGAGATTCTTCTCTGAACCTCGACAAGTATATGTTATATGAATCTAGATACCCAGAAACATAGTCAGAACTACATATATTTTGAAATAGAGGGAGCACCTGGCCAAGGTGTTGTGCCTCAGGGTCGGCATGAGAGAGCTGAGGTGTTGAAATCTCTAGAAACAACAACAATACCTAAACAATCTATTAGTGCACAGAATGTTGGTGGTCCCACAAACATCACGCAAATTTGGTCCCAAATACTTCAATTAAACACTTAGAATGTTTGATGGCTTATAATAAAATTGTAGTTCTGAAATAATATGTGTACTTCATAGATGTTTCTAGATATAATGTATTTATACAAAAGATTTTTTTTATGTATTCTCCTCCTATATAAGAATGATACAATTAATAACTGAGGCTTTCGAGATATTGGTTGATAAAAACAAGTTTAATGCTACTTTCACTTTATTGGATTTGGTATGCTACTTTCTAAAATCCTCAATGGATGAAGTGTTCACTTAACTAATATGATATTAAACTATGATGTAATAGGATAACATGTATTTAGGAACAAATATACAGCAAATGCATGTGTAACTTAATCTTGAACGCATAGAAAAAAATAACATGTTAGATGAAAAATCATTAAGGAGAAAAAATGAAACTTGGGCCGCACTTAACTAGGTGCGCGTTGCAGAGCACGGCGGTGTGACGCTTGAGTAGCACGCCCGTGCCGCCACGCCCTACGGCGAAGCGGCTGAACTCGTGCTTGTGATGACCTCGCCGCAGGAACGCGCGGCCCCAATTCGTAATCCCCTCACCTCAGTCCTCAGGGGGCCAGGCGGCGCCGAACTAGAGCAGGGCGGGGCTAAAGCGCCAGAGTACGCGAGCGCGAATGGGGGCGGCAATGCGCTCCTGCGACTGATCGTGGGCACCGTGCCGACTGCTGGCCGCCTAGGGGTTGCGCGCACGAACGCTTGGCGTAACGGCGACATCTCCCACATGCTTACTATGGGGAAGGGGAGACGGCAAGCCGCGTAAGAATTGATCCCTAATTCAGTTCTGTTGCCTAAATGTAAAGCTGTACACACACAAACAGATGTTCCTCAACTCAGAAATATGCCTCGCGGGTGAATCAGTGCATTGAAACCTCTTTCAGACCCTCATTAGCCTGGTTGAGGAGATGCTACGTTACTAAGAAAAAGTAAATCAAAACTGAAAGTAACAAGCTTAGCGTTCCTAGTCTTTGTTAGATAGAAGCTAATCCTGGTTGTCTGAGGGGGCTAAGCAGAATGAAAGTATCTCTTCCGTTATGATTTTCACACTGCTAATAGCTCAATGAGTTGGTTATGTGCTAGATGGTCAATGGCGGTAAAATACAAGAAGACGTGTCAAATTTGTATGGAGATATGTCTTAGCTGTAAACAAACTCTAAATAGTTGTTACTTGAGTTGATAATGACTTTGTGTCGGTTTGCTAGAGGAGAACAAATTGAAGAAATGAAATTAAATCTTTATAATCAACGACGATGGTGCGCGCGGCCGGTAGCCCCCTCCTCCCTGGAGCTCGATCGGTCGGCCACCCAGTTGATGCGCGTGTACTGGAATGTGTCTCTCACTAGGCATCCATGCCAACGCCGACGAGCGATCACGTCGCCGTGCGGTAGCAAGTTAACCCTCCAAGGAGTTCACGTCTCGATCGCCAGCGGCGACGCGTGCGAGGACGGCCATGACGGCCCATGGCTCGACGTACGCGCCACCCCCCCCCCCCCCCCCCCCCCCCCCCCCACCCCCCCCCCGCTACCTCCATGCATGAAGGCCCACGCGCGACGCGGCGAAGAATCCGTTCCCTTGTACGGTGCGCCCGGTCACAGGGCTCGCGCAGAGGCTGTCGGCCGTTCTCGTGCGACGGGTCTCAATGCCGGTGGCGCCTCCCACAATCCCGACAACCAGCCAACGTCGCGGACTGGATCACCGCAGACTGCCAGACCGCGCGCTATTTGCTTACACGTTGTATAGTTTTCTGACCCATGTGCAGGCCTTGTCTTCTTTTTTTTTTTAACATGAAGCTCACTTTATTTATTCATCGACATCAGGTCCAGCCATATCGCGAACCACCAGGTTTGATACAAAGCTTGGGAGGGGATGCAACCACACAAATGACTGCTCCAGGTCCCAACTAAGAACGAAGCGAGCAGGCGAGCTCATGAGCACACGAATTACATGATCTAAGGGCATACTACATAACTTCAACTGAATCAAAAAAGAATTAAATCAGATCCTTAGCTTCCTTATATAGAACCGAACCTGGAGAATGATCAAACTCTTGTCTTGGTCGAGTTTGGTTGGGGTGGCGTGCTACTTGTGGCTGCATGTCCAGGCAAACTGAACCGAACCGTCACGGAGGTGTGGGTGGTTACGATTTCCCTGTGGACGACAAGGTCCTCCTTGCCGCGTGGTAATTGTGGACGGGCACAGTGCGCGCGTGCGAGCGGCACTAAAGGGCGACGGTGAAGCCTAGTCTCGCCCGGCCAGCGTCACACTGTTCCAGCCCTATTGGTGAAGGCCACATGAAAAAACCATGTGAATTTTCTCTGAGGCCATGGCCGTTGTCATCAATGTTGGAAACCTCACACAGCTGCTCCGGGTTAACAAAGCAAGCAGTGTAGAGCACACGAAGCACCTTGTAGTCCCCTGTCGAGGCAACCTGTCCTAAGTGCATATGAAGTTCAGGTTTACGGATGTCATGTCACCGACTCCACCCCTTCCGTGCGGACCCGCCTAACGACTTTCCCGGTCAGGTCCACGATGTCGCAGACGACGCCCTCGTACGTGTCGTAGCCGGCGACGACGAGCGTCGGCCTAGGGTGGCGGGCCGCGTGGGCGGCGATGAACTGCGGATGGGAGAAGAGGGAGCGCCATGGCCGGCACACGCAGCAGGATCTCGTACACCGCGTCCTGGGGCAGGGGCAGTGGCACGAAGAAGCCTTGGGCCTGTGGTTCCGGCAGGGATAACTGGGTTGCATGCGACATGGCCGCCCCGCGACATATGAGCGTTAGCAACGAGCATTCAAGAACCATACTGCAAGCGTATTTGAGACATATATACGACGGTGCTCCTCTCCTCTCGCGCTCTTTCGACCCGCACGACGGGCCAAGGCCGACGTCTGGCACGAGGTGATCAGACACAGGACTCAAGTCTATATAAGGCGCATGCATGCCGTAAGAATTGTGTCTGGATGAATCGAGTTGCACGCCTCGATCGCCGTGGGCTCTGCAGGATCTTCGTTCTCAGCACCGTCCGCCCGCTGCTTTCCTTTGTAACAAAACAACGTAGTAACCCGATTGCAGCCGTGTCTCCAATATTCTGCCTGCGTGTGCACGCCGCCGCGATGCCAGGCACGCCCGTTCGCCTTCGCCTGGCGCCGATGTCAGGCACCTTCAAAGTCTGTATCTGCATGCAGCAGGATTGCTCGAAAACCTTTCAGCACCAGAAAACATCGGACTAAGGTCTAAACTGAAATTAGAAAACAACAATCCCGGGAACCAATTTGTGACCAATCCCATTGCTAGGCCTTATAGGCCTTTTGTGAAAATTCTTATAAACACACAACATATTACTACCAGCTTGAAATACCAATAACTTAAAGATCCCTAGCAAACAACTAACTGTTAGCTAGGATGTCACTACTCACTTTAACAAGTGAGCCAATCAGCCAAACCATCAGACTGCAATGCGAAGTTGTAGATGCTGCAATGATGAGTTGGATATCATCTTCTCAGGAGATCAAGGAAACATCACCAAAGCCTCTATCCTTAGCAATGGGCTGATGGGGAGCGATTGTGATATCTAGAAAAGATAGTGGAAATAAACCAAGTCATCCCATGGGTGCTTATAGACACACAACAAAATGTAATACTAAAAATCATTACCTGGCACCATCTTCAAGGCCTAAGGCTCCCTTTGTGAACAAACCAACTGCAGAACAACGCCCCATGATTTCTGCCACATCTGAATAAGTGTTTGTCCTTGGATCGTAAATTCTCAGCAACCCCCTTCCATCTCCTACCTGAGCAAGCACTATTCTCCCATCACATAACACCAACAAGGGACGTAATGGCTCTGCATAACCAAACGGATACTGGCCCCTGAATTGAACTGGCATGCTGTGCTTCTTGACCCATAAGCCACTCTCAAAGTCCATCAGAAACCATAAGTTAACAAGCGGCACAGAATAAGCGCGATGGACCACAACTAAGCTTCCATCAATGGCAGACATTGAGCAATCAGCCGCATCAAAAGGATGAAAGGGTTGACCAGGAGCATAGCGTAGGGGCCCTCGCTGAGTTGGCCTCCACATCTCCGTCTCAAGGTCGAAGGAAGCTATGCGGGAACTTTCTCCCCGAACAACAGGCACATCACAGAAGTAGTAGGCAATCCCATTGATGACTACAGTTTTCCACATGCCCAAGGTGACAGAATATGGCGGTGCCTCCTTTGCTCTCCACCGAGCATGGCTGCGAGTGCCGCCACCCAGGGTGATTATCTCAAAGAATTGTCCTTTGTAGTGATTGGAGTGACGTTCAAGAACACGAAGCACCTTGTACTGCCCTGTCGACCTGACCTGCCCGAAAGCAGCATCAGCATAGAAACGGGAGGTGTTCTGTTCTTGTGCTGCATGTTCTTCTGTGAATTCCTCAGGCAGGTCGTACACAGCTCCCGTGGACAGGTTGTGCAGGCGGAAGGTCCTCGAGTTCGAAGCGCAGACGAAGGGGGTGTTCGTTTCTCTAGGCCTAATTTTAGGCCTGCTAGAATCTTGTCATTTAGGGGTATTAAATAAAGTCTAATTAAAAAACTAACTGCAGAACCTTGTACTAATTCGCGAGACGAATCTAATGAGGGTAATTAAACCGTGATTAAACGATGGTACTGTAGCATCACTGTAGCGAAACGTAGATTAATTAGGCTTATTAGATTCGTCTCGCAAATTAGCGCATATCTATAAAAAAGTTTTGTAATTAGACTTATTTAAGACGCCTAAATATCAAGATTAGTTTTGATATGACCTTTAGGTCTAAAGAAATGAACACCCTCGAAGTCGAGGTGTATGGCCGTCGCCCACCAGTTCCCCATCACATTGACCTGTTTGAGGACGCGCCCTGAGAGGTCCATGATGTCGCAAAGGGTGGTGCTCTGGCCATGCGTCCTGTGGCCGGCGACGATGAGCAGGTCATGGCGGGCCTTGTGTGCAGCGATGAAGTGCGGGTCGGTGAGGATGCAGCGCCACGGCTTGCAGACGGCGTGGCAGCGGCCGAGGTCCTTGGCCGGGACGCGAAGCAGGATCTCGTACAGTGCGTCGCCGTTCGGCGGTGGGACACCTCCTTCCTGTGAGGTAGAAGCAGGCCCCGAGCGCAGGCTTGACCACCCCGCCATAGCCGACACTCTGCTCTTGCGACGTCTCCGGCCTGTAAACAAAAGCAGAAAATAGTTGGTCCCCTTGCATCATAGCATAGTGAAAGGAATGACAAAGCAAGTGCCTAATGTTCTGGTACTATGATTAATTAGGCCTTTTTTCATGCAGCACTTGCTAAGAAACCAGTTTTAATATGGTGACATCCTTTTTTTAGGGGATTGCTAAAATCCACCCGGGCATTCTCTCTTCCTCTGTCACCCGAATTTTTTTGCAGCCGCTTGACTCCTCCTCTGCTCCTCCTTCTTCATCTCCGGCGGGTCTCCGACCACCTTTCCCATCTCTGGCGTTGTCTCCGACGGGTTAGTGTCTTAGGGTTTGGGGGTTGTGGGGGCTCGCCGGAGTCCGCCGGACTTAGAAGGGGGCCGGGGGAGGCAGGCCGGCCTGGCGGTGGTGGCGGGCGAGATGGCGGAGGCGGAGGTGGCGGGGACGCCGTCGGAGCGGGCGGCGGGAGACGGCGGTTGGGCCAGGGTGGGGGTAGGGCGAGGAAGACGACGGCGGGGGTTGGGCGGCGGCGGGAGGCGGCCGAGGGCGGCTGCCTCGGCGGGCTAGGGCCTCGCCGGAGCTCCGGGCGCGCGACATAGGTTACACATACCAGTGTCGTGTAACATAGGTTATGTCGTCATTTAACTCAACATTTGGTACATGATTTCCAGGACTGGCCCGGCACATTCACAGAGCTACTACTTGGGGGCAGTACTGTTGATCTAGAATTTAACCAAACAGACTGGTATTTTTTTTTAAACGAACAGACTGGTATTTCACCAAGTAGACGGTTCCCCAAGGAAGACAAGAGACAAGCACATACATAATCAACAATGGAAAACTATTCTATCGCTCTCTAGTGGTAAAGAAAAGTTCCCAGCTTATCATCTACAATTTCTAATAATGAATATGTAAAATTCATAACATGGTGTGTTCAAACCAGGGCTTAGAGCACATATGGCACAAGAACTAGCTAGGAACAAATCCGTGAACCTTCTCGGGAAATAGAGCAACAGGTAAAAAGGGAGCGCGTGTGATGATGCAGTCCGCGGAGGCAAGCGGCGCACGTGTTGACCTCGCATGCGGCCTACCTCCACCCCGTGCAGGCCGCACTGCTCACTACCCCGCTCTCCGGCGAGCCCCGCGCTCTCGTCGCCAACTATAATGTTTTTCTCCAAGCTATTAAAGTAATTTACTCCAAGCCACCAACATAAGCGAATGGCAAGCTAGCATAATTAATTCCCTGAAACCTGCTTGATGCCCTAAAACAACTCTGATATTTGTATATCTATATGATAAAATATATGTGAAATCCACACTAATTTGATGGAATAATGAAAACATCTTGCAAAAACAAGTTTTGAAGTATTCAGAGGTTCCGAAATAAATCATACATATGGAACATGCCGTCTTCGACATACATATAACATTTACTGTTCAAATCAAGTTTGTTTATGGGTTATGAAAATGACAAATCACAAAATAAGAGGACAAAAAATACAGCACATGGATGTACAATTTCTCTCTCTCTCTCTCTCTCTCTCTTCGATTTGTTATTTCTATACTCATAAGTTATGTTCATTTTAGACTTAACTTGTCTATACTTGGAGGTCACCTCACCGTACATCTGAGTACTACTTGAATTTTTAGGAACTTCTAAAATGAACATAAGAGGTCACCTCACCGTACATCGACTGGTGGTTTTCGCTAAATATTTATTCCATTTATACTGTTGAGATGCAGTGTTTGGAGTGTTGTTAGCTTTGCATTAAAGACAAATATCAAAAGTTTTTTTGAAAAATAAACCTATTAACCAACTTGCGGACATATTATAGTACAGTAGATGTCACCAGGACAACGGACCTTACTGTTTGTAGCTGGATAAAGACCCAGAGCTGCATTACAACACAAATGCACGTACAACTATGTTGATATATGCAACCTGCATGAGTCGATCCTCTCACAAGGAATCCCATCCAACATCCATGATGCATCATGCGTACAGATCGAGTGCAGCTGGGAGCCTGGGCTGCAAGACGACCTCGAACGGAACTTGCGTGTCGTTGACAACCCAAACACCTCGTCCATGCTCAACTCCTCCCCAGGCATCCCATCTGGCAGCCTCCAGGTGAACCCATGGAGCAGGACAGGACGACGTACTACATGAACGTGTCGAACATCTTGCCAAGCATCTTCATCCGCTGCACGTACCCCTGCAGGTCAAGTCAGTCCAGCAGGTCAAGTCACTCCAGCCGCCGCCATTCCCTCAGCGTCGTCCACGGTCGTCATCGCCATGGTCGCTGCGTCATCGATGTTCTTCCTCTTTGCCATGGTCGCCGCGTCGAGGTCCTTCAAAGGAGAATTCGTCGTCGAGGGCAGGTCGATCGTCGCGGCGAGAGAGGAGCGCGCGCGGCGGAAGCGAACGGGGCAGGGAAGTTTCGATCGATGGAGTGGGTTGTCGTACGTACGTCGTCGCAATTTATATACAGCGAGGGGGAATGCCATCAGTCGCGTCGCGAATCGACTCGCGCCCGGCGGAATTGAGGCGTCGCGCCCGGCTGGAATCGACGTCTCGTCTGGGCCGACGAAATTAAAACAGAGCATTTACCTACGCGGTTGCCATTACTTATTCTGGCTTCTCGCGAAACGTTGCGTCACGCGCTTAATGAATCGGTGCGTCTCCGTCCACACGCCACGAACGGCCGTTCATCCCCGGCCGCCGGCATGCAGCCAAATTACGACGGGGGTACACACAGACGGGGAACACGCAGCCACAAAATCACCGTCTGATAAACATCTCTCAGACGGGTAAATCGGAAAACCGTCTGAACTGCTGCACGTTTCTCAGACGGGTAAATCAGCCTCCACAGACCACCGTCTGAAACATGTACCTCAGACAGGGATAGTGTAGCTCCGTCTGAAAGGCTGTACTAGTGTTTTCTAGCTCGATGACGACAAAATGTCTCAGACGGTGGCAATTAACACCCGTCTGACATAAGTCTGTCTCAGACGGTGTTGTTTCCCCGTCTGAGACGTGGCGTCTGTGACATTCATTTATGTAGTAGTGTCGCCGATGTTGATCACGCCGTTGAGCAGCATCGGCTCTTCCATCATTCACATGAACTCTCAGCCAGCGACGCCACCGGCCCCTTGGTACCGCGTGAATCGGACTTCCGGATAAGCTTGCAGCTTGCTTGCTTCTTTTTTTCTTTTTCTTTTTTTTTTTTTAATCAGCAGCTTGCTTGTTGCTTGCTTACGCTTACGTTCTAGTTTGGAAAAAAAAATTGTGTGCGGCCCGTCCGCAAACGACTTCTTAGCCACGTGGAGATCGGACGGGAGCAGCGGTTGGCTCGGATGGCATCGCTCCCGCGCAGTGCATCAGCTCGGTTCCATTCCTTACGTGATGAGCTTCCTCCTCCTGGTCACGGGCCCTGTCAGTCTGTGCGGGCTCTTGTCAGCACACGAACAGGGGATAATTAACATGATTTTGATTAAACATCACAAGCTAATTCCTTTTAATGTGCTGAATGCTTAAATTTATGCTCAACAATTCCATGAATTGGATCATTCCAGGAAAACACTGTAAGAATCTTAAGGATTTATTACGCACAGTTCTCCCAGTTAAGTTACAAATAATAAGGCTCATTGTGAATGAACATCAAGCACGTTTTAGTCAACAACATTCTGAAACCCCGACGCACAAAAATGGCGTAAATGCACATGACGCAACTGCATCTGGGGCACATAATGAGACCACAGAGGATGTAGATGAACCACCACTCCTCCCTGGGCAGGCCGCGCAAACCACTCCGAGATGGATGTTTGATTGGCCACCCAAATCCTTAAGGAGCACAATGGCATGCTTGTTGATGAAGATTTCCTCAGGCGTCAGTGGCGTGATCTCGGCTGGGGCAAAGGGTACCGCTACCGGAGGTGCAGTGACGTTGAACTTGTCGACGTGGTCTCGGCTGGGGCAAAGGCTACCGCTACCGGAGGTGTAGTGACATTGAACTTGTCGACCGGAGCAAGGAGCTTGTTATCATCCCCAACACCTTTGCACCTTGGTACTTTCTTGTCGCGCGTCGCCGACCCCCAAATTAGCTTGGACTTGTTCCTCGCATTCTCCACCTGCTCTATCGTAGTTCCTTGCGGTGCGCTCTTCAAGAAATCATTGACGGCGTCGGAGAACACAGTGTTAAGGTTGCGGGGGGCTGAAATGAAATCAATTGCACCAACTTTTTGCTGGCGCTCAACGCAGTCCATGAACCTTAGGTGTTCGACAGTTTGCTTTGTGCTTCGTGTCACTGATTGTTTTCCTCTTTTCTCATCAAGGTCTTTTGTTTTAATTTTTTGTAAGACTGCCCTCCTTCCTATCCAAACCCGGCAGACCTACATATAATTTAACTAGTGCAGAAATATATATTTGTAATTTGTTCCTAAATACATGTTATCCTGTTATATAATAGTCAAGTATCATATGAACGCGATTTCCTTGCATCTATGAAAGATTTTGGAAACTAGCATAAAAAGTCCAATGACATGAATATGCTATTTGTTCAATTAACCAACATGTCCAAAAAGCCGAGGTTAGTAATTTTAGGGGTTGTCTATACATCACTCGAGTAACTCAGATGGAGCCCTACCCATATTTCTAACTATTGATGTAAGATCCCTGGCTCAAAATTGCTTGTATATATGATGGTGATAAGTAGCAAAAAAATTTAGGTGAGATTGAGGGAGATTTCAGTCGAATTGTTTCTTAGTCTCATATTACTCAAACATTTCTCCATGGAAGTACCTGTAGTTTCTATGTAGATTACGTGTACCTCCAATACAAACTAACTGTATATATAAAATATGCAGGTTTTACAAAAAGAATTTAGGTGAAAAGAGAGGATGGATTCGAATTTACAGTTTCTTATTATAAATTCGATCGATGAAATTTAGGTGCGACCACCCCATATTTTGCTCTGGCAAAACATAGAAAATCTGAAATATATCGTTGTTATATAGGAGTGCTATACATTAAAATCTTACGCATAAACATATCACATCCAAAAATATCTATAAAGTCTACTCCATCCGTCCCAAAATAATTGACGTTTTAGCTCTTGGCACGTAGATTAAGGAAAGTTGTTAAAGGTTAGTGCGCAGGAAACGAGAAAGAGAGAGAGATAGGGATAGAGATGTATTGGGAAGAGAGAAAGGTGCATCGGGAAGTGATAATGACAATTATTTTGGAAAAACTGGATGGTGCTAGAATGCTATGTAAACAATGCTATAAGCTATCAACATTATGGAAATATATCTTTGAATATTGATGAAGTATGATACATTTTGCTTAAGTAAGCTTTGAAAATAAAAACAAATATGTAAGAATTTTTCCAAACACTTACAAGAACGAATAACATACTACAATATTTTATTGTATTTATCAAGTAATTTGTCTAAAATATACTGATGATGTAATTTAAATATTTTACGATAACATGTATTACATATATAGATCTGCAAACTTACTAACTAGAGTTCAAAGTAACACAAATTAGTACCCCCTCAGTCCCACAACAAATGACATCCTAGAAAATCTCAGACAGAATAGGAGTGGAGCAAAATGACCCGGTACCCCTAATTATATTATTAGTGATAATATGCCTTATATGAGCCAACTAAATGAAACAATGTCCTTTAATTATGTTTGCCTGCCTTTTAATTGTGTGCACCAAATCAGCTTTCCAGAATTACCAAATTAGCTTTCCATAAATTGACTAGGTTACCTCACAAATTAGCTACAATGTCATTTGTTCTGGGACAAAATTTAAACGCTACTTTGCCATTTGTTGTGAGACGGAAAGAGTATGTAAAATTCTACAGTCGGGAAAGGGGAACGGTTTCGAGAAGAGAAGAAACAAGAATAATTGTTTGTTTCAAGATGGAGGTGGGATCATGCACAAAAGTGGTCCTCCGTAGTAGAATTGAGGGTATTGTCCTAGAGTTGAGATTTCTGTAA
Source organism: Eragrostis nindensis (assembly GCA_012490785.1). Taxonomy (NCBI): domain Eukaryota; kingdom Viridiplantae; phylum Streptophyta; class Magnoliopsida; order Poales; family Poaceae; genus Eragrostis; species Eragrostis nindensis. The sequence goes on along the minus strand of JAAXCT010000538.1, from coordinate 26,284 downwards.
ATATGTTTTAAGTGGAATTGAGGGGGAATCGAATCTTATTTTGGATTGTTGGGTCCGCATGTGATGGCCACGCTCGTAAGTTTGCGCCCTTTCGCTTAGACTGACTCCAACACAGGGGAGTACCCAAAACACATAATAGGTATATCTGAACTTGAAAGGTCTAGACCCAACACTTCTATCTCCAACCGACTCCCCTTTCTCTTCCTCCTTTCTTCCCGATTGACCCTTCTCTCTCCTCCCTCCCCATCACTGCCATGGACCACGCCGTCGCTGCCTTGGCCGCCTTCGCCCCGCCGACCCGAATCTCAGCGCGCGCGGTGGTAGGTGGAGGGCGTCGCCATTGCCAACCAGCGTCCGCCCTCCTTGCCGCCCTCCAACGCCCGTCCACCTCGCCCCCACTGCCGCCGAGCAGGGAGCCACGCGACGCAGCTGCTGCACGCCGCACGGTCTCGACGGCTTCTTCCCCTCCTCTCTCTTGCTCAGTAGCAGCTGGTCCTCGCCAGCGGCGCCATGAGCAGCAGCCAGTCCATGCCGGATCCTCGACGACGGCGAGCACAGCAGCGGGGTGCATCTTCTTGCTCGCCGTCGACCTCGTCTCCTGGTGATGCGGCGTCGACAACCTCGGTTCGCCCGGTAGGTCGTCGACCTCGTCGGCCTTGGCGTCGTCCCGCGCTGCCATGGCCCCCTCTCGCGCCGCCGTGGCCCCTTCCCGCGCCGCATCGGCCCATCCCGCGCCGCGGTGGCCCCTTCCCGCGTCGCATCGGCCTGTCCCGCGCCACCGTGGCCCCCTCCCACGCAGGCGAAAATGGGGCGGGGGTGGTGGAGGAGGAGGGGACGCGCGGGGAAGAAGAAACGGGAGAGCGCACGAGACGGCTGGGTCGGGCGGCGAGTGGATCTATTTCTGGGTCACGAGCTCGATGTGTCCTAAAATTGGGCTTCTCTTTGGGTCATGGGTTGGAGGTATGTTTTTACTCTTTATGACCATTTTTAGGTATGGGTGAGCATATGGGGTATGGGTTGGAGTCAGTCTTTTAATACTGGCATTTGCACCTTAGTGTATAGTTTGACTTGTAAGTTATCGTGACACTGCTTAAATAAAGGTAAACTATGCAAGAGGAAATCCTAGGAATGGAACTCCCAACCTATTAGAGGACACTGTTGATTTTTGCAAGAGTTCTTAATTTTATATGACTCAAACATTGCAGCGAGGAAGTAACTGTAATTTGTATGTAGACTACATGTAACTCCAATGCAAACTAACTGTATATATAAAATATGCAAGTTTTACAAAAAGAATTTAGGTGAAAAGAGAGGATGGATTGCTTGAATTTATAGTATCTTACTATAAATTCAATCGACAAAATTTAGGTGAGACCACCCCCTTATTTTGCTCTGGCCAAACATGAAAATCTGAATATTATCGTTGTTATATAGGAGTGGTATACATTAAAATCTTATGCATAAACATATCATATCTAGAAATATCTATAAAGTCTAGTATTTAAAAGTATAATACAATACTATAAGCTATCAACATTATCGAAATATATCTTTGAATATTAATAAAGTATAATGCTTTTTGCTTAAGTAAGCTTGGAAAATATAGAGAAATAGTATGTAAGAATTTTTCCAAACACTTACAAGAACGAATAACATACTACAATACTTTATTGTTGTCAAGTAATTTGTGTAAACTATATGCATGATGTACTTTAAATATATTTACGATCATGTATTACAAATACAGATATGTAAACTTACTAACTATATTGATCAAAGTAGAGAAAATTTCTGGTGTACCATTGGAAAAACTTCCTATCCCTTATCTATCATCAGAAAACGTGCGATTCCCTATCTATGTGCCATTGACTCAAATTTTCCTGGTCTTGCGTACCACTGCAGTCAAATGGAGCCTAAACGGCTGGTAACTGCGTGGTAATGAGACCATTTGCCCCGTATACGATTTCCCAACTTTATCTCCTCTCTTTCGTTCCACTACTCTCGAGAGTGCATGCGGCGTTGAACAGGCAGCCAGCCTCGCCAATGGCCCAGCTTGTCTGCACGTTCGAATGCCAGGCTCGCCAGCCCGCGGCACGCTTTGCTCGCCCGCCGTTTTACCGAGCGCACCGGCCGGCAGGTGGGCACTAGTTCCTTCGGCTCTTCATCCTTTTCGCTTGGAGCGGGATCTCCTACGAGCGACTTACAATATTCAACTTATAGGTAAAGCTTATTAGTCCATCCACTTAAGCTAACTTAGCTTACCAACTCACTATCAACATTTTCGAGCAACAGTTTCAACACACGTAAGCTTATGCCAATAGTTTCAAACAAGAGAGTTAACATTTCGCCGAAAATATTGACATTTAGCACATATAAAATATTGACACAGTGCAAATAAAATATTGATACGGTACATTCAAAATGTTGATGAAAATTTGAAATTTAAAAAATTCAAAAATATTCAAATTGGATCTCATTTTGTAGAATTAATTGTAACAAACATGTAGGTTCAAACGGATTTGAAAATAGACTTACGGTTTAGAATAAAATGCGTTTAAAGTTTGCAAAACGTTTTCTTTTTCTCCCTCCTGCCATTTGTCACCCATTTGTGCTCTCCCCCTCCACATGAGCCATTCGATGTACGCACGAATCTCAAAGCATCCTATCAAATGGATTTTATAGAGCGGGCTACATATAGGATTAGCCTTTGGAGCTCACCTTCTGAAGCGGGAACGGGGCTGCAGGCACGATAGTTGTTGGCCCATGCTTGAGCCCAGCTCGCCCGCATCGCGCATTCGAGCCCGTGCCTTAGGTCGCATGTTTTCACACTCCCGCACTTGCGACCGAACTCGCTCGCAGCGTGTGGCCTCTCGCCAGAGCCCGCCCACCCGCGCCCTCTACGCTCTCTCTTCTAGCAGGGGTGGGCGCCTGCTGTCCAAGGTTAGCAATAGCGGAAGCACAATGACGTACGACGCTTTGTCTGTCACTGCTAGCTCAAAATACCCGCCACTAAAAGCTCTTATTGTATTATTGAAAACTTTACTGACAGGTGGGCCATCCCTTTTAGGATGGATTCCTCAGCAGAGCAACGGCGATGGTACGGTACACATGAGCTGGGAAAAATTTGTTGATGTCATATCAACAAAACTAGGAGAGTACCCCACGCGTTGCCGCGGTACTTTTTACTGATTTTTTTTTAGAAAAACTATAGTTCTCAATGCATTGAAGAGAAGGTTCAGTATAATGTGCAAATGAATGAGTGTCAATATAACAGTTCATACTCTCAGGGCATTAATAATATATGGGTAAAGATTGTAAAATAAACACAAATGTTGATATAATGCTATTCACAACAAAGATTGTTTGAAGCAATCTAACCGTCTTCATTCCTATCATAATCTCACTCTCTATGAGTTGGCATATGATTTTGTTTCCTTTTAAAAAAAGAAACTATGTACCTAATATTGTATTTAGCAGTGTTTAACTACCATCATTGTTGATAACTGCAAGAAAAAAAAACATCTTTATTGATGATGGTTACTTAATCAGAATTTAAGAACTGTAACTCACTCAAACACGGAAAACTGAAACAAACAATGCAGAATCAACCACACAGATTGATAGTACTACTGGTAAGGAAATATCACTCCAGTCACCAAATATGCTATATCTAGAAAAAAAAAATTTATGTATTCTTCAGAAATTTTTTTCTATCTCAATGGCAGCCCAATCACATGATAGCTTGACAACAACATAAGAGATAAAGACATACAACATAAGTAGCAATTCTAATATGCTTGCCTGATGAAGAAGAGGGGAGAGAGATCATAAGGCACCGACTTTACTCATGATGGTAGTTGAGTATCGTCCGTAAAAAACTATGGATCGCAACAGGGTTATATGGATGCGGCGCATATACACATGAATATATTATGCTTTGAACTTGGCATGCAAGCAATCCCAAACCTGTTAATGACCTGCGAAATAACAAATGTGGGAAATATCGATTGATGAGAACGGCTGAGTACAACTAAACGAAAGCAGCCTAAACGAAACAATCGTCCCTTTAGTTGTACTGAGTAATAGGCAACGAATAAGAAAGTACTTTTGCGGAGGTCATGTCAGCTGAATCTGGTGTCGGCAGCAAAATAGATACGAAAAGACGCTCCGGCAACTGAACTAATATAATCCAGTGTTGCGGGCTCGTGAAGGAGCAAGGCCTGACGATTGAGCAAGAGGTAAACCAAAGGCACAACAACTTATTTGTAGGCTCCTGCATGAATGAAGAATCGAATCACCATTGGTGGTTGGAGATTTGTAGGCGGAGACACATACACGTAGAAGAACCAAGGTCGAGGGGAATGTGATCTATCTGGCACCTCTTCGAAGACTTGATGATCGTGGCTAATATAGCAGTTCGTGCTGTAGTTTTATCAGGAAGAGGAAGGGTAACGGATGGAGGTTACTAAACGCTTGACTGTAATAAAAAGTTGAAACGCTTTGCCTGTATTAAAAAGTTGATACTAAGAGCATCCGCAACAGCCTCTGAAAAACGCTTCTATTATCCAAATTTGGCTCACGTTCCCGAATCCAGCGCTCCAACAGACTAGCAAAAGCTCTCTCCAAAATAGCTTCACCTGGATTCCGGATTTCTCGCTCGCTTGGATTGGCGAGGGCGCTTCGCTCGCCAACGAGGCTTCCGCGCGCGTGGGATTGCGTTCCCGCGCCATGGCCTCTCCTCCGCCTGCAAGATCCGCCCCCAAATTGCCACGCAGTTCGCCGCCGGTCGCACTGCAAGCTCGGCCGGTCAGGTCGCCAAGTCGATGCCGCCAAGCGACTTCCCCCACTTGATTTCGCTGCCTGCCCGTACCTGTGTAGTTTGTCCTAAGAGAAGAAGCAGGAATTTCAGTGTTGATGAGGACACACGTTCACGGTCACTGTGTAGTTTGTCCAAGCGGCGGCGAATGAGTTTGCGATCAGCAGGCGGTGGCCGTGGCCAGCGATACCTCCCAGGAAAGAATAGGTCATGGGCGATACCTCTCAGAGGAAAAAAGAAAAGACATCAGCTGCTGACGTGGCAACATTTGAAAATAAAATGACGATTCGTTAGATAATCTGTTGGAGTCCCCAACCAATTTAGGACGCATTCTATTTTAGATAATGGCTAAAATCAGGAAATTTACATAATCTTTTGACTAGGCTGTTGCGGATGCTCTAATGCTTGAAGAAACAGTCCATAATGGGATTAGCTAGTCAAGTTGGCTGCTGTTTAGGGAGGCCAAGGGGCTGGAATAATATTTGTCCGCTGATGTACATTGCCAGAGGGGGCGAGCAAGACAATTGACGGCCAGATTAGCGTGAGACGTAATGATCTAGCGGCTCATATTTTCTAAGTGACGTGGCTAGCTGAGAGTTGAGAGAATTAGGTGTTAATGACCTTTAGTTGGTTGTACTTATAAAGAAATAGTAGATTAGATAGTAGGGAGTACAACGAAATCAGATACCAGGCCCCGACGCCGTCCTGATCCGGGGAGGAGGCCAAGGTGGTGGACTAGTGGCGTTGGGCTCTCAACAGAAGCATCAGAGAAAGCAGAACGCGATGACACGAGACCAAGGGTGTGGTGTGTGCACAACAACGTCGAATTGCAGCTCCTGCCGATGCACTTGGCGTTCGACTGTCTCCCCAATTTTGATGGTCACGGCGCCGGGCCTAGAGCATCTCCAGCAAGGCTTCTACTTAGACCTCTACTCTTAAGAGTTTGAGGCAAAAAATCATCTCCAGTAGAGACCCTATTTAGACTCTCATGTGCATGTCCCCCAAACTCTATCTTCAGGCTCCCATTCCTAGGGTCCTCCAACCCCCCTCTCATTCGTGGGTCCCACTTTTTTTTTCATTTTCCTTTTTTTCTCTTCTTTTTCTTTTTCTCTCTCTTCTCCCTCCTCCTCCCGCACGCCATAGCGCGATCTCGCCGGGCGCCTCGACGCGCCCGGCCACGCCTCACCGCCCTCGCTGCCCGCGCCCGGCCGTGCCTCCCTGCCCTTGCCCCTCTCCCGCATCGCAGGTCGCGCCGCCTCTCCCCAGCCGCCGGCCCCCTTGCGCCGCCTGTCGTCGCCCAGGGCGTCGCCGGGGAGGCTTCGCCGCGGAGCTCGTGGTCGCGCGCCCCAGGCCCCGCGTCGCCTCCACGAGCTCCCGCCCCTGCCATGGCCACAGGGCGAGCTCGAGGCCGTGCCCCACCTCCGCTCCTTCGCGCAGCCATGCCCCGCCTCCGCCTCGTCGCGCAGCCGCGCCGCCGCGCCACCACTTCCTCCGCTTCCTCTCTCTCTCGCCTCAGGCCGCGCCCGCGCCGCTCCTGCCCCAGGCCGCGCCCGCGCCGACCGGCCGCGTCGCGCTGCGCCATGGCTCGCCGCATCCCTATGGAAGCGCGACTCCTCCGTGCCGCCTCCCATGGCCGCGTCGGGCCCGCCATGATCGCGCGACGCCGCCCCCGGCCAAGGCCACGGACGCGGCGCGAGGCGAGCTTGGGGGCGGCGTGGGGAGAGAGAGAGACGCGCACGGAGGGGAGGAGCTGCGCGAGGCGAGCTTGAGGGCGGCGCGGGGAGAGGGCGGCACGTACGGAGGGGAGGAGCGGCGCGCGGTGAGGAGAGGGCGGCGCGCACGGAAGGGAGGAGCGGCGCGCACGGAAGGAAGGGGCGGCGCGGGGAGGAGAGGGCACCACCAACGCAGGGAGAGGGCGGGTGCGGTTCGCCTGTGGTGGAGAGAGAGGAGAGGGGTGTGGAGGATAAGGTTGGATGGCTTGAGACATTGACAAAGGGTCCGCCGTGTCAGGTTAAAATGAGGGCCTCAGATTTGAGTGCCACTGCTGGAGTTGGTGTCGAAAATTGGGACTCTAAATTTACATGCCAGTCCCCAAATAGCTTTTGAGGGCTCACTTTTACATGCCCTGCTGGAGATGCTCTTATGCACATGTCGGCCATTGCAGCCGCGCGCTTTCGACGACCTACCGTCCCAATTGTTGGCGCCATCCTCCCTAGCTCCCGGCAACATGAGTTAACGCCAGAGTCTCCTGCTCCGCGCCCGGCGTGCAGCCCGACATCTGCAGGTTATATTTTTGAACTTTTTAGTCTTACACTTCAAACAAAATGGAACACTCATATCCTCATGTCGCAGCATTTATGTTATGAGCTTATTCATAATGAACTAAAATTTGAATCTCAAATGTCTTGGTAGCAAAACGTGATACGCCTGATGTTTTGCTACCAAGTTCAAACAAATAAAGAACACACAATCTACAGTCTTCATAATTTGATTAATGGACGTGTCCGGAATGGATCCTTGCATAATTTTGTTCAGATGATGAGTTCATAATATATAGCTTTCCAAGTTATTGCCCCAACCTTCATAATTTTATTTAGAGGATATGTGATGGTAAATTCTCTTAAGTGTGTCAATCAAATGGATATTTAACTTCACTTTCTACTAACAGGTGCACATTGCAGCATTCTGCAAAGTACTGATGTTCTATTGTGTCAAATACAACTCTTATTCTCGGAAAGAAAAAAAAAAGAAATACGGAGGGCATCACACGTCTGAGTGGCACGAAGGGGAATAAGAGGGAAGAAGAGGTGGGAGGTTGAAGATAGGGGTAGCTGTGCAAATACATGCAAAATACCAATGACATGTTTCAAACAAAAGTCCAATTATAATGGCACAGATTCGATTTGAATAATAGTAAACATATTTTTGTTAGAAAGTAGAGAGAATGTACTGACAGATCTAATTAACCCTTAAATAAAACACCTCTCAAGCTTGGCCTATGCTGATGATGGTCTTCGTTCAAGCCATTGAGGCATTGACCAGCATTAGACGAGGAGTACATACTAGTTTTCCTCAATCAGGAAAGAAGAAAAAGGAGTCATGCCTTGTATTTCCTTTGGGGAAAAAGTCCATTTTGCCTCCTTCAATTATACCTAAAGTTCGATTTTCCTCTTTTTTTCAAAATCAGATGTCCGTCCTCCCTCAACTCTTAATACCATATGTTTTTCCTCCCTCGGCTGTTTTGAAGAGTGGTTTGGCTGACGTGGCATTAGGTCCCACATGTCATATTCTATTTAAGAAATAGGTCCAGCATGTCATATGCCACCTCATCTCTTCTTTCCTTCTTCTCTTTCATTCCTCATTTGCTAGCTGAGCCACCACCCGCCATGGCCGTCGTTCTCCTCCCCCTCATCGCCCTCTGCCTCAAGACTCTCTCCTCCCCCTCACTATGGTCGTGCCCTGCCTTTGTCCTCTCTTTCCACCTCCCGTATCCTTCTCCTCCCCATGTGGGCCAAGTCGTCGGCCACGACCATTACGGCGGTCCCCCCCCCCCCCCCCCCCCCCCCGAGGCCACGGCCAAGCAATGCGGCACCAAGCGGGATAGAACTGCGGCAGTCAGACACCCTGGTGGTGGGTGTGCGTCCCTCTTGCCCCCGTCCCCGCGATGGCGGTGCGACCCTGGCGAGCGGTCGGGCCGGAGGTCCCCGTCGCCAACAATGAAGCGAACGCCGCAGGACTAGCGCCACATGACTGTTGCTGCCTCCACCTCTTCCGTTCCAGTTCGCTAGCACCGTCGATGTAGCCTGGCGATGGTGGGCTTGCGCATCCAGCACATAAAGCATAGACGCCATCACATTACAATACTGCTTCCCCGTCGTCGGTGACGGCAAAGGAAACAAGTCCTTGGAAAATGAGGAGTGAAAGAGATAAAAGTGAAGATGATGAGATGGCATATGATATGTGAGTTCCACTACCACGTCAGCTAAAACCACCCTCCAAGACAGCTCGGATATCCGGCATTAAAAGTTGAGAAAGGACGGATACCCGGATACCCGGTTTAGTAAAAGAGAGAGAAAAAATTGACGCGGAATGGATTTTTTCCTTCCTTTTGTTGGAGTCACGGGGTCTTGAACAGTGACGGACTCGGGTGTGCTCGAGCCCAAGAGCCCAACACGCGCGCCGCCTTCCGACACACCAAACCCGCGCTACGCCGGTTCCGGTCCCAAGCCATGCCGGAGCAGTCTTCGCAGGAGACGGCGGAGATGGACCAGGAGCCGGGCACCCCTGCGCCGGCCGTGGCCCTCGCGTCGGACGCCGCGGCGCCCGAGGACCCGCCGTCACAGCTCGGTGAGAGTATATCCCGTGTTCCCCCTCCCCCTCTTTCGCTTCTAGGAAATGCATTTAGCCTCAAATTGGTGTGGGTTTTAGCCTCAAATCCCCCCCCCCCCCCTCCTTCAGCAGTATGAGCTCTTTTAATTGGATTTTAGGGTTTCGTGAGCTGTCCCAGTCCACTTTTTTGTATGCCCTTCGCTTAAGCTGGTCCTTGAACAGACACAGTTCGTTATTTGTGTTAAACATGATGAGAAAATTTAGTTATGTACGTGGGAAAAGCAAATTAGGCGCTCAAGGAGGAATGCTCAGCCTCCAAAAGCCACTCGATCCTCTCTCCCTCCTTGTAGCTTGCAGTGATATCTCACTCACATGTTCTTTTGTTGTACACCAGATGATTTCAAGAACAGAATTCAGTTGTTATGTGATAGTGACCAGGCCGATTGTGATGCTTGGGTATCGCTTATTAGATCAGCTGAGGAAACATCATCAGTAAGTGGAAATTCTCGCTAACTTTTTTTTGTATAGCTTGATACTCCAGCTCCTATTTCCTATGTGATCTCACATAGTTGTGTACAGAAAAGAAAGAAATGTTACGCTTTCTTTCAATGCTTTTGAATGCCGCGTCAATATACGTTATCCATTAGATTTTTGATGTTTGCATTTTTTTCAGGATGACATAGAAGTTATTAGCTTGGTCTATCATAGCTTCTTATTGGAATTTCCTTGTGCTATGGCTACTGGATCAAATATGCAGCTCATAAGGCACGGTTGTGCACAAGTGAACATATTGTGGAGGTTTATGAACAGGCTGTCCAAGCAATACCTCATTCAGTCGATCTCTGGGTCAGTTACTGTGACTTTGGAGTATGTGCATATGAAGACCCTGCTGCCATCAGAAGGTGAAGAAAACATTCTTATTTACATTGTGAAGGGAATTTCTTTATGCTCTTTAGTATATCTGCAAATGCGGAGCTGTATATCATTTCATTAGTAGGACAAGAAAGACCCTTTTTATATTCACAGAAAAACATGTCTCAACACAGTGTATTATAATTTGTATGATTTGAAGGTTACATACTGATGTTCCTGGATCAGCTACCATGCATTTTCTGCTATATGCCTGCAAGTTTTATCCACCTGAGAAGTTTGAAATATTAGGTGCAGAAAAATCTGAGTATCAAATGGATAAAACTTGAGGACTCCAATTGCAGCCGAAAATTATTTTTGTGTACCTGAGAAGTCCAACTGAAATGATGAATACTTTATCCCACACTAAGGGTTGACAAATTATTGCTTGAAATGATGAATATTTTTTATGGTGTAGATTTACAATTTGAGTATCAGATCAAACTAGAGGGGCTTTGAGCATAGTGGTTAAAGATGCAAAGGTCTTTGGAACGAGAAGCAAAGTAGTGCTGGTACCTTTTTTTTTAACATGAAAAGTACATGTAATACACTTGACTTTACTGCTTTGAGTTATATTGTTAAATAATATAACCTGATAAGATTAAACCATGCTGTAAAACAAAGGATTATAATGAAATGTGAAACAGACTTTCCTATTAAAATTAATATTTATTGCAAAATGTTGTGGAACAAAGGATTATACTGGAACTCCGAAACAACCTTGCTGTTTAAAGGTACAATTAACCTTTTGGTAAAATGGAATGAGTCAACTAAAAGAAATTTGTGTGTTATCTCAAAAGTCAATGTGGATATTACCTACACCAAGCTACACATTTCCAAAATATCGAACAACCTTTGATTGTTTTGGTTTGCTGTTGAACTTTTCCTGAACAGATTAACTTACTGTCAAGTTTTACCAATACTATTTCTTTCAGTAATGATACTGATGTTTTTGTTTCCTTCGTGGCAGTTTATTTGAGCGGGCATTATCTCTTGTCGGAAAGGACTATTTGTGCTATCACGTGTGGGACAAGTACATAAAATTTGAAAATTCTCAGAAGCAGCTGATTCAGCTTGCTACCATTTATATCAACACACTGAAATTTCCCACAAAGAAGCTTCACGAGTATTATAAGAGGTATATCAAACTCTTCTCCGTTGAAAGTAGTTGATATCACCTTGATTTAGCATGTGCTTGTAAACCAATATAGACATCAATTAGGCTCCCCACTATTATTCTTATCAGGAAAATAGGGCTTCATTGCTGTATTGTTAGAGCCCTTCCTGCCCCGACTTTCTCTCAATATCACCTGTAGTATTCCTCCAAAAATATCACCTGTAGTGTTGGGCAGGGGTGTGTGTTATGAGCATGGATCAGGACCAAGGCCAAGCCCACCTAGGCCCAACCGCAAGGCCCATTAGTGGCGGCTAGGGTTTGGGCAGCCGCCGCCGCTAGGATTGCTTAGAGAATAAGTTACTTAGGGGTCAAGTTAGCCCTCTCTATGTAAATGAGAGGATTGTAATCAGATTGGATCAAGCAGTAGTTAGAGGGCTCAAACCCTAAAACACTCTTTCTCTCTTTCAGCCGCCGCCCCCCTCTCTCTCTTGCGCCGCCGCTGCCCTACTGCTGCATGCTGCACATAACAGTGTGTCTGTTCAATTGGACTAGTTGAAGTTCAAAAGTTATGCTTTGAAGGCAACAGAAAATAGGTAAGTATGCCCAGTTTCTACCTACAATACATATGCGATTGCGTGCGAGATTTGCCATGGATGCCAGGGAGATGTTGATACTTGTTATGGTCGGCCGTTGGCATCACATATAGCCTCCAGAAGGGCCATCCCATGGAGGTGTCTGGTTAGTTTAGGATAGGTTAAGTGGGTCCAACAATTCAAATGCCCCCCCTCCCCTAAAACGTGCAGACACACACAGTTTTATGAGCAGCCAAGTCATCATTTAACTGAAGAGTCAACTTATCCTCTCTATATAGAGAAGGGAGAGTCCATCAACAAAGGATAAGTAACGTTAAGGGGTTAAATCTAATGTTCGGTCTCTCTTTTTCTCTCTGCGCCTCCTCTTTCTATAGCCACTGCCGCCTGTGCTAACTGCCAGCAGCTGCAGCGCCAGCTCCACCACGCTGCTGCCCTCTCGCTTCCTCTCCTCCTCCCTCTCAATTCTCGCGCATAACAATACTAGAGCTGTCCGTGCACCTCAATTTTTGTTTGTAAATTGTTTGAAGTCTTACTAATGCCCTTTTGTTTTCTTTCTTGTGCTTTGCAATTGTACCAGTTTTAGAAAGTTGGTAACATTATTGGAACAAGAGGTCAGCCATTGCATTGCTGAAAGATTGTCGGAAAGCATACATACTTCTGAAGTGGTAGATGCTGAAAATTCTGAATTGGATATAACAACTGTAATTTCCGACTTATTTGATCAAAAAGGCGGGCAGCTTAGGCCGGAAGCATTGAAGCAATACTTATCTGTTGGGGAACGTCTATACCAGAAGTCCAGTAAATTTTACCAAGATATCTGTTGCTTTGAGGAATCCATAAAAAGGCCTTTCTTTCATTTCAAGCCACTTGATGATGCTCAGCTTGGAAACTGGCACCAGTATCTTGACTATGTTGAGAAGAATGGGGATTTTGACTGGGTATTTTTTTCGTCTTGTAGTTATTTATCTATGCAATGGTCTAAGCTTCTTCTATGCTAGCATAACATTTCATCTCCTTGCTTCCATTTGCAGGCTGTAAAACTTTATGAGAGATGTTTGATCCCTTGTGCTAACTATTCAGAGTTTTGGATCCGTTATGCGGAGTATGTCGATGCCAAAGGTGGCAGAGAGATTGCAAACTATGCTCTTGGCCGAGCATCATCATGTTTTGTAAAGGTCTGTTGTCTTTCTACACTGCTATTGTTTTAAGCTTCTGTAAGGACCTTATGTGCTATCGTGTTATTTGTATTGTTGGGCATTGGTCCAAGGACCAAGGGTACACCTGCTCTCATCTTACCAATGGCACGGGCACATGGTTTTCTCTGGCTGTGGTAACAAGGCTATGAGGCAGGTTAAGGTTTGAGAGACTACAGAGGAAATCTAAAACGATGTCAAACTTCATCAAAAGTTTAGAATAATCGTAATTACCATTCTTTCAAAATTCAGTTGTTCGCTTCAAGGTAGGCTGATACAGTTTCAGTTTTTTTTATCCTTATTGTCATGTGAATCAAGCAATCAATTTAGGGATTATTCTTCCTTTTAGTTCCAGAAGCATTAGAATTTTATCACAAGGTTTGCAAAACATCAAAAGATGAAATCATGGACATCATATCTTCATATTACACAATCAACATAGCTAATTCTTTGCTATTATTTTTAATTGATTTTGATGGGCAAATCTTTATTGATTTGATTACACTAACTTTAATGCGGCACATATAACAGATTGAGTTTTTGTATCTTCAAATTTCAGCCCCTTCACATATCGTACCTTTTTTTTGTTGCCAAATTTCTGTATGCATTTTCAGATTTTCAAAGAATGACACAGTTCATAATCGTAAAGGAACTTAACTGCTGCGTAAAAAAAGTGAACTTAACCACTATTACACGCTCTCCATCTCTAATAAGGTCTCTAACTATATTTTTTGTTATATTTTGGAGCTTGCACTTAGTTCTAGCAATCTTAGTCTCTTTCTACTCTGTTTTTCTATCCAAGCAGGGAGTTCCAACTTTCTGCATGTATTATGCAATGTTTAAAGAGCAGACTGGTGATGCCTCGGCTGCACGCTCTCTTTTTGTTAAAGCAAGAAGTAGCTTCACTTCAGGTTATTATGCGAATATCAATAGGCTGGCCAACATGGAAAAGCGCATGGTATACACCACTACATTTTCCCAATGTTTTGTCTTTATCGACTTCTTTCTCTATCAGAATATCAGATACTCCCACTGTCTGTTCATAGGGAAATACTAAAGCAGCTTATGAGATATATGAGACGGCAATTGAGGATGCCATGCAGAAGCAGGACATCGAAATACTTCCGGATCTGTACAGCAATTTTGCTCAATTTGTGTATGTGGTAAGAACATAGTTTCTTTGGCACTTACATAATATGCTTTGCTAGTTTCTGTTCCACTATACACTATACAGGCTTTGTTCAAAGACATCGTTCTTCTCAGGAATGGTAGAACTGAAATGTGTAGATTACTTTTCTCGAACACACAGGAGAGCTGCGTATCATTGCATTAATAGAAGAAAAGAGTACAACACCCACACCCACATCCAAGAAGCGTGTATGTGTAGATTACAGGTTTCATACTCCGAGAAGCATGTATTTCTATATATGTGGCTCTTTGCAGTGAACCAAAATTAAATTAATTTTTGCATGATCAATTTGACTAATTTTGTCTGTGCCTACTTGTACAGTTGTACTGTATGATTTAGTTATATAAGCATTATCCATTTGCAGCTATTTTTATCTCTACTTCTACAAAAAGATGCAGCAAACTGGTGCTTTTTGTGTAATATGATATTCTCTTGAGTATATCTCTGTCTATTGTCGTTGTGTATTGCTGTTTTTATTTTAGCTGACAAGTTCTGCTCTGCAGGCGAGTCGTAGCATTCGAGAAGCTAAAGAAATCTTTGACAAGGGAATAAAACGTGCACCCTGTAAACCATTGATTAAGGTGCATAGTTCAACGAACACAGTTCTTACATTATTTACGGTTTTCTGTACATAAATAAGCTGTGGTAAAATCTGTTTTTGCTATTTTTCCTTCAATAGGGGCTCATACAGTTCATGAATATGCATGGAGGACCTACAGAAATACCTCTTCTTGATTCTGTTATCTCTAATGCTGTGACCCCTGGATCTGATATATATACGACATTAAGCCCAGAGGACCGTGAAGATATCTCATTATTGTTTTTGGAGGTTAGAAAGTCACCACTAGTTTGGTAACATGTACCCTCTTCCACATTTCTTTAGTAGGGCTGTCTGTTTCTCTATTGCAATTGCAGTTTGCATGCTTCCCATAGATGCACAAAAGTTTATTACTCAACTTACAGCACATGCACCTCCTCAATAAATGCTGGCATACTGCTACCATATAGTCATGTGACACATGATACAAAAGTTCACGTCATGATTTTTCACATATTCCTAATTCAATGGATCGATCTTTCTTGAAACAAGGTTGTCTTATTTTGCCTGCTCTCTGCTAACTATGTATTTTGCATTAAAAGGCATGATTAATAGGTTGATATTAACAGTAGATTAGGAGTACCTATGAATAGCAGCATTGCGTCAAGGTGTAGCTCGTCGGACCATCAATGATAAATTATTTTGACGGTTGCCATGGGGAATATCAAAATATGTGTATGGTGCATACATATTTTACTGAATCATAATAGCCTTAAGCTATCTTGGATGTACATGACTGAAGCGTTCGGCCTACAGGCCACTACAGTATCTTACTGGTTGGTTTGTGGACCTTAAACCAAAGAAGTAGAAAATTTTTCTTGCAGATTGAACAAAACACTTGTTAGGGCACTTAAAAAAACTTGGTCCCAAGGGGACAGACCTTCCCCGAGGTATTGCAAATAAGAAGAGGCACCCGAAACTGGGGCCAGAAAGATTAAAAAAACTCCACCCCCCCCCCCCTACATGGGGAGCCATGCCGTATGGATCGGGCCTTAACCCGTGCTTGAAGGCCCCATACATGATGGCACGCCCTCCATAAGTAGGGCACTTAAGATCTTCAAAGCTAATGAATCTTCCCTTGTATTCCTTATGAATCTTAAATCTTGACTATAACTGAAACAAATCTTATAACCCTTCTTGCCAATTGCCTTTTAAGATATACTGAAATTGCATTTCTTACTTGGTTTTCCGCGCACAGTTTGTTGACCTTTACGGGGGCGTTGAAGAACTCAAAAAGGCATGGGCTCGGCACAGTAAACTGTTTCCTCAGAGCACCAGGAACGTGTCACAACAGTATTGTTCTACTGGAAATAGCCTTCAAGAGAATAACAAGAGGAGAAATACAGAACCTATGATGGTTGCTCAAGAAGATACAAAAAAACTGAAACAGTCATCCAAACCTGACAATTATTCTCTGATAGCTGATAAAGAGGTTGATTCACAAGGGGATAGGAACATTGTGGATTCAGGAAAAGGACATAAGAATGCAGAAGAGAAGAAAGCTTTGGAGAATGTTGATTTGCATCATGAGGCCAGTAGGACAGCTCACGAATGCACTGAAATGGTTCACGGTCCACATGCCCCTGACAACTTTGAAGTGCAGAACCAAATGAATTCACTTGCTAAAGAAGTGGCTGATCAAGATTTCAGTTCATGCAAACAAAATGGGGTGAAAACAAATTTTCATCAGGATCAAGATGAGGAAGCTCCTGTAGCTGAGTCAGGCGGCCGTGATTCTCCTTCCATAGCAATTGCTTGTTCTGAGAAGATCAATTCTCAGGAAAAGGTCATTGAGGTATCTCCAAGCAGTCATCCAGAAATACTGTTCTCAAAATCTGATTCGACATCTGGAGCAAGCATCCCCAAAGAAGGAAGGCCTTCTGATCCTCCTCGAGTATCTCCAGAACTGGAAGAAGGGCAACCTGTGGAAGTTCAGGTAAAAGTAGACATGAAGAATGATTTGTCTGTCAATGCAAACACAGAGAGGTTTGATGATGGCCCAAATCAAACTCAATGTGTTCATGAGAGTCAAGATCACATTCAATCTTCACAGCCGCAGCAACTTCCAGTCTGTGCAAAATCTTCCAGCTCGGAATTGGCGAAGACAGAAACGAGCACACTTCGTTGTGAAGCTCAACGTAAACAAGAGGTGGCTAATTCTCAAGCACCCCAATTTAATAACCTTTCTTTGGTTGCACAAAACATGCAGCAGCAATGGCTCTCTTATACCATGCCTCAGAATGTTCAGACACCCTCACAAACTCAAGATCAACTCATTCCACAGCTTAATGAAGGAAACCAACAGTATCTTCAAATGACACAAGGGTATGCATCACAGATGTGGCAATATTATCAGCAGCAGATGTTTTACCTGCAGGCTCAGCACAATCAACAAATGCAGAGTCTGCAACAGCAGCAGCTTCCAACTGAGCATCTTCAACAAAATTTCTTGCAGCAGGTACAACAACTGAATCAGCAGATGGTACTTTGGCAGCAACAAGTGCAGCAGCAGCAACAACAACAACTACAACAGGCACTTCCAGTTCAGCAACAGCCTGATAATAAACAGGGCCAGTCTCCTTCAGGGGATACCAAAGACGAACTAAATAAACATCAGCAACAAGCATCTCAAATGGATAATCAAAGCCAACAGTTGCAGCAACAACAGCTGCTTTATTCCAGCAGCAGCAACAACAGATGTATCTTATGCAGCAGCAGCAGATGTACCAACAGCAGCAAAACCAGCAGCAGCAGCTACTTCAGCAGCAGTTAATGCAGCAACAGTATCTATTACAGAGGCCACAGCAACAACAGGATTCAGTTCAGCAGCAGCAGTTATTTCAGCAGCAACAGCAGCAGATGCTCCTTCAACAACAGCAGCAACAGTTTATCCAACAACAGATGCAGCAGTACGCACAACAGCAACAAACGCAACAAGGGCCCAAGGATCAGAGTTACAAGTTAAATCCTCAGGTACTTATCTTACTGTACTGAATCCTGATGAAACATGATAGCATTCCACACTTTAGTTTGAGTTTAAATGGCCAACAAAACTTCAGTACCAAAGTGAACATTCTACAGCTGTAGACTATGGGGGTGATTGGTTGCCTGGACTAGTCTTAGCCTGGCTAGGATCTAAACCAGGCTAGGCTAAGGGCCTGTTTGTTTGGGCTGGTGCTTTTGAGCTTTTGGAAAAGCTGGCTGTTTGAGTAGCTGAAAAGCTGACTGTTAGATTTTTAATGTTGCTTTTGTAATATATATTAAGCTTCTCAGCATGCCAAAAGTTAGAAAAGCAGCTCTCAGCTTGCTTTTCAACTTTTAGTTCATTTCATCAGAAGTCAGCTTTTCAGCACACCAAAAGCCATGTCAGAAGTTTGCTGTTTGTTTCAGCTTTTCAGCTAGCCAGACTTTAGCAATGCAACACACAAAAATAGCTTCTTGTTTGGTTGTGTGGCTAGATAGCTTTTTGCTAGTGCAAGCTTCTGTTTGGTTACATGGCTTGAGTGAGTAAGATCACCTTGCTTTTGGTGAGGTGAGCTTTGGTTTGATCACCCCTTCTCTTTCTACAAAATCTAATTTAAAATTCATGTTGTCAAAATTCTATTGGATAACTTTGTTTGGTGAATTTGAATGGAGATAAATTTCTTGATTATCCTTTTTATTAAGCATCTTAACAACATTAACGTACTGATGTCCCTATCATACTAATTTGTACAAGGAATACCATACGGATTTAAAATTATATTATCACTTTGTTTTGTAATACAATATACTACCTTTTTATCACTTTTAATTCAACATCGATCGTACTTTCGAGCAGAAAAGAGTGTCAGAGCACGGACTTATCTTCTTCTACCCTTATCTTCTCCAGTACACAACAGAATAGGATTTTTGCTTTCCTCTTTACGAGCACACTGATAGTATGAATCGAAGCTCGGCTGTGGCTCGTACGACTTTCAATCGGAGGGTGAGGAACTGAGGACGAACGTTGGCTTCCATGGAGGCTGGCGGCGCCGCCGCCCATGAATCTGGGGCCTGCGGCGCCGCCCGTGGAGCTTGGATCCGCGGCGGCGTTCGAAGCTCTGCCTCGGCTAGTGTCCATGGAGCTGGTCCCCCGTGGTGGTGTCCATGAAGCTCGACTCCCCGGCGACAGTCTTCAACCTCAGCCCTCCATGGCCATGGCCCATGGAACTCACCGATCCCTCCCCTTCACCTCTTTTCTAGACGGCCATGGAGCTCCTGGTCCTCGGTGGCAACCACAAAGCTTGGTCCTCGCCGATGGGAGCTCGATGCTGAAGAGTACGCGAGCGGTGACAGGACTTCATCACACCTTATGCAAGGCTGGCTTGCTGGAAACGCTTACGATTCGCGTTTCCAGCAATGCAGGCTACGGAAGTGTTTTTGCACAAGGAAGGCCAGGCTAAGAAGTTATGCAGGAACCAAACATGTCAAAAAGGTGCTGCACTAGCTAATCCTGGTTGGGGGCTTAGCCACCCATCCAAACAGGCCCTATATTGCACTATTTTGCATAAGTTCATCATTGTGGTGCTTGTTGATACTAAGTCCAATTTTCTTGAGATTCTTGTACATATGCTTAGTCACTTCATATGGAATCCAATTCTCCTGCCTTATTCTTCAGGGGCTTTTGCTTCAGTACACCTCTTTGCACAAAGTTATGAATCTCAGATCAACTAGTTATGTTCCTAATGTATGCGCCACATCTGTGCATGATATGGTTGATTCATCAACCGTTAATTAATTAATTATTTGATACTCTCATGAACCAATCTGGCTTATATTTCCTCCATCCAGAGAAAGTGAGGGAGGGGGTAAATGGAAAATGAAGATTAGATCTATATGCTCTGGGCAAAAATCTTGTTTACTTGAGCTAATGCTTACTTTAATTTTGAATGTGTTATATTTATATGTTCTTTACAATGGATATTCTCCACTTATATTAGCTACTATTTTTCACTTCGTGAACCTTTTACAAATATGACTACTGAAGCAAAAACCTTCAAGATATTTCCCATGGTAATTGTTGACTTCTTGATCCTTCGACACCTTTGAATCAGCATCTAATATTCATCTGGCAATGTCTCACTAAATGAGTTCCAACTTGTTGAGATAGGTGACATGTAACAGAGCCAAACACTCGTAGGGGAGTAAGAGTGGCGGCTGGTTACACTCTAAGATAGTCTCCAACGCTCTGATTCATCTATGTTCTTTCCTTCTCTTTTCAATTTCTCTCTCCTTGTGCCTCTATTCCATTTGGCTGATGGCTCTGCTCAAGTGCTTTCAGGCACCATCCAAACACCGGCTGGAGACCACATCCAGCTACCTCATTGTTTCATGGTTCTTTCCGAATCTGAACCTGACATTTAGCATCAGGTTGACAGGGTTACCGTTTCTACTGCTGTGGTTAAGGAAATATCTACAGGTAATCATGATAACAACCACTTGCATGACAATGGTCACACTTGCCCACATGAAGGTCATATTGGAAAGCATAGTGGCGACATTGGTCGGGAAGAACAAGGACCAGGATGCATTAGGAATCCATGCCTTCTCAGGATGCAATAGTTGCCATTGAGCTTGCAACGGTTGCCACCAGACCTATCACACTTCGCATGGATGGACCGGTCTTCAAGGACTGGTGCTATATCACGCAGGGATTTTTGCGTTACCACATCTTGCTGATGTGTGCATAGAAAGGGCTGCAATTGTTTTCAACAATAAACCTTGTGTGTCAGAGTGTTAGTCTTAGTCTTTGTGAGTGTTTCAGTCGAGGGATTAGCCCAGTGTCTGTTTGCTTTCAGTCAGAGTTTCAGTTTCATTTAGTTATAGCAGGGAGCTTACGACCAGTTCATGCACATCCCGCAGCGTCATCCTGGATTGTAGGAGGCCACTGTGGCCCTATAAGTGCATCTCTAAGCCTGGATCCCTGGCCAGGATCTCCAGCACCGGGTGTTTAGTTTGTACTTAGGCATTATATTCTGCAGTTAACAAAGAAACCGCTGCAGCTCCCGCAGCAGCACCAAAACCACCCTCTCACGAGTTCAGTTACCATAACTACTGTTGACACCACCTCAAGTGCACCTTCCTGGCCACTATCCTGCCTCAATCCCAAAACCCTCACAACCCAATTGAGCAGATCCCATGTTTTGTTGCCTCCACTCTTGCCTTCTGCCGATTCTTGCACATCTGAACCGCCTGCTCTCAAGTCACATCCACTCTACCATGCTCTGCTCAGCCCTGTGCTGCAGCCTCATGCCAAGATTTTCCCAGTAGCCACAACACTTGCTGCTCAGGCGTAGCCACCATAGTGTTCAGTTACGACTCTCATGTTAGGAGATGATGTCACCAACAAGATATTGAAGGGTTGATGCCGGTTTTGCTTCCCCTGCTTGCAGCCACCAAAGTAGCATCACTTTTCTGTCCATATGTGCCCTGCCCAACACGTTTAGTAGCAAACTGATCAATGAGTCTGCATTTGGTGTAATTTCTTTCCGCGCTTGACAAATCTGTTGGAGAACTCATTAGTTGATTGATAAAAATGGAGAACTTTGGAGTTCTCCAAATTTCGTTATAATGTTTTGGTTTATCATTTTTGCATAGAGTAGATCTGTTATGAGTGACAAAGCTCCATGTGTTCTTGGTTTAGTTTCTTGGAGGATCTGAGTATCGCACCATCTCATGAATCTGATGCCAGATTTACAGTTGTGTTGCTTCTTTGATGTCAACTGAACTTTTGTCAAACAAGAACTAAAAAGTATATTTGCTGGATTTTAGGTGTGTTAATTTTTTGCTGTTTAACACAAGACTTGACGGGCAACTGTGCATGATGCCCTTTCTGAAGCTGTCTATTCTTTTCCTGCCATTTGCTATAAGAAACTGTCCCCTTTTCAGGGTAGAAGGAACCCCCAAATGGAGCATGGCCAACAATCTGAAACATCACAGGTGACATTCATTATCAACTTGTTCATATGGATTGAACCAGTTTGAATCATGTTTTTCTTTTGATGGTTACTTGAATTTAGTTGCTGTAAAAAGTTAGTTAATCTTGCCTTCGCAAATTATTGATCTTGTATCCCTTTTTTGCAGAGTGATGGTTCCAAGCGGCGGAGTGTTGAACAATCTGAGTTATCCTACCCATCAACTCCACAATCACAGCGCTCAAATCACTGAGTTGTTCTGATTACCCATATGCTTCTAATTAAAATGATCACAACACTCCAAGTCATGATCTAGTTACAATTTGGCACTTGGGTTCAATGTTCACTAAAATCTGAGTTATCCTACCCATCAACTCAACAATCTGTCTGCCAGTAGATGGCCATGACACCATGCTATATCAGAATGGCAATGATGAGCTGCCGATTTCCTCTAGCACAGAAGCTTGGACACTTGCATTTGGACGCTCTGATTAGCAAATCATATGGTGCTGTTAATCCATAATAGACTGCCTATTTCTCTGTTGTCGGCAACTTCAACCATGTTGAATCTCATCATGCAAAAGTTCGGCTAAAATTGATTACTTGGCATGATAATCTTGTGCCAGATGGCCGAAGGAGCACTATCATATGCATGTGAGCTGAATATGCTGGGTCTTACGGAGGTTACTCAAATTTCATTTGTGACTTCATTCAATCAGGAATATCAGAATATATTATGTTACAATTATGGCATAATTTGATTATCCCTGGCATGTTCCATATCTGTAAAATATATCCTCACCAGTCAGCTCGCCAAGTGAAAATTAATAAATCGCTGCTTTGCTGAAGTATGATGTTGATCGGTTATCAGCCTCAAGAAGGGAATTGGCACGAACAGCGCTGAACAGGATTGCAACTGAGCTGGAATACCCAAATATGTGTTGTACTTCTTGATGTTGCATATTTGTACATTCTATAATCTACATCAAACTGCTGGCATGCTCCTGGACCGACTGTGAAATCTCAAATCTTTATGTGCGAGCAATGTGTGACAAGCATAGGTGAAAACTTTAGCCAAGTGATTTGAGAGGTTGAATCAAATCACAGCTAGATGTAATCACTAACCGCAGTTGTTTCGAGTGAGTGGGTTGTGCTAGTCGATACTAATATGCTTAGCGTAATTACGATTTATGGCGGGAGTTGTAACCATTATATGCTTTGACAGCTTTGTTTTTTTTTTTTCTTTTGATGGTTACTGCGGCATGTAATGAAAACAATTGAGTGGTAAAATTTTGGAACATGTATGAGCGGAATTGTTTGTTGCCTACGAGGGAGTTGTTTGTTCGGCCTTCCCCTTAGCGGAGTCCGATTAACGCAATAAGTTTCAGTGCTTCAAAGAAATTATGTTTGTATTCATGGGCTATGCCTAACTCAAGGGCTTGCACGCCTCTTTTCAAGAGAACCATTAATACGTTTTGTATCTCATGCCTAGCTGATTCTTGTCAGATTAACTATGTTGCAGATATTTCAAATGATGGAAGCATAATTAAGGTAAAAAAAAAATGCACATCCTAGACTTTTCAGTCTCCATTGTAAAGCTCCCTCTTTTTGAAAAAAAAAATATTTCTAGCTGAAATCTGTATAAACCCACATGCTAGTATATGCTTTGGCCAGTGCTAAACCCCTCCGGGCGGACAGGATAGGATTTCTCTCCCTCCGTCCGCGCCACTCCACCATTTCCGCCATGGCCGCGGCCGCCTCGCTCCTGCCGCCTCCGCCGCCGGCGCCCTTACCCGACCTGCGACCCCTTCCCCGCGGCCCCACCTCTCCGTCCCGGCCGCCTCCGCGCGCAGGGACATCTCCCGCGGCTGCACCGTCGCCGCGCCGGCAACCGCCGCGCGCCAACCGTTCGGCGGAACGCCGCGGAGACGACAGTGACGCCCTACGTGCCGGGCTCCGGCAAGTACCTCGCGCCGGACTACCTCGTGGTACGCCGCGCAACCATTACGAGTCTCAATTCTGATGCTTGCTGCTCCCTGTGAGTGAACCTGATGACAGATTCTTTTTTTTTTTTCTCCTTGCTCGGGTGGCTGCAGAAGAAGGTGTCGGCCAAGGAGGTGGAGGAGCTGGTGAGAGGGGAGAGGAAGGTGCCGCTCATCGTGGACTTCTACGCCACCTGGTGCGGGCCCTGCGTGCAAATGGCGCAGGACATCGAGATGGTACGCCATGCCTCCTGCCTCTGCCTGTTGTTCAACACTTCCACCATTCCTTGGATTATAGTTTCTGACTAGTTTGGCTACATCAGTCTGCAAAACTGTAACGATAGGGTGTTCTTGCGTCCTTACTCTTGCTGAAGCCTCAACATTTGTGGCACCTAGCAACATCAGATGAAATTGATTATTTTTATTTTGATAAAGGAAGAGATAAATGGAAATGAACTTGCTTATTCTACTCTGAGCTATTGGCTCAGCTGGTTTACGGAATGTTCTAGCATTATGCTGAGTTCTGAAAACCTCCACGGCAAAATTTAGTCTAGAGCAGTACCAAGACTGGAGGGGACACCATTTGATAGCTAGTGTACTCTAGTGAACAAGACATATTGAGAATGATTTGTGCAGTTAGAGTATCATATGGAAGGGAACTGAAAACATTTTCTTTTTGACTATGTTATGAGTGGTGAGGGTGTCTTCGTGGCTGAGGGGAAAAACATTGCCGGCAACCAATTTATGTTGTCTAACTTCTATTAAACGTAGTTAATTTATCTCCGATTTCATGAAACTTGTAATTAGTAACACTTCCATTTGCTCTTAGTTTGGTGAATATTTTTTCACATTTGGATAATTTTATGGAGAAGATGAAGACGACCTTACATTGTAGCTGGAAGAGGATTAGTATAAGTAGTGTCTGTGGAGCACCTCAGTCTAGCATTTTTTTCCAAAAATATTGGGATGATAGCATAATTTGTACAAGATAGTCAGAATGCAATGCCTTTCTTAATACATCTTGCAGTATCTTTAAGTATTTCTTGCAATGTACTGTTGCAGCTTGCTGTTGAGTATGAGGACAACGCCCTTTTTGTGAAGGTGGACACAGATGATGAATATGAATTTGCAAGAGATATGCAGGTATCCTGACACATTCTGGCACACATTTCAGCCAACAAAGCATTGATCAAAGTTTTCTTGAGATTTCTCCTTTTTGCATTGTCTTCTAAATAGTCAAACATTGCTAAATTTACAGGTAAGAGGGCTTCCGACGCTGTATTTCTTCAGTCCGGATCAGAGCAAAGATGCCATACGCACAGAGGGACTGATTCCCATAGACATGATGAGGAACATAATTGACAACGAGCTATGATTGTTGTACGGGCTGAAGTTTTGACTTGCGAATGGAGTGCTTAGGTACTAGTTAGTGTGCCAGTGGCAGGGTTTCTGTGTGCAAAATGGGATCTGCAAGTGTAGCATGTTAATGTGTAGCATAAGGATTGACACGTGAGATTCGCCACTAAATTTCTTCATGTTGGCGCTGTATCATGTTCGACATCCGCATCGAATTCTTCTTACTTAATGCACAGGCAGAGCACCTGCCATTTTTCTGTCAAAAAAAAGACATCCGCATCGAATTCTTGTATATGTTGTTACTGGTTGGATTAGTGATATTTCGGCTCGCATTGGCCTCTGAATTTCCGGAGAAGCTCCTTAAGCCGACATGTTTGGCTCAAAATAATCCATATGCAAATGCAAGTTTAAGTGAATTCAAAAAAAAAAAAGAGGCTTTTGGTT
This sequence comes from Eragrostis nindensis, assembly GCA_012490785.1. NCBI lineage: Eukaryota > Viridiplantae > Streptophyta > Magnoliopsida > Poales > Poaceae > Eragrostis > Eragrostis nindensis. The sequence goes on along the minus strand of JAAXCT010000538.1, from coordinate 823 downwards.
TGAGGAATTCCCTCATCTTATACGGCCTAGTCTCACTGAAAACTCTCGGTTCGTGTCTTGGGCAGGGCCGGTCGTTGCATCGTCTGTACTGGGTCCAGGTCCAGAGAAAAGCCCAGCCCACTCGATGAAGAGTGCATTAAGGCCGGCCACGTCTGCAGCCCAACCAATCTTCCAGTCTTCCTTCCGAAACTGTTTCGGCCGAGCTCCGTTCAGGCTTCCCTTCCCGGCCGCCGGCGCTGGCCTCGCCGCCCTTGAGGTACGCTTCCTCCCTCCCTTCCTCTCGCTCCGTGCGTGCGCATGTCTTCATATTCCTGTCATGTTGCCTGACCTGGTCAGCCACTGCCACTCGCTAAGGGTTTCGGGGGATGGGGTTCGCTCAGCAACGCCCGAGGCCGCAGAGTACCGCCCGCCCGCTCGCCATCTAGAGTTGTAGTTGGCCTTCAGTTGGGGAGATCGGGTGCAGAGAGATCGATATGATTTGGCTCGAGTTGGGAAGTAGATCGGTGAAAGCAGGAGGCCAGGGGCATCGGTAGTCATCATTACACAAAAGACTGACATGTGCAAACCCAACTAGCTTACGGGACTGAGCGGAATGGCTAGCAAGGAAAAAATTTAGGTTCGATGGCAAATAGGGAGAAGTTTTTTTTTTTTTTTAATTCAATGGCTGGAAAGGAAGGACACATTCCTTTTATGGCCGAAAAGAAATTTTCCTGTTTAATTTGGTATCTGGATCTAGGGCTCCTCCATTAGTGGGGAGTTAGATTCCAGTTAGTCTTCGCAAAAAAAATGTGTTATCTGTTTCAAGAAGTCGGGTACTGATTTT